>PVKB01000339.1:305345-469215 GCA_004027205.1 Ctenodactylus gundi
TTTTTTTTTTTTTTTTTTTTTTTTTTTTTTTTTTTTTTTTTTTTTTTTTTTTTTGCTCGTCTTTATATGTGGAGTGATGGGACAACATGGCTCCTCACTTGTTTCAGTTTCTAGGATGACTTTAGCTTAGTCGACATCATCTGTAGGAATAGATCCTGAATACTTGTATGCATCTGGGCACACATAAAGTGCTGCTACAAAACTGCTTAATAATTGTATTTAGGAGACCATGATGAGTTTTATTTACATGTGCCTGCCTGTAAAAAAGAAGAAAATGAATAAGTATTTTTCCTCTGTGTTAATTTGAAAATTTGCTAATTGGTGGTATAGCCTGCTTGGGCAGTTCCAACAAAGTGCTAGTTTACTATTTTTTTTTTCTTCTTCTTTTATCTCTTCTACAAATTTTGAAACACCACCCAGGGCCAGTCCCTGGGGTGAAATTGGTCAATTGTTTTCTTAAAAGTTCTCACTGATGACTTTCTTTGTATTAAATACTGTCATCCTTAAAGCCAGTATGCCCAATGCAACATTATTGACAGATATGAAAATGAAAAATGTACATAAAAACCTAAGAAAAACAAATAGAAGAAATGTAAGTGTATTTTTTCACAGTAATTTGGGTAAGAATACACAAAGCACAGGAAAAAAGTGAAATATGGATAACGCTCACAAATGTAAAGTAGCTTTGTCTCCTTTAAGTGTAATCATAGCTGCAAAAAGCAGTATCATTTATTTTAGTAAGAAGCAACACAAATAATCAATTGTATATTTGCTTGAGCGCATCAGCTTAGAATTTAAATGTTAAAATTTTCCACCTCTATCCAGCTACTTTTGCACAACAAAATAAAAATTAACAAACATGGAAGAGAAAATGAGACAGCTTAAGGAGATCTGTACACATAATTGGCACAAATGAAAAGTCATAGGTCTATCTTTACAATGATCGGCTTTCCTGTTCTATTTATTTAATTTTATATTGTTATTTTTAAAATAATCTAGGTATTTTAAGGAAGTCAACTAGAAGCACACACTGAGAAAACTCTTCATTTACAGTGCATTAAACTCTTATTTTGACGCTGTGCGAAAACAAACATAAAACATAGTATTAAATATGTCTCTTAGAGGTGTGCTTATGTGTATTTTTAATGATGAACAATTATTGAACATTATTACTCAGTTGTCCTTTGTTATTAGTAAAGTGTATCAATTTGAAAATGGAAAGATGACTTGAGCAGCTGAACATTATTAAATGTGAAGGTAAGAAGACTGTTTAACTCTCAAATCTGGGAAAATGGCCAGTGTTGAGAGGGAAGGCATTTCCTGTAGTGAGTGTAGAACCTAAACAGAAACTCCCTCCCAGAACATGACCCTAGGAATTGCATTATATATGATATTCTTAACACAATGAAAAAGGAAGTTGCATATTGGAGGTATTGGCATGTATGTTTGCTATTGTATAATTCTCAATATATGTTAATGATACCACAGGGATGCTATTTCTATCAACAGAAACTCAGTCAATATAATTCACTTTAAATTTGAGTGTAATTGTAAAAATGTCTTTTATAATACAATGAGCACAAACAGAAAATACAAATCATATTAAATAATGCTTATATAAGTTATTTTTCTCTTTCAGTGAGTATGTTTTTTGATACTATGCTCATCAAAATATATCTGAACATTTTTCAAAAGTTCAAAAATACTCAGGGCACTTCAGTTTCCATGTTTTTTTAAACAGAGTATTGGCAATTATACGTAATATTACATGAATTACATGTTTTCATTTGGAATATTCTTAGAAAAGTGTTTTCAGAAAATGTTCAGTTTATAACTGTTTTTAGTCAATAAATAAATACGTGAATTTGTATTATTTAAAGGAGGAACGTATTACTTAAGAAGGAATACAAAACACGGAAATATGTGTCGCAATGAATACATAACGGTTTTGAAATGGCAGATATTTTTAGAAATTCTTTATATTTTCCAAATTATTTTAATATCGTACATGGCAAGGGATTTTAAGCAAGTAAATATAGCAATTTTGTTTTGTGATTTTTACTTTTTCAAATGTTTACTTTTTAAAAAATAGACATCTACAAAAAACATGAATTAATAGAAATACAATGTAAGCTGTCACTATTAAGGGAGCTTTCTAAAGAAAAATGGACATTTTATGGTTTATGTGTGTAGATATTTTCAAGCAAAATTTAACTACTGTCAGGCTTACCTCAGAAAATATTCCTAAGGACAGAAAAATGACATCTAAGTAGAATGACCAAATAATTCATCTTTGAACTTGGAAATGGAAAGGACATTGAATGGGGGCATCATTAATCACTGCAATGGGCAATAATTCTAAACCTAAATTCACTCAGGCAAGAAAAAAAATGACATATGGACATCCTAACTCTGAAGACCCGTACATTCCTATGATTTGGAGACCAAGATATGGTGGCGCATAGCAAAATTATTTTCAGAAAGCTTTGATTAGTGAGTATAGAGGGTAGTGGTAAGAGGAATTCTATAACAATAGCCAAGTTTTACCTTAGACTCAAAAACTTACTTCAAACAGAAACTCTGATTCTCTGGCTTTAATATCATTAATAGAACTAAACAGAATATAATGGAAAATTAAAAAGACCGAACCATAAATATACGAACATTTAAAACAGTTACATAAACTCTAGCACTCATCACTACATCACATGATTCCAAAGTGCATTCACCATTACTCCCAGTAGCATAGTTTTAGATGATCCTTCTAAACAGGTTAAAGAAAAACAAACCTGTATAAACAAGAAATGTGTACAATTTATACAGAACAGAAAATAAGTATGTCAGTAAATGGAAACGAGTCCCAGAAATCAGAAAAGTCTTAACTACTCAAGATAAATTACTCTTATACCTTGCCTCTGAGTTGGAAACAGAGCTCTTAGCGACCCAATTTTTTCTTCAGTCACCAACCTTTCGTTGTCATCGTGTCTTCTCTCTTCACACTGTTGTATAGTCTCAAAGTTTAGCTGTGCTCAAGGAAACACCACGGCTCAGATTTAGTTAACATCTTTGTGGCAGTGAGCTCACCTGGCCTATGTGAGGTTTTGGGCGTCATCTTAGCAGACTAGCAGAGAAAACAAATTACAAAACACCCAAAACACATATCGTTGTTGAAGTCTCAATTCTAGAATACATTAAGGGAGGGCAGAGGTTAAGAGTAAATGATATTTTTAAAAGCTTTGAAAGGGTCTGGAGAAATGGCATAGCAATTAAAGCGCTTGCCTTGCAAGCCTAAGGCCCTGAGTTTGATTCTTCAGCACCACAGAAAGCCACGTGTGATGGTGCACGCCTGAAATCACAGCTCTCATGAAGCTGAGGCAGGAGGATGGCAGTGAGTCTGGGCTACATAGTGAATTCAGGACTAGCCTGGGCTACAGAGCAAGACTGACTCAAAAAAAAAAAAAGTGTAAAAGATGTGGAAAAGATTTCCATCCTAAAAGAATGGGATAAGAAATCAAAGCCTTTGTTTACTAAATTATTAGTTCCAAGTAGTAGGAAAATAGATTAACCATTTAATTAGAGGGGATTCTAACACTTTAAGCCATTTCCCTATCATCTATTGTTTAAAAAAATAACAGCTTCTATGAAAAATGCAGCACTAAATGTAATAAAACTACATATAGGAAAATTAAAACGTAGTTAAATCAATTTCTGTGGAAATAACCATGGAATTTCAAATAGCTAAATTCTCCTTAGTGCATTTGCAACAAACTAGTTTAGGGCTATGCTAATTACTGAGAAAGCTATGACTGGTTCTATTGTCACAATCTTTGTAACTGACTCAGCCTCATTTGGGTTGATTACATATCAAGTCCAGGAATAACCAATTAGTCTAGTTTTCATGCTTATAACTAGCCTATTTGTTACACATACACATTTCTAATTGTGTTATTCTACCCCTGCCCCCGGCTGCTTGTTTCCATCAGACCTTAATCTCACCCCGATTTATCCAAAAGAGGCCAACACAACACACAACAGAGATAGATGTATAACCATGTTCATAGCAGCACAAGTAACAATAGCTAAAATATGGAAATCACCAAAATACCTATCAACAGACCAGTGGATACACAAACTGTGCTAATTATACACAATGGATTACTATGCATCTATAAAGTCCAACAGCACGAGCAGGGAGGGGGGAAGGGGTAGGGAGGTGGGAAGGAAAAAAGGAGAGTGGGAAAGCCCTTGTCACCTTGACAAGATATGTATGTGCACAAAATCCTCAACTTCATTGTAAACCTTAAATTTTACACGTATACATATCAATGAAATGGAGAAAAGGAAAAACAATTACAAACTCTCCTACTGTCTTGTCCAGGCAGCTGATACAGAATTTTCACCGGTGTCACTTCTTTACCTACACAGTAACCGATCCTACTTTCAAGTCCTTTCTTTCTACTCCTGCTTCCACTTTGTTAATGCCAGAAATTAGGTCTTTCTGTCTTGGAAATGACCTAAGTACTGACTCATCCATGCGTCTCTTAAGTAAGATTAAAATAAAATGCATATTGTCCGAGGCGTGCCTGAATCCTTTCAGCCTGGGAATGTATTCATCGCCCCCAAGAAGGTTACTGTCCAATTCGACACAGGACAAAACGATCATGTCAGTACTTCACAACTGTAATAAGTCCTTGAATGAAAAGTAAACAATGTTTTTTTTTTTATGAAATAAAACTTACGTTCCCTGAGGTGGTGGTGTTTGAATGAGAATGGAGGAGAACCAGACAGTAACCACAGTGAAGACCGTGGAAAATTTGAGCAAAGATTCGAAACTGGAGACGTTGAACTTAGTAAATAGAGCCATGGTTGGGGTGGATATTTGGAAGTCTCTGTTGTTATTTGCCCCATAAAATTGTAGAATGACACACATTTAAAGGAAAAGCTTTGTGTTATGCTACATGTGTTAATATAAATAATAACTAATAGCTATGTGCTTTTTAGTTTGGATTTCTTTTTTTGGTTCTTTTTTTCTCTCTACACAGAGGCGTCTCATTATCATTTCTTTTATTGAATTTCAAATTAAGTAGCCTGCCTTGACTACAAGAACGATGTAGAATGAATAATAAATGTTAAATATGAATTAGAGGAATTATTCATGTAGATATAAAAAGGATATTTTAAATTAGCAATGTTAAAACTTTTGGGAACTGTCGGGAACATTTACTTTATGCCACCTTTGAATCTTACTGTATCTCCAGAACAAGTTTATATTAAAAAAAAATCTCTTACGTGGGACCTTTCAAATTCTAGCCCACTAGATTACACATGCACCCCAATTTTTCATTTGGTGTAATCATTCCTTTGATTGCTAATTCCTGAAATTAATATGTCAAAATTTGTAAAAAAAATCTTTTGCAGTAGTCTCCAAATTTTATTTTTTGAAAAATATGCCATAAATTGGTCAACTTCACTGAAAGTAAATTGAATTTTTAAATTAAGATGAAAAGCTTTTTTAAAAGCTCGTGGGAAGAGTTTATGATGTTCAAATAGCTGCCACATGTGCAGAATCCACTGGTGAACTTTATTTACATATTAACAGGCCAGGGAAATTAAGTTGCAAAACCAGAAAGATAGTCCTACTTCGAGTAATGACTCTTTTTGAAAATCTTTTGATTTTCAAAATCTTTAAAGCTACTAGATGAATATTAGTAAATCAGATCTACTTGACAATTATCATACCCTGGATATCATATATCATGATGTGGGGGAAAAAGTATGTATAAAAAACATACATTTGGCATCTTTTATATGTTGCCTGAGAATCTACAGTCTAAAAGCAAATAAAAATCTTTTTAATTAAACATTCTTTTGTTTTACTCCAAATCATCTCTGAGTGTATAAACATCAGGAGTCACCTACTAGATTGCTCATGGTTCCAACAAGTCTTTTTCAAAGTAACAAATGTATGCTAAATCGTGGCCCTAGGAGCAAAACACAGCATATGCAGATTTTGTTACAAACTGATGCTCACAAAAATGTCATTTTTCTACTCCAATTTAAAAAGATGAGATATGGCCTCCCTCTGTTTCTTTTTTTGTTTGTTTGTTTCTTTCTGCCTCTTCACCATAAGAGAACAAAATGTAATGATATGATTATCTTGATAGTGAGACTTAAGGAGAGAAATATTATATTAAGAATATCATAAGATGGAGAAGAGAGACTTGAAAGTTAAAATTACTAAAAGAAGTAGTAAAATAGGAAAAAGAGAATATGTGACACCATTTCTAAGTTTTATTACTTTTATTTTTGCGCAATGGTTACTCAGACCTTATCCTGGTACTTCTTCATTAACACTCATGAAACAAGCAGAAACAATGTATTGATCCCACCCTCCAGACTTATTGAACAGGCAGACAGTCGCGGCTTCGGTCTCAAAACAACTTTTGGTCGATAGCACAGATCTCTCAGATCAATCATCCACAACACTTTTTTCATATAAGAGGAAAAAAATATGAGTTTAATTAAAATGAAAATTTAGAAGTAGTGAAAGATAATCATAAAGTGTATTGAGATTTTAACTTAGTCCACATAAGAATATGTCAAAGTAATGATCGTTTTTTTAAATATGACACTTTAATAATACAAATAACAGAAATTTAAGTAACAGAAACATTGATGTAGAAGACAAGATTAACACCCTCAATTCTATCTGTAAGCCATACCAAGGCTGAAGTGCTCTGAGTTCTACCATCAAAACAGTGTTAATGTGCTCCTCAAATTTAACCTTCTCAGATAAACTTGCTATTATAGTTATATAATATAATTACTACTTAAAGTGAATAAAGTATGCATTGTTTCTATGGTAACCATGACAAAAGCTTTGAAAAAAATTAATAAAGATTTTTTACTTTGAAAACTGTTATCTAATTAGATACAGGTGTCAAAAGAGTCAAATCTTGCAGGAAAAAAACTTTCAAACAATTTTGCATGGGAAGGTGTTTTACATTATACCTGAAGTTTCTAGTCTAATGTAGAAAATTTCAAATAGGAAAGAACTGTATGTCATTTATACATCAAAGATGACACAAAATTTATTCATAAACTAATATTAAAAAGTCCAACTTTTTATAAAACAATTGATAAAATGTGCATTTTATATTTTAAGTTAAAATAATTGACCTATAAAGAGTCTCAATTTCCATTATTAATTATTTAAACATTTAGGTCACTTATTTAATCTAATAATATCAGGGAAGAGAATATTTTAGAAAATATTAATCTAGATGTGTAGTCATACACTGAAGAAATATCACAGACAGAAATACACTAAATATTAACAGGGATTTTTGGCCCCAAAAAGTCATTGTCTCATAAACTTTAACATCATCTTAGCTTCAGTTTAAACTAGATGAATAGAGTTTGCACAAATTAAAGAAGCTGTAGAACTTAAAACATTTAAAGAAATTTTAGAAGATATATTTCCACAATTTATTTGTATAAATACTATATTTCCAAACTTATAATTTAAGATAATATATGAATAAGTAGATATGCTAGATACCTCTTCTGCATAAAAAATCATACAGTGATATTGGAAACCTTACACTAATGGATGTGATGTCACATATACAACAAAAAGGAATTGTCATCATTCAAAATTCACACTTTTATATAAAAATGTGTAACCTCAATATAAAATAGGAGTGACATCTTTTTATGGTTGTGCCTCCAACATTTTATAGGCATGTGTATGCAGCACACGGTTGCATCCAGCTTGAGGAATCAATGCACGTACACACCATATCCTGACTACTTTTGCTACTCTTCATTCCCACCTTCTAATTCCCCCACATCCCTTTTTACTTTCCATAAATATCCACCTTCCCATTTTCCCCCATTTTTTATTTCGTCTTTTACTTATTTTTTTATGATTTGATTTTGTAAAATTAGAGAAGTCGCACAGTGTCGAACCTGTGTGTCAGGTTATTTTTGCTTTGCACGATGGTCTCCAGGGACATCCATTTTCCTAAAATGACTCAAATGCATTTTATTATGGCCGAGTAGTACTCCATTAAGTGTAGGTCCCTCATCTCCTTTATCCGGTCATGTGTGTTCGACATATTAACTGTTTCCAAGCTTTAGCTCTTGCGAGTTGTGGTGCTATAAACATGGGTATATATACGTCTGCTATGTGATGATTAACACTCAGATTGTTGGGGTTACAGGCCTGCCTCACTGTGCCAGGCAACATCCACTTCCTACTCTGAAAATTCTATAATCTCTGTAGAATCCCCTGCCGTACAGCTTCTACTTTCTCTCTGTTCCACGGAAGCCTGGGTATGAAATAAACATCCTTTCTCCCGGTTCAGCTTGCACTGACATCACATTAAGGGCTCCTTAATACACCAAGGGCTAATCACTCCCCTCAGTTTCTGCTTCTGTGAGGCTGGGTGCGGCCTGATAATTTGTCCTACTAACACCTCTCAGGCAATGCCCACGTTGCTATGTCATACACACATGCTGAGAATAATTGATATAAAACCTTTTTCTTGATTTTCTCCAAAACACCATTTTGTGTTAGGCCTACTTTAGTAAACACTGAAACAAAAAGATTTAACATTGCTTTGGCGAGGATAAATTAATGCTAAGAATTCAATTTCTAGATTCTAATAAATCCATTGCTCATATTGTGGAATGAGTTTCATATTAATTAACACTCTTATTAGGCTATAGATTTTGTAACTGGGTGAAGGTTTTTTCTTATTCTTTCTTCCCTCCTCCCATCACAATTTGCCCAGTATCAAAACCTCTTTCAGATACATAAACAGCACGTTAGCATTATTTAGAAATCACTTTTTCAAGCCATCAATGAAAAGATCTATATTCCCCACCTAAAAATGAACTTTCGAGATATTTGAAAGCAAGGAAATATTCTGAGGTTGTGAACAACAGCTTTTTGAAGATTTTCCACTCCTCTATACATAGATAAGATCAGTTTTGCTCTCTACTGTTGAAATGCAATATTTTAAAATTAAAGCCTAAGATATCAGAAAACTCCTATCTGCCTATCATGAATTTATGCATAACAGGAAGTACCAGCTCCTGGGTGAATGAAAGGGAGAGACATATGCTTTTTGATGGGTACTACAGTAGTAGCAAAAGCAGCTACTCGATTTGATTTAATTGGATCACTGTAAGATTCCTTAGTGTCCACACATCCATAATAAGATGACAAATTTCAATAATACAAAAAAATCAGACAAACATAACCTGCAAAATAAAATGAACTGCTTTTCTCTAAGCAGAAGGCTGGATATTTTTATACATTTACATAGAATAAATATACCAGGACTTTGGGAGAGACACATTTCCTCACATGACTACTTCATAGTTCTAAATTCTGAAAAAGGTCATACTTGAAACTTTGATGGAAAATAAGCACAATCCCATTTCCCAACTAAAATAGAATTTTCATTTTGATTTAATTTATGAACATGCATCTTTGCCTCAGTGCCCCTTTTCTGTTTCCACCAAGGTTCCTTATAGGCAGGGGCAAATGGCCTGGTGCCATAGGCGGCCTGAGGGCAAAATCAAATACACCACCAAGCATGGACTTTGTCCAAAATGTCATAAGATATCCTGGGTCCTAATAGTACTTTGGTACTCTGTAGTCTAATATATTTGTTTTTACCAAATATTAATTTAGCCAAAAAAGAGAGACTGGCTGAATTTTACCTCAAATTTAATCTCAAAACTGAGTTTTCTTCAAGTAACTACCTGTTACCTATTTCAATGAATAATTCAATAGTTTTAAAAAGTCCAATTTAAAAAGATCAAAAAACCTGAACAGACACATTTTTAATGATATACAAGTGGCCAACACCACTGTACATCACTGCACCTGGAAGTTGGAAGTAAAAACTATAACAAGCTATTACCTAATCCACATGAAATATAAGGGCTATTACTAAAAAGAAAGTTAAACCTCGAGGAAAGTGAGGATAAAAGGCAAAGCGTATTTACTGTTGCTATGATTATAAATTGATACAGCCATTGTGAAAAGCAGAAATACATTCCACAGAAAGCTAATATTACAACTATTTTATAATCCAGCAAACCCACTATACAAAATCAGTATATACAAGAAGTGCCTATACTCTTATGTCATTAAAGCATTATTCAAAATAGCTAAGATATGCAAAAAAACTACTTATCTCTGAGGAATGAATTAATAAAAATGTGATAAGTATATGTATATGTGAGTGTATACACGCACACATATATTCATATGTAGGATAGAGTATTTACTGGCATATACAACAACATGGATAAGCATGGAAAGTGTAACATTATCACAAAAAGAAAAATATTGCATCCTTTCATATATATATGTATAATCTAAAGAAGTCAAGCTCACAGAACAGAAAGAAGAATTGTAGCCAGATGCTGAAGAAGAACAAGGAGATTTAGCCCACTGTATTTTCTGCAGTATATTAGAACTTACTGGAATTTTAAGAGCAATGGTTATACATAAAAACAAGAAGTGATTTTAACATAATATAGGAATAATAATAGTAAGTCATGTTGACTACTGCCATGTGAAAACGTAACATATTTAACATCATTCAGTCTTTCATAATTTAAAAAATATTTTCATGAATTTGTTTAAAATTGCCACTGCCTCACTATCTACTTTTAGACTGAGTGTTAATTGAAACCCATGGCTTCCTGTCACTTTGGGCCCAGTTAAAACATACCCCCCCCAAATGTTTATGAAATAGCTTATTTGTTTCTGATCCCCCTAAATCAAAACCTGGTTTCAAATTTGGTCTTGAACTCTCTCTTGAGATTGAACCAAAACCAGTTTAGCCATTTTTAAGAGCTTTGCAGGGGAGAATTATGTCCAATGTACAGGCCAGGTGAGACACAAAGAGGAAATGAAACGAAAAAAGCATGAAACAGGAGAAGTGCATTACTTACAAATCTCTAGGAGATTAGGAATGTCAGCAGAGGTGGAAAGGAAGGTCAGAGGTAAGGCATGTGAGAGGTCAGTCGGCCAGTGGGGATGGAGAGAAACAAGGACAGGGCCTGGAGAACTTGGCCTTTATCAAGGTTCATGAGTATTAACCTTACTTAGCTTTCTTGTGCGGGTTATGGAATTTCTAGCTTTAAATCATCCCATTCAAAGGGAGGACCTTATTTACAATAATGGCATTTACCATTAGGTGTTTTTATGGTCCGCAGCTGCATGTTATGGAGAATGTCACATCAATGCTAAGTTTTATGTTCTGTGCTCTTAGTCTCTTTAGAGGTGCATAGTATATACAACTTAATCTTCCCGGCAGTATGATAGTTATGTATTAGACTCCAGAAGTACAGTTTACCATGAGTATGATATTCCTTTTGAAATAAAAAATAAGACAACAAACTACCAAGATTTTTGGGGGGAAAGAGCAGATGCATCATTTAATTTATAGACTTTTCTTTAAAATATGGTAGAGTATATATATATATATATATAGACAGGCAGTGTTTGAAAGCTGGACTTTCTGCTTTCAGATTATCCATCTCTACACAAAAAAGTGACTTTGATTTTTACATCTAACCTAGATTTTGCAGTTTTGATTCTCAAAACCCTGAACAAAGTAGAAAAAGTCAACATCAGAGCCTTATGCTGAAAATGGCCAAGAGAAGGTCTGCATCACTATTGTTTATATCATGCTGTGGAAAACTTACTTATGTGAAAACACCAGACTACAAAGGAGGCAGGAAACCATGTCCAACTAGAACCCAGATATGCTGGCAAGTTTTTGAAAGAGGAGAGCACATATCACACACCGCTGGAAGTTCCTGGGGCCTGCCTTCACAGCACTTCAGTGAAATTACTTGTTTAAATAAGGCAGTTTCAACGTCAATGGAAATAAGAAGCCTTGTAGATGTAGTGAATTTCCTAAAGAATTTCGGAGGGAGCAACATACCCAAAGAGAGGTTATAATATTTCATATTTACCATCCCATAGATTAGTAGCCTAAATCAGTTAAAAATTGTGTACAGACACAATATGCTTATTTTCTCGATGAGAAACCTTGTGCATTTTGGTTTTTAATCATCTTCAGGATGCAAAGACAAGAAAAAGAAATATTGCTGCTTGATGTTTTCTATTTTATTTTTAAAATATAACAACATTTATACACTTAATACTAAAGAGAATATTTTATCATTTCACCAATAATGTTTGGAAATTGAGGAGACAGTAGAATTTTAAAAACCTCTATGTTTTTACTTACTATGTGTTTACCAATGTGCTGGGGGATTCAAGAGAAATCAAGCATTGCTCCAAATCTAGTTCCTCCCCATGAAACACCCCAATCAAGCTTATTTTTGTTTAAATGTGCAGCCTAAGTTATTTTTATTTCTACTTTCTACCTCTTTTTGTTTCCTAATTATTCTTATCCAAAGTTTTTCAATCATGTTCTTTGGAAAAGATGTAAGTTTAAAATTTACAGAATAGAAATGTTTGATAATATGTTTTCCTGAAGCGAGATAGGAAAGGTTCATAGAGACATTGACATGTTTTTCATTGTGAATGCCAGAAATCACATTAAAGGTCAAATGTCTAAAATGTAGTCTATTATGAAGATCGTTGGGATATAATGTTGGTTATGCATATTTGAGAGTGTGATGTCTGCTGAAAAATAAACAGGATATTTAAATATCAAAATGATGATAGTTTGTCTTGTCTCAACCTTTATAAACTTTGTGCAGCTCCGAAATGAGCTCTTTGCTGGTGTATACTTCCTACCGTGAAACTTGATTTTATATGTTATCTTAACATTGGTAAACTCCAGAGACAATGAAGGGTTTTGTTCTTACATAAAATTTTTCACTGGTAAGACCTTGTCCCTTATATGTGAAACACTGATATAAAAGTTGGAACATAAAGGCAAGATTCAACTCACATTTCACTCAAAGTTGTATGATCAACTTGGAACAGGTGTGTAATAATACATAGATGTATATGTGCAAAATATGTATATAGTAGTGAATGTATTAGATACATATAATGGTATAAATGTATATATGG
Organism: Ctenodactylus gundi; assembly: GCA_004027205.1. Taxonomy (NCBI): domain Eukaryota; kingdom Metazoa; phylum Chordata; class Mammalia; order Rodentia; family Ctenodactylidae; genus Ctenodactylus; species Ctenodactylus gundi. The sequence continues at coordinate 318,430 of PVKB01000339.1, forward strand.
CATATAAACATATACATATATATGTATCTATGCACATAAAACTCGGGATTTCTTGACTAAGGAAACTAAAATGGCATTCCTCTGCTTTCAATCACTGAAAGAAATATGGCTAAACTGTTTTTGCAGAAGCTAAAACAATATTGTTGATGACCACTATCGCCTCTTAAATCATGGTAGGTGTATTAGACTCAAATCTAGAACAGCAAGCATTATCTTTGCCGTATCTTCTGCATTCACTTAGCAACCAAACTCATAGGGCAACTCAAACATTGATTACCACCAGAGAACTTTAAGTACCAAAAATTCTTTCCTACTTCTACACATGGAGTAAATGGGACAGCCAGCAACAAGAGCAGTCGGGGAAATACTCTGAGTTTGGAGCTGTGGAGAGGTTGCTGATGATGCACTGAAATATCAGAACCAGCTGTGTACTATTGGTTAGAAACCAGAACTAAGGAGAACTATCTCTATAACAATGATCACTTCTAATTAGGTAGCAATCCAGACACTGCTTTTATCTAATCAATCAACAGATCTTAGCTGCTTTGTTAGGAAAAGGTAAAATCTAATCTTCGCATGCAAGAATGATTAATTAATTATAATAACCTCAAAATCGCATTTCAGATTGTAATTATAAACCTATACTTCTAAAACAATTCATTTAAATATCAGGCTTTATAATTGCCTGAAAACCATAATTTAACTGCCCAAAATATCTTAATCTGTAAGCGTAAGGATTTTTTTTCTAGCTAGGAATAGAGTATTGCTTGAATGCTGTAACAAACTGTGGTTTTTAATATAAAATTACTCAAAGTAACTGTTGTCTACATTATAAGATTAAACAAATCAACGTAATGCTGAGAGAACCAAGGGAAATGCAGAATGGTATCATATTAAAAATCATGACATCACTATTTCTGTACAATGAATGATTTATTTTATTCATTCTTCATACCCATCTTAGAATGTGTTCCTCAATTAGAAGGAAATAGAGAACATTCTCTTCAAAGTTATAGAATATAAATATGAAAAAGGAGAGAAGAAAAAACATCAAAATAAAAATATAAAGGACATAGATTAAAGAAATTATAGAATCTCAGAATCACAGGAATACAGAGGAAGAGCCATGGAGTAGAAAGAAGGCAAGAAATTTCTAGATCTATTTGATCCATAGAAAGGAAACCTGTTTAACCACACATCCATAACAGCTTTGAAATGAATTTGAATTATTGCCCTGGGAAAGGACAGGAGGAACTGTGGTATCATATTCAGAACATTTATTAAATGCAGAAATCTGTGTCTTGACCCAGCAATCTTAAAAATTCATTACCATTTAGTGAATGTTTTCTAGGTCCCAGTCTCTGTGACAAGTGATTTAAGAGTATCATTTCTTGTAGTTTTCATAGCATCATATGAGGTAAGAAACTGAATAGAAATAACACAATGATTCAAATTTCAGGAGTAGAGCTTGACAAGATTTCCCTAAGAAATAATTGAGCAGAAAGCTAAAGGCTGGACAGGTTTTAGGTGATGAAAATCATAGAGCTGTCTTTTCCAGGAGACAAAATAAAGTATGTATAAAAATGTTCAGCAATCAAAGTGAACTAACTGAATGAAAACTATTTGTTTGAAGCAGAGGGAAGAGATGCAAAATGTAGGCGCTTATGTGAAATGAGAGTGTAAGCCATGTTACTTTCTGGTCTTTATTGCACAATGATGATTGAAAGTTTTTGAAGTATATAAGAGGATAACTAGTTCAGATGTTTATTTTAATTTTAAAAACCCTTTAGGTTACAGAATGGAAAAGAAGCTTCAGAGGAGAAACAGACAAGTATATCAAGAGATACCATGTAGAAGGTGAACATGGTAGCCATGCGGTAGACAGCAATAGGCAGGACAGATTAGTAGGACGGCTAAGAGCAAAAAATAAAAGCACAGAGATATAACTTGTATAAATTTATCCAGCTTTAACTTCGTTTGCATATGGGTACTTTTAATAAATCTTCGGAGATTGCGGAATCTAAATAAAATTACTGTGTGAGAATACAGTGGAAATCCCACCAGTTTGTGTCCTCAAAATATCATCAATGTAAAGTAATAAAACACAAGGAACATATTTTTCTTGGTAATTGTTTACACACTTTTCACACCACAGGAGATATAAACTTCTCAAAAAAAAATTGATTGTATTCATTTTAGGTTTGTGGTCTTGCTCAATATCCCAATGGCTATATTACTATATCCACTTTATTTTTAAAAATATATTCCTGTTTTGGCTACTCTACCTGAGGTTTTTATCTTATATTTAAATCATTGTCCTTTAAACTTTGACTCATTCCTGTCTACACTGTAAAACTAAATTTTAATTCCATGTTTTATTAATAAACCTTCTGGCCAGTGGATCCATTAGTATGAAAATTCCTGATATTTAAATTCAATATTCATAAAGTAGCACTTATCTAGACAGAAACATTACTTCTTCGAAGTAAGAAGACACTTGGAAAATACCAGTTATTCATCTAGGATGACTGAATTTAAGTAGTAAGAGGATAATAATTTCAAATGAGAAAAAATGGTATAGGTAAAATAAAAGAATGAAAATAACTATAAAAAGACTATAGGAAGACATGGAAAATGGCCAAATTTATATAACCAAGAAAAAGGAATAACCTCCGTGACCTGTGATGTAAAAAACGAATGCCCATTGACTTATGCTATGATAAAATAAAACTAACGTGAAGAAATAAAGACACTTCACATTTTATGACACTCATCTACTGCTGTTTCTTGATTAAATCGGTTCATTAAATCATTCAGTTGCTCAGCAATGTCTATTTTGAACTCAAAGTGAGGGACATGAACTGTTGAGAATACAAAAAATAAATAACAGTAGAGAAGAAATGGTACAATGACTATTTACTGGTAATATAGTTTTGAATGGTCGAAGGTAATATACCCATTGTGAATGAGGAATACGGTGAGACAAATTTGTTTGATCTAAATACTGAGGAAAAAAAATGTACTCCAGCATTAATTCTGTTTACTATGACAAAGAGGAAAAGGAGAATAACAATGACAGAAGAGGAAAAAAGAAAAATTCCTTTTGCTTATGAACTTCCTGCAAGAAGAAATGTTATTCTCTAATTCAAAAGAGATTAAAATATAGTATATTTATAGTGCCTTACCAATTAGGAGAACAAAATTAATTTGTCACTACTACCCACTCCACTTTTCTTACAATCAACAATATATTCCATCTAGTAAATTAATTTATGCAACCAAACTTGTTTGTGCAGAATCTTGTACAAATACTAATCAAATAGGACAGCAGTCCTTCTGTCTCAGGTTGCTGGATGCTGGAGTTATAGTAATGCACCACCATGGCCAGCTTATGTGGTACTGGGGATCAAACTCAGGGCCTTGCTCTTGTACTGCAAGTACTCTCAATGCTGTGCTGTTTATCCAGCCCCCTTAGAAAAAGCTTCAAAAGTATATTTACTTGGAACAATGCTGAAAAAATAGAAATATAGTTTAATTACTAAAGAACAGTGACCAAATATCTAGTAAATTATTTTATATTTATTACATAAATATATTTAAGGTGTTCATCCTCAAATATTGATTTTGTACTAACGCTAAAGTATTTAGGTATGTACTACCTGGTAAGCCATACCTGCTATCCAAAAATTATTGGAGCCTCAAGTAGGAGAAACACAAATTTGAGCCCAGCCTGGAAATCAGTGAAATTTTTTTCTCAAAATTGAAAAGTGTTGAAGATGTCATTCAGAGTGAAGGCTAAGTTCAATTTCCAGTACAAAATAAATAAACAAACAAATAAAAATAAAAAACAAAAAGCATAAGCATGCTTATCTAAAATGCTTACCACCCAAATGATGGTATCTTTACTACAACGTGTTTACCTTTAAGTCCTTCTGAGAGCTCAGGTATTAGTCAACTTGATTTAAACTGTGAGCTCTTCACTTCTTCAAAGTTATTATTACAAAATTGTTGAAGAAACAGTTGCTCATTTGCAGGCAAGTATTTCATTTTCTAAATGCATGCAATTATTACATGAATACTGAAAATAGCTACTACTATTATTATTAAGAAAGAAAGCAATCACCCAAATTGTCCACTTCTAACGGCATGGACACTAAAATGCTGGAGTACGTGCTGAACAGAAGAATCCCATATTTCCTGGTTTCCATCAGACAGGCTAGGGGGTCTTCAGATTCCATTTAGCACCCCGTTCTTAAACGATTGTAAATTTTAAACTTCCATGCTGACAGTTCAACCGTTCAGTAAGCAAGGAGTTGGCTCACTATTACTCTCTAAACTTTAGGGCCTCTCTCTTAGAACAATAAAATTGACATTTCAGCATATATTTTGTTTTCAAGAAGCATTGTTCAAGCTTACTTGTTAAGCTGTGTAAAACAACTGTCTTTGTTTCTATTAAAAACCTTTCAATACACATTTTATCCCCGTTAGGATGCTGTCTGTGCAGAAAGGAAAATAAGCAACTTGACTTTTCCTTTTTGTCTTCCTTTCTGATTCCTTTTTCTCCTTTTATAAAAATAATATTGACTTTACTCTCATTTTTCCCCATTCTCAAATTTATTCTTTATTTTTTTCCTCTTTCTAAAGCATACAGAGTAACTTCAGCAAGTGATGAAGCAATAGTTTAAATCTCCCCTGTGTCGCTTATCCCTGTCACGGTCTCCCACGCACACACCAGAAGTGAAATGTTCTATATATCAGGCTTAACCGCCAAGAGGTCAAAGAACTAAATCACTGCAGTCATCAAAGTAAAATGCTGTGCTCTCCGAATGCTGCCACGTCGAGAGATTCACCTACAGTTACCAAAGTGACTCTCAAATCTGAACTAGCCACTTCACAGTAAATTTTATTACCATTGTCACTCCATAATACAGGATAAGAAATGACATGGGTATAATATCTGAAGACAGTAGCAAGATTTATTTCTTAACCTTAAATAATTTTTATATCCAATTTTCTGCTTGGTTCACTGTTTTCCAATTCTTCACATTCACTTTTTTAATATGTTGTTTAAACACCGTTGATGAAACTAGATAAACAGTGCTTAAATGTGGGAACATAATACTCTTAAAATAACTCAAGGGTGTCTAAGGATATATAGATTTTATTAAAAATGCTCCATGTCATTCACTAATATTCCACACATTTTATGACAGCACATAGATAGTCTAAGATAAATAATGAAATATTAGTGTTTAATAGTGCTGGTAATTGCCATGTGATATTATTCATTGAAAAGGTGAAAATTAATAATAGAATCTTCTCTGGAATGTCATTTAATTAAGTTCTTCTTAAAAACTTGACTATTTATATTTTGGAATAATCCAGGTTACACAAAAGAGAAACAAGTTCCCAAAAAATCTATTAACTAAGTCAAATGCCTTAGCTAAGAATAAACAAAACTGGAAAGGACTGAGCCGCCTGCTTTCTGAATGTTCTGTTACACGTGTATCATGGCTGGTAAGGGACCTAAAAGCCATCCAGCTTGAGTTTATTGCATTTGCTGACAAACCAGGAAACTGAAGCACACAGATACAATAAGAGTTAACAAGTTCAAAACTGTCTTCTTTCTATCCTGTTCACAGCTCTATTCCTCCAATACCGCATTTACGATGAGCTGTGTATTTACTTAATGAAAACAAGAAGTCACAGGCTAGGACAATTCTGAAGACTCCTCTATCCAGCAATGTCACCTTGTATACAAAACACTCCACACTGTGCTGGGAAATTATATTGCAAAATATGGATTATTTTTGACTGACGTTTCTACATAAATGATATTCATGCTGTTAAGACAACAAGTGAATGAAAATGAAGAAGACGTTCCACAGATGGTTGGAAGCATTAGAAGTAAAACAATCTGTATTTGTTTCTATATTCATTTTTGGAATTATCTTTTAGCAGAATCACTGCAATTCTTCCAAAGACAATATTAAAAACATGTTGATTATTTTAAAAAATCAGAAATGCATGATGTAAGTTTTGAAGCTTCACTATATTTTTAATGGTATTTTCTGGCTTACTTCTATTTCAATGTTTTATCTTTATAAAACGATTTGTATACTTGCAGCAGAACTCAAAGAAAGAAATTAATAGAAATTAGCACAAAAATCTAAAGACAAGACAAAAATATAAAAGGAACATAAAAGCATCTATAAAGAGACAACAGAAACATTAAAAATGGTAGATTTAAAGCCAAATATAGCAGTGATTATATTCAGTGTGTGCAACCTGGACTTTGTTATCAATTAGAGTGCCGTTAGGCTATTAAAACAGGAATGCAGTTACATGCTGTGTAAAAGAGTCCTTTGGAATGAAAAGGCATCAGGAACAGAGAGTTTAGGCGTTAAGATATGAGAAATACACAATTAAGAGATAAACAATGAGCTAATTTTAACCAGCTTCAAGGAAATGTTGATTTTAAAGATAAAAATTAATAATAGAATCCCCTTAGAGGCTTGTGATAGTGATGAAATATTCAGTTCCCTAGTTCTCTAGAAAGACATACGTGTAAGTTTATATGCACACAGTGACTCAGCCTGTGAAGAAAACATTAACTTCTCAGAAGTAGAAAGAGAACATGATTCCCAATCAAGTGGAAATCTCATAGTCAGGGGTAGGAAGACAGTTTAGGAGCAGAAAGCAAGAAAAATGCGAAAATTTAATTTGACTTGATTAAAGCATTATGTCATACACTTGAGTTTTTTCCCTAGACAACTGAAAAATAAACTTTAAGCAAAACAAAATCACACTAGCAAAGATTGACTAGACACTATAATGAATGTTAAATTTGTACTCACACTATCTTTGTACTTTGAGTTTCTACTGAAACTGCAACCTAAATTTGTAAGCCTAATTTAAGTTCCAAACATCTATTCAATTCCTAAATTATCCTTTGCTCAATAAGCTCTGATAATTTGATTTTAACTAGTTTTTACATCAGACATATTCCAAACTTTTTTGAATAATGTAAAATTATACATATCATAAGATTGATAGAAATGTACAATGATAAAAATCATTATGTGTTTTAAAATGTGTATATGTAAGTGTAACCCATAAGCTAAGAAGCCATAATTAAGAGATGTCATAATATATCTTGAATTTAGTATTGAAAATGCTAAATATATTGTGGGGTGTACCTTAAATTGTACTTACATTGAAACATAGAATGAAGATAATTTTAGAATAGAAAGAGACTTAAAAGTAAAATAAATTAACTGTCTTAGAGGAAAGTAGGTAATACCATACACACAGAGGAAAATAGAGAAAAATAAACATAAAAATAATAATAGGAAGCAAGCAAGAATTACTTAAAGTGTAAATTTGCCATACTTTTGTCAAATTTAATTAAGGAAAACAGATAAAAAGTAATGAAATGATTATCATACATGGCATGTGGATTAAAAAACTAAGTTTCTAGCTACTTTATAAAGTTTTTAAAATTATAAAAAAGTGATATTAGTACAAGGTTTTGAATAAACTAACATATAGACAAGAAAGTTGCATGTGGTAATATTTGACAATCGACAAACTGAAGCAGTATAGAAAAGGCAGAAATTTTACCATACAGTATGTCAACATGATAATATATATTAATGACAATATGTTAATAGTGAAAATGACATGTTTAAGACATCTGAGATGTTAAGCATAAAAACCAGTTGCTATACTATAAGTATGTGGTATGTTTTATATGTAAAAAACTTAGGGAAGAATCTATATTTTTTCTATTTATATTAAAATTACATGTGGATTAATACTTAGAAACTAAAATCTTTGGTTATTTGTCATGATCTAAATTACACTTCAAAATTTAAACACACTAGAATTCATGCTGGCCTAAGAAGATATACCTATGGAAAACAGTGAAGCCAAGGGCTTGCCTGATGTAATCCCAATTCTCAACAGTTTTCAAGTCTACTTCTGAATGTTAATACAATAAGGATTTTTAAGAAACACAAAGAAATATTTTAATCCCCTTGTCATAACAGAAAAAAATTTTAACAAAAAACATATTGACCATAACAGAAAATGCTGACAAATTATACACTAAAATTAATAAATTATATTCAGAGACATTATGTGAAAAGTTAAAAATAAGCCATAGAGCAATCTACAGAATATCAGTATTATATATCACAATTAAAATTAACATTGCAAATAGGTTAAAAATACATCATTTTATAACTTTAAGTGAACTAAAAATTGAGGCAGTTCATACTAAAATCTATTAAAGAAATGTAAACAATCAAAATGAAATTATAATCAACATACTTAGAAAATAAATATAATTTCATCCAAATGTTATCACACAGGAACAAAAAGTGTGGGAAAATAAAAATGCAATAATAGCTAGTGATAAATATATAGAGAAGCATAAATATTCATAGACACAGACACAAACTTGCATCTCCTTAGAAACAGTTGAGACTTTGTGTTTTAATTTGCAAGAGTGCTCATTATATGACCAATTTTCTGGCATGTACATCTTGAAGTTGTGTGGATTGAAAAAGCCTAAGTTGTATGACCAATTAAATGCTGTTGCAGTAATAGTTCATGTCTTTAGAAGACAAGTGGTGAAACTTGTATGGGAATCTAGGTACCATGTTTCAGAACAATCAAAACAGACCTGAGAAAGGCCCAGTCAAAGAGTAACTGAGTTGTTCTACTGACAGCCAGCCCTCTTGCTACTTTTGTGAGTTAGATATTTTTGGAGCAGATTCTACAGTTTTTCTCAAAAATCATTTTACTTAATTTTTCTCAATATCCAAGTTTCATTAGAAACTAACCAAAACCGCCAAAGTACTCTCAAATTCCTGACTCATGACATTTTAGTAAAATAGCTAATATTTTAAGCCACTGTATTTTGACTTGGTCTATCACATGGTAACTAATACATTAGCCAGTCCTCTCTGTGTAAGTGTGAATATGGTTAAAGTTATAAATGACAAAATTATGAAAATACTGTTAACACTGAAAATCCCCAAGACAATTTAGATACCTCAAAGATTTTCAAATCTCATGCTGAGATTTTCTTCCCTGATGGCCTAAGTAACTACTATTTTTACTATGTGGACTATCACACATTTAAACCTTCCCCTGCTGATAGACATCCACTCTTTTTCAACATTATTACAGAACAGTATTATAACTTTTCTTATATTTTGAATAATTTTTGAAATAATTTTGTCAAAACATACATTCTATTCTAGGTATTCTCAGCTCTATTGATAATAAAAAATCACAGATTGGCATACAATTTGCATTATTAGACATTTACTCAGACAGTTTGAAAGAGAAATGAAGGGTACCATGTTAATTCAACTACTGATGACAGCAGGCTAAATTTGAAATTTTGCTGGTTGGATTGTGGTCGCTCCAATTTGGAAAATTTTCTCTATGTTATTTGTTCATTCTAGAAAATAGAGAGAACCATAATCCTGCTTAGCTTGCATGGCTGTAGATTCAAATCAGTACACATTTTTGCACAACATCATTCATTTTTTCAGGCTTATGTCTAGTATAAGTCTCAATTGGGCCTCAGAATTCAGAATATAGTTTTGTTGAAAATCTCCTGGGCTGTTCTACGTATTAATATTCCTAAGAAGACAGAAAAATAAGAAGCATCAGAATTCTCTTAGTAAAGTCGTTTGAGATATTCTCATTGTTTGAAAGAAATAAGTGGAGGAAGACTTTGAATAGAAGCCAGATATTCTGCAGTGTGACTCAGGGACCATCATCCAAAGTATAATTGCTACAGAGACCATCAAATACATATGAAGTAACAGCAGCTCATAGCAGAAAATAATTTGCCCAATTGTGTACAGCGAACAAGCAACAGACTTTCAGTGTCAGGTCAGATCTGTACCCAAAGCTTGTGCGCATGTGTGTGTACGAGTGTGTGTGTGTGTGTGTGTGTGTGTGTGTGTGTGTGTGTGTGCACGTGAGTTACTGAGGATCAGGCTCAGAACCTTCATGCTGAGTTCCATCTTCAGCCTAATTTTTTAAAATTTAATTTCAAGACAGGTTCTAATGAGGTTGCTAAACTGCCCAAGATGGATTCAAAACTGAGATCCTGCTGGCTTCTGGGATTACTGGCACAGAACTAGGCCAAAGTCCGTGCTCTCAAACATGAAATTAGCCTTAAACACCTTGATTTGTTCAAATATGAGTATGAGTATCATTTCATAACATTTCCAATAAAATATTGGCCTTTTCTTGATGATTTTGTATTCAAGTGATGCTCTAGTAGAATATGTGATCGCTGTGTTTCATTCAGAGAACTTCTCTGCAGGATTACTTCAGCCTCACATGCTCTTCTACAGATAATTTCCCTTATCATTAGACTTTCCTACTCATGAATTTCATCTCAAAGCTCTGGGGCCATTTTAAAAGCTATCGTCCTAGAAGTTTTGCATTTGCTCTGCTTTTCCTGATAAAAAGTTGAACAAGGACAAGTTGGCATAAAATTACTAAAAATGGAATTATTGAGAATCTCGATCGAAATGACTTCAGGCACAAAAAATCAAATTCAAGGTAGGAGCATGCATTGATTATGGGTGATAGAGATGAAATTGTATAATAAGGTCTTAGTACTCAGTCTCATGTAAGTCAATTATAGAAGTTTTCATCCATATGCTGGGTCATATTATATATATATATGCCTATTTTGTTAAATTTAGAGCCATGAAGTTTGAACTATCTTTTCAATATAATAAATTATCTTCATATATTCCCTTTTCAGTTTATTTGGAAGTTAATTTGCTCGTATAGCTCAAGCTAAATATTTCCTTTAATTATCTAGCCTGGATAGTAGGATATTGATTTTTTTCACAAATTTAAAATATTTATAACTATGGAAGCCAAATAACAAAATATCCCAATGTATAAGGATATTTCTCATAGGAAGAAATTGTTTTTTTTTCCTTTTCCTTTAAAAGTAAAAAGACCACAAAGGGCAGAGAGTTTTAAAATGAATGAATTTTTATAATGTGTCTTGAACTAAATACCAACTAGAAAAAGCTGGTTAATAAGCAAAGAATGATTGTCACCAAATCACAGGATCCATGGAGACATAATGTCACCTTACTACTGATTAACACTTTCCTACCATCTTATCAATCAACATGCTGTCATCATGTCAAATCACTGATGATTTAGATTGTTATTAATATTGTCAAACTCAAGTAAAAGAGTAAAGAGCACCTTGCCTTTTTTTGGATAAGTATATCATTTGTCATAGTACTTTTTCATTGCTATGACTCAATATCCAACATCCACAACTGAGGGAGAAAAGATTTACTGTGGCTCACAGCTCAGAAAGTCTCAGTCCATTATGGGTTGGTGGCTGGAAAATAGTGGAATCATATGGTGGGGTCACAGCTAGAGGCAGAGCCAACTGGGAGACAGAGATCCTTACAGCATGGTAGAGCAGAGAGAGACTAGTGGCGAGGGCAGAACCAGCACACACCCCTCCAGGTCAAGCCCCAAGCATCTGCCCCTTCCAGCCAGACCCTAACTCCCAACAGTACACAGTACTAACCATAGGAACACGAAGATTTTGAGGGACACTCCAGATCCAAACCATGACACAATGTTTAACTTTGTAGCCATTTTAAACAAAGTGTTTTAGATTAATTAGTAAACTTCTAAAGAAACACAAAAAATAATTAAAAATTGTAGCTTTAAAGTATTTAAACAAGTCACAGACACTGAACATATGCTGTATATATGGAAGAATATTTATATTAGAAAAATTTCCCTTTTAAATTTATTGATCTATCAATTTTAACAAACATGAAAAGCTTTAAAACGACTATGATAATCAAATTACAGAATAATGCCATCATTCTTAAATGTTCTATCATGTCCTATTTATTCAATCACCTCTTCCATGAAAGGATCAGACGTCTTCTAGTATACTTTTTTTTGGCATCTCTAAATATGTTTAATCTGGACTCTTTCTATATCGTATGCTGTATGGCCTTTCATGTAGAATAATTTTTAAATTTAACAATAATATTTTAAGTTCCAGAAATCCATTTCTGTTTGCTGAGTAGAATCCTTTGTATGGTGACACTAAAGTGTCTTAGTCAATTGCCAGCTGATAAACATTTCACTCATTTCTGATTTGAGATAATTATGAACAAAAGCTGCTGTAAACATCCCAATGCAGGCGTTGTATTTATTTTGCTTGGATAAGTATCTGACAGTATGATTGCAGTTAATAAATAATTTCATATTTAACTATATAAGATCCTGTCAAATAATTTTCTAAAGTTACTACAGAAAGTTACGTTCTCAGTGGCAGTGTTAGAATTGTCTCTCTTACATGACATATTTGTGTGTGTTTAATACTTCCAATTTTACTAATTTAATTTTTTCAATTTGTCTTAATTAATTTTATCTTTGTAATTTCAGTGAGTATAGAGCAGTACCACACTGTGGTTTAAATTGCCTCTCTGATGATGAACAATGTGAAAAAAATTCCTTCCATCTTCGTGAGTTTATTTACCATTCTTATATTTTCTTCGGCAAAATTTCTGTTCAAAACTTTTGAACATTCCAAATAGGCCTGTTTTTTACTGAGTTTCAGGGACTCTTTATATATGGAGCATGTAAGATCTTTATCATTACATATTTTGCAAAATTTTCAGCATCTTTGGCAAACATTTTTTTCTAGCAAAGCTTCTCAAAAAAGCGAATTGTTTTCTTTTTTAAAAAAATTGGTGGTGTGTTTATGGGTATTTTGGTGTCTTCCACATTTTCGGTATTGTCAGTTGTGCTGCTATGAACATGGGTATACATGTATCTCTGGTATGTGTTGTTTTAAACTCTTTTGAGAATATTCCCAGAGAAGGCATCACTGGATTGAAGGGGATATTTATTTCCAGTCTTTTGAAAGACTTCCATACTGCTTTGCATAGTGGTTGTACCATTTTACATTCCCACCAGCAGTGCAGGAAGGTTCCTTTTTCCCACAGCCTTGCCAGCACTGATTGCTATTTGTGTTCTTGATACAGGTCAATCTCTCTGGAGTTAGATACACAAATTATGGTATTTATACACAATGGAATACTATGCATCTATACAGACATAGGTTGGAAGATTTTTAGACAAGTGGAGGCAACTTCAGACCATCATGCTTAGTGAAGTGAGTCAGAAGCAGAAGGTGAAATATTGAATGGTCTCTCTGATATGAGAGACCCAGATCGCAACTATGTCCTGGAACTTAATATGAAACCTAATGGGAACTGGGGGAGGGGGTGTGCTGGGGAGGGCCAAAAGGAGAGAGGAGAAGGTCTTGTAACTTTGCCATGATGTGTATGTGCACAAAATGCTCAAGATCAAAGTAAGTTTTAAATTTTACACTTATACATATCAATAAAATGGAAAAAATTGAAGATGTATGTTATACTGAGGAAATGTTGGGAGAAATATTCTCTTTATTTCTGATTGTATATTAAATTTAGATCTATAATGTTTGATACATTTAGTAAACAAGCTTTCAGTCATATTTATTTCTCACTTTTGCGGAGATCTTTTCCCAATGTCATCAATTTATCTCTAATTATTGCTTTGAGCCATGATCACTTTTATATTCTTACTTAATTTTTAGTTGATTGAAATATTTTATAAGTATTTTAAAATATTCTTTGACTTCCTTTTTTTGACTTGTGAGTTAAGTACAAATATGTTAAGTTTCCAAACAAAAATTCTCAATTATCTTCCTGTTATTGATTTCTGCTTTTAATGTTGATAAAGCAAGTGTTTATGTAGCTCTATGTATTTCAACATATCTCAGTTTTTTTATGGCATAGAGTATTATCAACCTGGTCGTCAGTGTGTACTTGAATTTGTGCTTAGTTTTTCTTAAGCAGTGTGTACTATGTACTGTTATTCAACTGGTATTTTTCAGATATTAATATACACTTATTATTTCTTATCTGCTTCTTCTTGATGATTTTATAAAAGCTATGTTGAGGTTTCCAACTCTGATTTTAGACACATCTATTTGCACTTTCATTCTGTCTGTTTTCACCTCGTGAAATTGAAGCCCAGCTCCAAGGACATAATTCTACAGTCATTATGCCTTCTGGTGAATGGATTCTAATACCATATTATAATATCCTTTTCTATTCTTTATAATACTTGTTGTTATGACTTCCACTTTAACACAGCCATGCCAGCTATAATTTCTAAACAAGCATACCATATTCTATACTACTTTTACTGTGATAATAAAATATCTGAAAATGTATAAACCTTCCAGAAGTTCACCATTGTTGCTACTAGAAGTTAAGTTTGTGAATGTTTTAAAATATACCACGAATAGCCATGCAATAATATATAATTAATCTTCCTAGAAAACTCAAAGAAAGGAGCACAAGTAGGTGGTGTTTGAGTTAGATTAACAAACAGCTTTTGCTTTCAAAAACAAATGTCGATGTAAATGCAGAAATATTTGAGGATAAGTGCAAAGTTTTCCTAAAATCCACGAACTAAGTCCAAAAGGGTAACTTTATAGAGCCAAATAATGAACATTCAAAATCTGTATAAAATAATTCTGTATTTGAATATGCCATTACCTTATAGAGAATTGATATTTTAAATTTTCCAAATGTACTATCACTGACTGCATGTTTACTGATGAGCTTCTATGTTTTCATTCAGACACCACTAAATTGTAAAACATTATTTTGTGGTTACCCATGTTTACAAGTTTTAAATACTTAAGAATCCCTTGAGTAAAGGTCATACAGATTAATCGTATAAAACACTTAAATTTCATGTTATTATATAGAAACAACCTTGCCATGCTGTTCCTTTAGTTGGTTTAAAGTTGTAATAAGAGGAGGAGACAAAAAAGAACAGTATTTATGAATGCGGTGAGCAGCGTAAGAATCTCCACATACAATGAGGCCACGGAAATTCTGTGGGCTTGTTTATTTGTGCAGATTACTCAAAGTCAACCACTGGGAAAGCTTGGACTATTGTCATGAGCAGGCTAACAAATTTTTTTTTTTTTTCTGGAACAAAGTTTTTAGAAGAATATTAAACACTGACTATAGATGAAGTTGATTTTTTTAGAAATAGGTGAAATTTGAATTTCCAAAGTAAGCATATATGGTTGTTTTCCTTGGTGATTAGAGCGACGTTCTACTTTCCTATAGTCTCCTCTAATTCACGCTACGATTGGCCAGGTTAGCTCTGAATAGTAGGGGTTCTATTTCCACGGAAGTGTCATCATTTCATCTAAATGACTCCAAGGTAGCTGGAGCTTTCAATTTCTCATGTTTATGAAGTGTGATACAAAAATACGATGAATATTTTCATTAAAAACACACAATGATATCTTACTCTGGATTATTTGCAAAAATGACCTTCCTCACTTTGAACACAGAAGTCTTCTTTGAGCTTATCTTTAGTGGAGATGCTGTGGCTGCCTTGATAACCTGAATCCATTCAAAATATCTCCCTTTCCTGGTAATGCTGACTGTAGGAAAGAGCCAAAAGTTGCACAGAGCCAGATCTGCTGAAAATGACAAATGAGAAACTGTGACTTTTTTTTTCTACTTCGTGATATTTGGCAGCAGCATTCACTCATTTTTTTAACAAAACTTATAAACACAAGAGAGGGGACTTTTCAGAACTGCTTCCGAAAGTGTCAAGAATGATGGGATATGTGCGTGTTGGAAGTGAGGAGTAAACTGAAGGAGATTCACCTTAATGTGACTTTTACGGTAGTAATTTTTAACCTTAGACATTCACCATAATGTTGATTATCCTTTTAAATAAAATTGATTTATAAAGTGATTGTTCCTAGTATCTTTCAACCTATCAGTTGAGTGAAGTTAAGAACCTGTTTTCTGCTTTTAAAAAGTATTAATCAAATAAGGTTTTAGAAGGTGGATAAAATGTCATGATTAAATTTTCGTATAAAATAAAATATCTAACTCTATCCAGTTCCTATTTTTCCTTTATTAATGTTACCTTCTGCTTAAATTTCTAATTAAAACTTCTCCCTTAAATTACCTATGTATAATATGCCTATAAGTCCACTAACAATGTAGCTATAAATAAGAACGTTTTTAATAAAATCTTCAAACACAACAATTCAGGACAATAAGTCATATACTTCATATATTAAATATTATATATTCATCAAATCTGAAGAAATAATTCAATATTGTTTTAGAGTACTAGTATACTCTAGAATTGCAAATTTAAAAGTAGTAGTGTTTATATATTGAAAAAGTAATAATGTTTGGAATCACTGAGCAATATATCACACACACTGAGGCCATTCACACACATCTCTAAATAATCTTAACTCACATATTGTAAAAGTTAATCTCTTCAATTTTTATCAGTCCTTTAATTACTTCAGAGAACAAATTTCACATTGGTGTTATGAATGTCTTAGTGCTTTTAATTATTCTTTTAACAGATAATAGAAAACAGAGAAATGACTGAATTAATTCTTCAGGGTAAAACAACCTATAGACAATAAAGAATAAACTTGAATCTGGATCTATTTAACTTCAAATTTAAAATTTAGTACTATTTTTGCCTTATTTTTGAGTTTATGACCATGCATGATTTTAATTTCTATTCAAAAAATGATAGCATGCTCCTTTGTATAAAATTCTTATTTAAATATAATTGTTAGCAAAACAGATAAGAAATATTAGGGGAGCAAATAGATCAGTTGCTGGGACATCAATTGTCCTGATCCTATTACATTGGATCTATTTGGCCACTTACACCTCAGCCTTTCCACTTTCCATGTCAGTGACCTTCTAGCTAGCTTTGGCCAATGCGAGCTTTTTCTGGGAGATTGGAGAGGGGAAAAACGGTGTCATGTGTGGTGCTTACATTTTCTGTAGCTCAGATGACAGCTGTGATTTTAATTATTTGCTTGCATCCCCCAGATCAGATTGTCCCTAGCTCCTGCCCAGAGTTTGGGACACACTATCAGTGACTCTAGGAACTGGTAACTGGTCTTTTCCCTTAGCCCCTCCACTCTGACATTTTGCATCTGCTTACCTCCAGATAGGCTCTTGGTTTCCTGTTTACCTTTTCAGCTCTTTTCTCATGTAGGTAACCAAACTCAGATAAATCTTTCTTCCGTGTACACATTGTGTCATATGATTACAAAATTATGGCAAGAAGTGTCATTGCAATTGCAATCTGAGAAACTCTACCTTAAGTAAGAAATAGAAACTTTGAAGTCTCTCTCTCTCTCTCTCTCTCTCTCTCTCTCTCTCTCTCTCTCTCTCTCTCTCTTTTTCAACAAGTTCTCACTTTATAGCCCAGGCTGCACCTAAACTCACTTTGCAGTTCAACGTAGTCTTGGATTCATAGCAATCCTCCTACCTTGGCCTCACAAGTGCTAGTATTACACGTGTGAGCCACCTCAGCTGGCTTAATGTGGTGCTAGTGAATGAACTCAGGGCCTTGTGCTTGCTGGTAAACTCTCTTAATCTAATTTGGTGCTGTACTCTTTTAACTGAGTGACTACTCAAACATTGATAAGCATGATTAAATTTTATTTGTTTTCTGTAAAATCTACTTTCTGTTTCCTACAACTAGTCTTTTGTCTTTTTTTTTTACTTATTTACGCTTTAGGTTTCTCATATCAGAGAAGCCATGTGATGTTTAACTTTCAGTGTCTTGTTTCTTTCTCTAAACATAACGATTACAAGATACAACCATTTTCTTATAAATGACTCAAATATGTCTTTTTGGCACAGTGGTATTCTGTCATGTGTATATCACATTTTCGTGATCCATTCATCTGTTGATAGATATATCAGCAGCTTCTAAGATTTAGCGGTTGTGAGTTGTGATGCTATGAGCATGGGTATGCATGCATTGTCGTACTACGGTGTCTTTATGACTTTTGGGAAGACACCCAGAGGGTGTCTGAGACAGATCCATTTGTAGATTTAATAACACATTCCTCTAATTTTCTTAAGAATTATTCCTTTCTCGGGAACATCTCGTGTTTTTGTTGAGTGAATACGTAATTTTTTTACTTAAGATATTTTTAATGTGTGTGTGTGGGGGGGGGGGTACTTGGGGACACCTGGGCTTTCACACTGAGCTACATTCCTAGTCCATTTTGTTTTGTTTTGTTTTGTTTTGCTTTTGAGACAAGGTCTCATTAAGTCCATAAGAGACATAAGTTATTTGTGAGAAAAGAACTCATCAAGATTTGGACTATATGATCATATATTCTGAATTCAAGTATTACCTTCATGATTCTATAGACTGAATTTGGATTGTCCCCCAAACTCCTATTGTTAAAAGATTGGTCTTCAGCCTATGGCATCATTGGTGGTGGAGGATCCTTTCAGTGGTGGGACTTTAATGGGAAATCTTCAGGTCATTAAGGAAGTTTCCTTAAAGAGTGGTAGTGGAACCCCAGTCCCCATTGCAGCTCTGTCTCAGCCATGACTAGAGCGGCTTCACTCTGGAGTATGCTTCCAGACATCATGCATGGTCTTGCTATAGGCCCAAAAGCAATGGGGTGAGCCAATCATGGAATGAACTTTCCCAAACTGTGAAGCAAAAATAAACCTTACTTATTTTTAAATTGATTCTTAGGCTGAGGCAGGAGGTTTACCATAAGTAGAAGGTCATTCTGAGCTACATCGCGAGTTCAGGACCAGCCAGGACTAAGGAGTGAGACACTGAAAACAAACAAACAAACAACCCCCCACACACACGCCCACACATGCACACACACACATGCACACACACACATACAAACATATGTACTGGTAAGTTGCACTTTCCTTAGCTGTAAAATATGAACACGTTCCTATATTTTCCTTTCAGCATGAATCACCTAGATCCAAGCAGCAGATCACTATAACAATAGACATGTCCTGCATGCACACTGCTCTTACTATAATTTTGGTGGATTCTATCACATATCATATAGCTAATGAGTAAATGAACAAACAAAAAGAAGCAGAGATAGAACTGTTACTGCAAAAATATCCTTTGAAAATGCAAGCAAAAATTACCTATGAATAAGTCTTCTTTAATCTCTGAGCTCCCAAGGAAATAAATAGACAAAACTGGTGGTTTGGTTTTCTTCTGATGGAAAAATACCTAGGTTGCGACCTCACCAATGTTCCTGAGGAAACCCTGACTACGTAGTTTTTAGTTATTTCTCCAGTGCCCCTTTCCTAGTACATCTTTACACATTGAAACAATTGAGACAACCCAGACAAACTCTGCCCATATAAAATATTAACAAAAACTACATTAAAAGTGCAATTTAATTGACAAATTTAAAATGTAAATTGCACCATTATAACCCACATCAAAGTTTTGAAAGCATTGAACATCACTTTTGACGGCAAGAAACCCTCCGTCACTCAACCATACCACATTTTAAACCTCGTTTGAAGGGTGGAAAATAAGCTCCGATTGTACTGTATCCCAAATTTCCTATCCTTTGAGGGCCCTGGCAAAGGTTTTGTCCTTTTCTGCTCGTGTGATAATACTTCCATGATTTCATTGAAGTCACCTCATAAAACATAATGATAAACAGAAGGGGTACCCTTTTTTTCTTTTCTAAAGGGAATGCTTTATAAAAGGAAGCATAATTTCCCTTGTGGTTTGGAGTACCATATGGCTTTTTCCTACTGGTTTTAGACATTTTTGAAGACAATAAATATTATATTTATCCTTTAAGATTTAAGAGACCCCAAAACTTATCACAGCTTTCACCATCAGTGCACAGCACATAGCTAATACAATGTTCCGCTCTGAGGAAAGTTAAAATAAAATGGCGATGTTAACAGGTTCTAAGAGTTGTTGCGAGCACTAAATCAGAGTGCGGGCTGCTTGACATCAGGTTTTTGTTTTATTCTCTTACATAGAGTTTTCAACTGTGATAGATTGAGCTATTTATGCACCATTTGAAAGTGCATGCATGTACAACTGTGTTTTCAAAAGCCACAGAATGCCACATCAAAGCTACTTCGATTTGGCCGTAAATGGAAGTGACGCATGGTGGCCTTCCTGGTCCATCTTATTTAAAGTCTGAAGAAATAGTTCTCCTGCAGGTTTTAAATCAGTATCTGAACAAACCATCCCATAAGCATATAACATGATAGTGTCTGAGTAAACTTAAAAACAAATCTGCCTATATCTGGTACAGTGTACCCTTTATCACAACTCCATATTTTTTATTAAGCAGATTGAATTTTTATCATTAAAATCTTAGGTAAACCTGGAGTCTCTCAAAATATTCATTTTCACGGTGTCATAACAATGAAGGAACAGGAGGCTAAATTTCAGGGTCTAAATCCCTTTTATGTGGGTTCCTGTTGCAATCGCTCTGCTAGCTCATGGGGATGGATATGCTACTTTTACCACACATCAGACCTGGAGTTTGTTCTTGAACCCAGTTTTCTTGCCATATTCTTGTTTTGTTTGATCAGCTTTGCTTCTTAGTTTTACCCATTGAATTAAAAATATCCTAGTACATATTTGCAATACATAATAATTGCATTTATCTTGGGAACCTCATACACATACACATCCCTTGTTATTCACTTTCACCCCTTCATCCCCTCGGTGACACGCCAGCTCCCCTCACTCCCAGATCTCTCTCCCATTTCCACAAAGTCTGTCTGCTCATTCCCTATCATCTCTTTTTATTTTGTTCCTTAAATCATTTATACTTTTGGTCTTCTTGTACATTAAATAGTATGTGCTATTTAACTATTTGCGCCTGCATGTTTTACTCAGCATCACGGTTTCAAGTTGCATTCATATTCCCACAAATGACTGAAATAGAGCCTACTTCCTGGCAGAGCAGTACTTCATTGTGTATGTGCACATATCACTCTCTTCTTACTGCTTTTTTTCCCAAAAGTATTGTTCTATTCATAGCTATATGTAATGCATTATAAAGACATTCAACTTGAGGAGCTGCTGCACATCCATATCTGAACTCTCTACTTCCGTTTCCTTCTCACTCTTCCATTCCTTCCTTTCCTCAGACCCTGACTTCATCTCCACAAATTCTACCTTCCTCTTCCTACCTGTCTTAGTTATTTTTCCGTTGTTGTGACTCAATACCCAACATCCACAAATTTAAGAAAGGAAAGGTTTATTTTAGCTCACAGTTTCAGAGGGTCACAGTCCATTCAGGGGCGGCCGGCAGCAATCGAAGTACATGGCAGAGAGAGAGGTGGAGGCAGCTTCTCAGGACATCACAAACAGGCAGGCAAGTTGAGACTAGTCCAAGTTCCAGTCCTAGTCTTAGTCCTCCAA
Source organism: Ctenodactylus gundi (assembly GCA_004027205.1). Taxonomy (NCBI): domain Eukaryota; kingdom Metazoa; phylum Chordata; class Mammalia; order Rodentia; family Ctenodactylidae; genus Ctenodactylus; species Ctenodactylus gundi. The sequence continues at coordinate 339,793 of PVKB01000339.1, forward strand.
GGAAGGCAGCTTATATATCCTTCCAGGTCTCCACCCAGTGCTTAGCTCCTCCTGCATCTAGGTATGAAAGGTGTGGCCACTACACACCGTCAATCCTAACTCACACGTCTTTAATCCTAACTTAACTGTAATCCACCCCTCCAGACTAGACCCCAATCCACCAACATCACATGGTTCCATGGACAATTCATAACATTAAAATACATGAGAGTTTGGGGGACACTCCAGATCCTAACCACAACACTACCATTTATTTTATTTTGCTCTTTTATTTATAACCTGTGTCTATTTAGCATAATGACCTCAAGACACATCCATTTTCCTATAGATGACTCAAATTTGTCTTTCTTTACAACAAAGTAGTATTCTATTGTGTATAAATACCACAGTTACACTGTCAATTCATTTCTTGATGGGCATGTAGGCTGCTTCTAATGTTTAGCTATTGCTACTGTAAACATGAATAGGCATATATCATTGTAATGATTTGTTAAATCTTTTGCAAAGAAGTCCAAAAGAGTGGTTTAGCTAGGCTTGATAGAATTTTTATTTTTAATTTTTAAAGACTTTTCCTATTTATATCCAGAGATGTTTTACTAACTAAATTTCTGATCAACAATACAGGAGAGTTATTTTACACCACAAGCTTACCAGTATTGGATCTTTTGTGCAGTTTAACTTTTTTAATCCTTTATATATATATTCTAGATATCAGTTCTCTGTTCAAGAAAAAAGTGTGTTGGTAATTAGTAAAATATGAGTAAAAAGATATGAAAGTTAAGAAATCCCGAAATAACTAAATTTGCCTTCGTGTCTGTCATTTTAAGTATATTTATGTGGTATAGATTTGACTTCATTTAATGTAGCAATGTGATATAGTTTTAACTTTGTTTTGTTGTAGCAATTCGCTTATTGGGTCACTAATGAAAGTTTATCCTAAGGAAACTGATTGATGTAAAGATAACCTTGTGAATGTACAAATATGCACCTTCCAGTATTCAGCTACGGCAATTGAACTGTTTGTATTTATTTTTTTTCTTTCCCAAATTAACTAGTCTTTTGAACTACATGCTTATAGATATTTTCTAATGTGAACTGGTGGGTAAGGCCAGGTTTAACAATAACAATAAAGGTATAGGAAAATATGGAAAATAACACTTTTGGTGAATATCCCAATAATGGGATTGGTTGGATTCAGAGAAGAGGCATCAAGATCTAACTACTGCGAACCCGTTAGAGGAATAGGAAGCTGAGGTAGAGTGGTGACTTAAGTGAAATGACTTAGGTGCAGAAGATTAGTATGTTAAACACTGTATGGTTTATCTGACTAGGAAAACCAAGAACGCAGACATTCTTTGGAACCATATGAAGTGATAGCCGGAGCCGGGGGAAGGGACAGGGAGGGGGTGGGAGGGTAGAAGATGGGAAGGGATTGTGAATTCGATATGATACATAGTTGTACGAAACACCCAAATTCGTTGTAAATACTATGTATTACATTTGTATATTAATAAACATAGTGTGAAAATTTTTTTAAAAACACGATTGCTAAAAAAAGAGAAACAATTATCTTTTTTTCCCATTCAGTAGTTTCTCTTCATTTTATTGTTTCCTTTGTTGTGGAGAGGTTATTTTTCACTTGATGTAGTCACATTTATTTATTCTTGATGTCATCTCTTGGGCAATATTCACTGCACTGAGGGAGTTTTTACCTATGACTATGTCTTCAAGTGGTTTGCTTATTTTTTTTCTTCTAGCAGATCCAATGCTTCTGTTCAGCAGTTAAGTCTTTTAACATGTTTTGATTTAATTTTAGTATGGAATGAAAGATTAGGGTCTATGTTAATTCTTCATCAAATCTTAATAAACACACATAGAAACCATCCACCTGTCATTAGCAAATCTCTGAACATCTATTGACTAAATGGTACCCCCCTCCTTCTCTGGGTATGTTTTAACATACAAGACAAAGCTAGTGCGATGGAGCTTGTCTTTTCATTTATATAACATGTTTTTATGAGTTTGATAACTTTACTTGTTAGTGCACATTGGCTTTGCAACTGTTGTTTTTATCTCAGGATATTCATGTATGCACATAACATGATTTGACGATTGTCATTTCCCCCTAACCCGTTCCTATTCACTCTTTTCTTCTCTTGATCCTTCCCTCTTCCCTAGTAGACTGTCTTGGACTTTTAGATTTCACTTTATGAGAAGAAATTCATACTGATTGTTTACCTAAATCTGTTTTTTTTTTTTTCGCATAATATGAGGTATAATCCATTTTTCTACAAATGACAGAATTTTCCTCTTCCCTATGGACAAACAATAGTTGTGCATATACTTGCATGTGTGACATAGTCATTATCCATTCATTTGTTGAAAGGTACCAAGGCTCGTTCTATGGCTTAGCTAATGTGAATTGCCCTACTCTATGTTGACTCTGTTGCCGTTGCTGGGAGCTCACCACATTACTTAACAGCAACATTGGATCACAGTGCTATAGATTACAGCATGACTCAAGAAAACTATTGTAAAAATATTTTATCTGAAATCTCCAAGAAATCCAATTACAGTTTGTATTGTATACTTTTTAATAAATCAAATTATTTTTTCTTTCTCTCTATTCTTTTTATGCTTGTCATTTAAATGTAATTTGTATACTATTATTCTGACTCCACAGTTAGGCATGAAATTGAACCAAACAGTTAAATGTGAACACAATCCGAACTTCTAAAATGAAACAAAGAATTTATGCATATGTGCACATGTGTATATCTGTGAATAAAGCCTGTATATCACCATTCAGAGCACTATATATATATATAAAATGTGTCCTATATTATGTGTTTCAATTTACATCTTTAATTTATTCCCACATCGGATGTTAAATTTACAACACTTTTAGTTCATTTTTTTCTCTATAAAGAAGTGTTTTGTGTCAAAGATTTGGGTTTATCAAACAAGAATACCTAAGCTTATTATTGGTTTAGAAATATAACCCATAATAGGCCATAATAGTTAATAACTGTGTGTGTACATACACAGAGTTTACATGAAAAAGTGGGATTTAAGGATATTTTTAGATATGACAATTAAGGAGAGATTTTGTTTGTTTGCTTGATTTGGTTTGTTATTTTATTTCCCCAGTAGAAACAAATAATTTTTAAAATTGCCCTCTAGGTTTTTTTTTTTTTTTTGTGACACAAAATTTACTGGTTAGGATTCTGACATGCAGGAGGGTAGGTTGTTCAAAACCAAAACCCTTGCCGAGAACGACAAACTGAGCACACGTTTACAATGTTTTTTTCAGAAGCTTCAAGAAATCGCCTACACAGGAAGTGAAACACTGTGCAGAGCAGTGAAGACACAGGAGGCTAATTCCAAGGTAGCAGCTCCTCTTTCTCCTTAAGAAACCGCTGGTTTCACAAGGGAAGTTAGCGGCAGAAAGAGTAATCAGCTGTATTTTTAGCAGTTTCGTTAATGTATAGAGAAAAGTCTAAGATCTAAGAAAGAAAGGGCTCTAGTTAAAAACTGTAGCCTTGTCTCGTGGGATTCCCAGCCCAGAAGCCAGAGGCAACTAGAGATAGGTTAGCAGTCGTAGTAACAGACCAGTAGGCTAATTGGCCTGAAGAAAATTTCCCTTCGGAAGCATTTTAAGCCATAAGCAAAATATTAATTTTTAAGATAAATAATATTATCAATAAGAGTTTCCCAGAAATTACATTGTATTCATCTCTTTTGAGGGTGTGATTTTGTTTCATAGGTTTCTTATTTTTATATTTTTCTTTTGATTTTGTTTTCTTTTGTTTTTTTGTTTAAATCTCCTGGGGCCTATTTTTTTCTCATTACCTCATGGAATAGATCCACCCTCCCTTCCTCCCTCTTCCTTTTTTCCTCCTCTTTATTCCCTTTCTTGGTCTCTCTCCCATCTCTCTCTCTCTCTCTCTCTCTCTCTCTCTCTCTCTCTCTCTCTCTCTCTCTGTGTGTGTGTGTGTGTGTGTGTGTGTATGTGTGTGCCTAAAAACAAATATACATACATGTAATTTGTAAGGCTGAACCATTTCCTTAGAACAACAGTCAAAACTTAAATTTTTGAGTAAAAGTTGGAGTTCACATTTTGTATTTAAACATTAATCATCTTAAGAAACTATAAAAGTCTGTCTTTAATGATCTTTATATGTGATAGCTGATAGGGCCTTATGTGGAGAACAATATATTTTTTAAATTCTCTATTCCTTCTTGATGACTTTCCAATATCAGGTAGTTTTTGTTTTAGAATTTTTTCTGAGATTCCATTTTCCAAAATTTTATACACAGCTGTAGTGCTCATTTTGCTTGTGGTCATGTTGCAAGTGACACCTCTGCTCTCTTGAATGTTTAATTCTTAGTCAGCAACTTCTTAATATAAACATGGCAACTGCTTCTAAAATTAAAGCATTTGCTTCATATATTGGCCAAGAGTCTTGCTTTTACAAATCCTTAATTAATAATTATAATTAAGAATAAAGGAATATGTATTTTCCCAAATAAATGTTGCAACTCCCAGGAGTGAGGAAGCAGCTATCAAAACTAGCCTTCTTGAGTAAAATAAGTTTGAATTTAGCTATTATATTTCTATCCATCTTCAATAACTTTTTAGCCCTAAGTGGCTTTAATTTTTCTAACTTCATCAGCCTTTTCTAAGTCTGTTGGCAAGCCCAAAAGCACATCTTCAAAGCACGTACAGGAAAGGCCATGCCTCCAGTCTAGACTGATAGTGAAAGGGCAGCCCTGCCCCGGCTGACATCAAGCACACCAGGCACAGTTAGACCTGAGGGTGGAGGGAAGGGGCTGGAAAAATGTATTTGGCATTTGAAGAAAATAAATAAAACAGTCTCTAACACCTGATATAGATTTCACCACCTTTCCCTTCTACTCTTTGATTTCTTTGGTTGTAGGAGTGGCTTTAAAGGTTAGCATAAGCCTTGCTTCTGTCTATGCTACCCCAGTGGAAAATCTGTTTTTTCTCCCATGAAAAGTGACTTTGTCTCCTGCAACTTCTCACTTTGAGAATATATTTGCCCTTATTCACTCTTCATTTTAATGTTCCTTATAATATTTTTGAGGGATTTTTCTGCATTTTTGTGCATTTCTTATAGTTTTAATTTCTGCTTTTCTATTATTCCTCTCCCCTTACCAAAAGTAGATGGTATAGACTTGTTTTCTTTTTGTTTTGTTTTGTTTGTTTGTTTCTAAGAGGGAGATTTGTGTCTTTAATGATATCTTTGAATTTATATTTCTCAATTAATTTCAGAAATAAACTAATACTTATTTTTTGTTTCCATCTATAAAAACAGAGAAATTATCCAGGTAATTCTGGGCTACTTTGCATTTATATATGTAGTTTTAATTTATTAACAAAATTCTATTGAAATATAAGTGGTATAACATCAGGGACAATTCAAAGAAATATTTTCAACTCTTAGAATGCTTTCTGAAGCAGAGTTTTTACATATATGTAGACTGAAATTTTGAGTACACACACACACACATGAAATCATATTTACTGATTATTAAATCAGTGTCCTTGTGATCATTTTACTTGATGCTTACTTGATGTGACCACATGTAAAAAAGGCTATATTAAAATTTCATTTCAATAGTCCTTTATGGTGCTGGGGTATAGCACCTGCCTATCATTTATGAGGTCTTGAGTTTGATTCCATATTCCACATAATAAAGTAAGCTGGGTGTGGTGGTACACCTTGCAGTCCCAGCACTTGGGAGAATGAGGCAGGGAGATTAGCATGAGTTTGATGCCAGCCTTGCCCCACGATGAGTTCAAGACCATCCAGGACTATGGGACTATTAAGCAAGACATTGTCTCAAAAAAATGAAAATGTCTTTTATAGCTCTTATTCATAAATTTTATATACTTTGCTATAAGTATATATTGCTTGATTATAAAAAAAAGTCAAGAAGGACATATATCTCACTTTTATAGCAATCATTTCTTCTGGAAAGAGGTAGAAGCAGAGTAGAGGAAAAAACTTGGCCATTTAAGTTTAATTTTATATTAATATTTATATTCTACATTATATCAACATGCATATTATGTAGCTAATTAAAACTAAAATAACTGAAATTATATCCTTTTTACTTCACTTACAAAAAAATACATTATTTGAGATTTCTCTGAAGGAATATGGATATGTGACATCTCTTAGTTTCTCATTGAAATTTCATTTTTAAAAGATATCTTCAGATATGGAAAATTAAGAGAATAATCCATGTACAATCCCTCAGCAGCACATAACAACCTCTATTATTAGCAATACCAGCAGATAGATACTTTCTTTCTAGTTGATGAGCCTGTCTTCTTGGTATATTATAATCCCAAACATCCCTAGTTTACTGTAAATTTCAGAATAGCTGTTGAATATGGTATAGATTTGGACAGGTGTATGAAGACATAGTCAACATTACACTATTATATACAGCATTTTTATAGCCCTAAAAACTCTCTGGATTCAATATATGCATCCTAGTCTTTGACAAGAATTCATCTTCTAAGTTTCTACAAAATTTTGTATTTTATAAAATTGTGAAGAAATATAATTAAAATCATAACGACTACATTTTAGACTATTTTGAATGTAGTATGAGAAAGTCCATTTATGCATCTAAATATTTTAAATCCTCTTCTTGCTTGCATCGTTCTTAAGAAATAGATGTAATTTTTTCTTCATTCCTCTCTAGATTGGCATGACAATTTTTTCTGCTTGTTTTAACTTTCTTTAATTTTATGTAGTTTGAAAAGGATGTACTTAGGTATAATTTTCAGTTTCTTTGGTTGGATTTTTTTTTATTTTTTAATGTTTGGTGGCCTTTGAATTTCCTGGATCTGTGGTTTGTTGTCCCATCTACGTTTTGGAGGAATTTTGAGTCATTATGGTTTCAGCTTTTCTCCTATTGTTTTGTGCTCCGTCTACTCCCAGTACTTCTTTTAGGTATAGGGTATAGCCTTCATGAAGCCTCACAGGTTTTAGACACTCAGTACCTTTATTACAAGCTTTTTTTCTCCTTCTTTTGTTAAAATTTCATACAAAAGTTACTGCATATTTTATACCCTTTTTTTCTACCTTTGCTACCTTTCCTTTGTTAGTGTGAGGACATCAATGCTCTTTGATTTTCTATATAGTCAACCTCATCTCTCACACACAAGCTAATTGGAGGAATAAGGGGTATGTCTTGTAACCAATATCTGAATCACAAGAGTAGAGTTTCATTTGATTACAGGCCACCAATTGATGAGCCCGTGTTCAATAAAGCAAACAGTGTAAGCCGCGCAGCTGTTTCTGGCCCTCATTCTTGACTTCCATCTGTAAAAGCTCTTGGCCCACATTTCAAATTAGAGCCTTGGAAGCCTGCTTTCATTCTGAGGGCTGCCGGATTCACGAAGTAATCTTCACTCACTTTAACTTGTCTAAAGTTTTTGCTTTTTCATTTTTTAGAGTTTCTTCTGGTTAAATTGAAACTTGAAAGTTCTTTCTTCAGCTATGACCAGTCTACTATCAAGATCATCAAAGATATTCTTAATTTATTTGTTTTTTATCTCTACATCTCTTTTTGGTTCTTCCTTGTGATTTCTCTATTAGTGTGGCTCTTTGGCACGCCGTTAACTCAATCTACCACGTATCTTAGCATATTATTCATTGTTCTTTGAAAATTCTAATAAATCCTCCTTCCCTGGATTATATATTTAAGATAGGTTCTCTGTCTTTTCTTTTTTTTTTTTTTTGCCTTTAGTTTTGTCTTGAAATTTTTCTCAATGGCCATGTACGATGTCTTTAGTAATAGAGAGGTGTTCAGTAATACAGTAGTAAGTCTGAAGAATTATAATATAACTGGATCCCAGGCTTTTACTGAGCTTACTCGGAACTTCATAAGCATTTTTCAGTTTTTGTTTCTTTGTTTGTTTTTTATCTTCAGTAATAAGGTAGGAAACTGTGATCAAAGTGGGTGTAGGTGTGTTAATTTCCTTCCCTAAAGTCAATTAGGACCTGATAATACCCCTGTAGCGTAATTAGTTTAACCTGAGATCAGGCCTTTTTAGGAATAAAATATTATTCTAGTCAGGCATACATCAAAATGTTTTCTTTTCCCCCTCCCCATGCCAGAAGCAAAGTGAAGTATTAACTGTTTGTTTGTTTTGTTTTGTTTTTCTGGTCTTTACTGTGGGAACCTAATCAAATTTGTGGTGGTAGATTTCATAATATTACAGAGCCCCTCTATGAAAACGTCTCTGTGAAAACTTAACTTCCAGATTTGACTGCATTGAGCCTCCAGGGATTTGTCAATTACAGCTCCACTCACTTTTTCTTCCCTGGCCCTGGTCCCTGTGGAGATCTGACATATGAGGCTCTGCTCCAGGTAGCCATGACTTGTTGGAATTCCCTGGATGGTTGCTCCAGTCTCGAGGGTAACTGTTTGCCAATTATTTCAGATCCAGTAGGATCTATCTGTTCAGCTTGTTACTTGTCATTAGGATAAAGCGATGACTTCCAAGTTCCTCAAGTGCACAACAGGAAACCAAATCTTCCCAGGATGTATTCACATTTGTTAATGACTTGTTTTGTTTGCTTTTGTCTATTTATTGCATACATTGAAAAGAATATTTCTTTTCCTAAACTCTTTTAAGTCTATCTTTGCCTTATTTTATATAGAGCATATGTCTCTTTTTTAATTTTATGACATGTGCTCCATATCCAAATGTTATCACTTTTCTCATGTCTGCTTTTGAATTGTTTTGCACTTATCTACCAAATTTTGACAACTTTTAAGATTCTGTCAAATATTAAGTAGGGTTAAATAGATGAAGCTACAATGGAAAGACAATTATAATTAATAACTGGATGATCTTACAAAATTTCAGGAATATCTTTCAACAAGTGGACTATCAAAGGTACAACTCGATTTCATTAGCAATTTCTGAAGCAAACAGTATGGAGATGAGAAAACAAAAAACAGCTCTGAGGTCAAGAACAAAGAGAACAAAAAATAGGCTTTATAGGCAGAGGAACCGTAAGAAAAATTTAGAGTAAAAACTGGATTGGTGATTTCAAAACAATTTTATAGGGAATATTATTGGCTTAAGTCTTTTATGTCCTGACTACTTTTAAAGGCCAGATTTTAGAAATAAACAGTAGAAGCTTCCACTTTGCAGTGGGGGATCTTAGCATGATGCTGCTAATGGCATGACTAATGACATTTGGCATTCTTCTGGGAGGCTTAGGGCAAGCGCTCAGTCCAAATTAGTTGCCTCGAGAAATGTTTAATAATCTATTTCCATTTTTCTCAAGTGTTTCTTTCATGACATGTTGTTTTGATGTTGTAGGTCTAAACTTTGAGACATCTGATTTTGTTTTAAATTTCTGAAATGTTTTAAAGAGTTTCTATATTTTTTAACATTATGTTTAATTTGTACTACCAAATACTTCTTATTTTTCTTTCTATGTCTTTTAATATATTTATATATTTTGCTTTGTAGGATCAACCTGTGTTTATTTTACAATGTAAAAGATTTTTAATCTAAATTGTCTCAAACTTTCTTAACTAGTACTGGAAAATGTGTTCTTTACAAGCCTTTGAGGTCTTATATTTTCTGTTTGCTGTATGTATTTTTCTGTGTGCATTGTTGTTGTTTATATTTGAATATACTTTATCTTTCAATGGTGGTGGCCATATTCATATATTCTGCTTTCCCTGTAATAATGTGTGTGCTTTGTTTGCAACTCATCTTCATCTATGCAAGTACTCTTTAATTTGCAACGAGATTTTAGGCAGAAAAGAAAATGGATTTCATCATCCAGCATTAGGGTCAGTAAGAAGACAATGAGTATAGTTAAATAGAAGCCAGGGTGGAAAGAATATAATATTTAGTAACTGGATGCTTCTACAAAATACGACAAATCCTTTACTATTAACGCTGTCTGTCAGTTTCAGGTAAAAATTCTTTGGAATATCAGCTGCAACTCTGCTTCCAAAAGAATAAACCAATGATAGGCTAAGTGGGCAAAGCAACAAAACCAATTCAAGGAATGGTGTGACTTCATTTTTCTTCCTGATTTCTGTGTATTATGATGGTGTGTCACTTTGTTATAGCCTAGATTTGATGATCTAGCTTTTCCAGTGCTTGGCAATCATAGCATAAATCACTAAACAAGTTTAGAAAAATGGAAAGTATCTTTCTATACGTTTCAATTACAACTCCAAAGCTGCATTCTGCTAAAAAAGATGAATGCCATCTTCTATTAGGTTGACATTTTGATGTATTTATACACGGCTAATATTCAGATTTATTGTTATTTTCACACTATTTAAAATATATTTGCATAAATTTGAGGAAGGAAACAAGCATCATCTTATTTCTACAAAACTGAATGTTTTCTGACTCTTACAATGCACAATTTTAGTAATTTACAATTATATTTTCTTACAGTTTTCCTTGGGATGCGACTTTAATAAATGGCACATCTAGCCAGGATTTATACCTGTGCTCCCAGACTTTTAAAGGCTGGTGACGAAAGAATGAAAGTTCAAGACCATCCTGGGAAACTTAGAGACTTAGTTTCGATATCAAACATCAAGAGACCTGCTAGAGATGCAGCTCAGGGTCAAGGAGGGGTTCTAACCCAAGTAAAGGAAAAACAGACACTAATTTAAGTAAGCCCTTTTGCACCTATTCTATTCAATGTCATTTGTCTGTGCTATCATTCATATTTTGGATATTATCCATATTGTGGTTTCTACTTTGTCTCACCGTCGTTGTTTATATATCATATGCTTTACACACTCATATCTACTTTTGAGTAAGTATCATGGATATTCTTTTCATATTTTCTTCCAGAGTCATTGACTATCATTTGGTCATTGTTGTTTTCGTTTTACTTGGCTTCTGATTATCTTTGCCAACTTAGACAATATGAGGATCACTTTCCTAGTAAGCCCTGTTTAGAGAGTTGGTCATCAATGATCATCTCAGGAAAACTTGCTCTTGACATTTTCTCCATTGATAAAAGTGTTATGTCAAACAAATGTTCCGAAGACTTGCTTTCCGTACTGAGAGTACATTTTCATAGTTATGGTCAGGTTTTTGCACCCATACCACAGTCGTCAGTAAAAACTGAAAATTCCTACAGGCTTTCCTGGGGAAACACCATGCACACATAACTACACCCCACCATTGTAGGGGAAGATGCTCTGGTGTGCTCAGGGAGAGATTAAGAAACATGCCTGTGGGTTTATCAAAAATTAGCCTGAGGTGTTTTTCTCTTATTGGTTCAGCCATGTATCCATTTTTCCACGTTACAGTAATCTTAGCCAGCAAGTAGCAATTTATGCTGAAACCTTTACTTTGCTGAGGCAGGCTGGGCACAAATGTTCTGTTGTAAATCTTACTTTCTAACAGTTTTAGTTTCATTAATCTAGACTTTTCACCCTTACAATCTCATTTTGACTCTTTTCAAAAACAAGAAACTACCAATTGCTTAAAATATTTACTCTTTTTACCAAGTAGTGTTTTAGAGTAATATCTAAAAAAAACCATACTAACAGAGTCAAAGAGAATTACAAAAATATCAGCTTATACAATGAATTTAGCAGTTAAGAAACTAGCAAAAGGTATTTTTGATGTTTTTGTACTTTAAAAGTTCAACAGCAACTATCAACGAATCATTCGATGAAGAAATATACAAAGAGTTAATGGTATGATTAAATTCACACAACCAATTCCCTTCTGCCTTTTCTAATGGTAATTAGTTGGTATTACTATTAATAGAGTAATTAACCTTTGTATTATGGTCTTATAAATAATACAGGTGAGTACAATCAAGAATTTAGTGAAATATTTGATTAAAAGATTAGAGCATAAGCACACAATCAAAGCTGTGAAGCCTAACACAGAAGGACCCTGTCTCCTTTGACAGGCTGAGGGTATTCGGATGTTTCATCACATATTAGGAAATCATAACAACATTGGATTCTTATGTTTATATTCTCTTGTTATGAAATTTACTGCCAGGCACTTGCTAAAAGGAAAAGGATAATAGGAACAATAACAGAAACAAGGCGATCTGAGTTCTATTTCTGAGGGTTCTATTTCTGAGACGATCTATCTGTGGGATTTGGCGTGTTACGCTGCCTAAATCAAGCCTCCATTTTCTCATCCCATGAAAACTTTCAAGTCCTAACGTTTGTAAGTAAGATGTTTTAGTGTGACAGTAACTAAAACATGAACTCTTTTGGGCTTTAAAATGACAAGTTTCATTCTCTCGTGTATCAGAAAGAAAAAAAAAAAGAAGATAGTGTTCTGGGTTCTGTTTTTCCCATGAATCAATTATCTGCTATTCTGGAGATACCGGTTTCACTCTCACATGATGGTAAGATAGTTGCCACCTTTTTGAACCTCATTTTAGTTATGATATTCTCCCTGAAGGGAATAAACTGAGTATGCTTTAATTCTAGCATCAAATCAAGATGACTTTGGTCATTTGGTTTCATTTAGCCTCTACTGAATCAGTGAGTCTAACAAAGAAAATGAAACGATTAAACAGCTGAATCCCTAGGAAACCCAACACTCGAGTTCACTTCCTTGAGTAATATGAATTCTGCTCCACAAAAAAAATAAAAATGTATATAGATTCAATGTTTTGCTAAAAGGAAGGAAAGGTTAATAGATGTTTATTGGCTTATGTATTTTTATATGTATTAATGGAGGAACATGGTGTGTTACTGACACTGTTCCATTTATGCAATTAAGAATTTATTATTGTTTTAAAGAATTTGTTGTTGGCCTTATTACGCAGCACTATGACTACCATCTTCATATTTTGAAAAGTGCCACAGTGTTTAGAGGATTTCTTAAGTATCAGCAGGATATATTGCAGTTGTCGGTTTTGTTATTTAGGCTAATGGGATATAGGAAAGTGGCCCACTCAAATCCTGAGACACTGAAAATATTGAACTTTTTCATTCTTCCTTTTCAATAAAATAACTCTGAAAAGTAAGTATAAGAAACATATGTTTAAAAAGGAGGAATATAAAGCAGAACAAAGAGAACTAGTAGAGAATGTTTTCTGTAATGGATACCACATGTTTAAAGTGGGAAACAATATTTTTAAAAAGAGAATAACGATAATCATTCTCTAGTCACCTTGAATGAGTAATCTAATATATGAGGTACCCATAACTTAATTCATGCCGGATGGAGAGTGTAAGACCTGAAGTCCATGTGGACTGGCCCAGCTAATACAACTGTAAAATGTGCATAATTTAAATGTTTTACCAAATATAATAGGCTAATTTTTAATCTGATAATTTTGGATGGCCCCAAATGCTTTCAAAAACACCCAGACAACATGTCCCCACTCCTAAATAAATTTGAGAAATAGACATGTTAAAAACCTTCCAATCATTTAACACTTTTGAAAAGCATCACAGTTCTTAATAAACCACTTTTACTCTTGATACTTTTCACAGCTATTTAAAAGATAACCCAAACAATTAAGTTCTATTTCAAGAGGAAAGCATTCTGAATGTTTTTCCATAAGGAAGCGATAAATATTTGGGAAGATGGATATTTTGAAACTGATTTAAACATTAGAAATGTATACAAGTTAAAAGACCAGATTTTCCCATTAATACATAAAAGTTTGATATTTTTATATATTAATTAAAATTTAATTTAAAAAGTAACATGGAATTTATATAAAAATATAAATATTTGTGTCTAAATGAAGAAAATTTTAAGAATTTTTCTTTTAGACAGATACAAATTTTCTGTACCATAAGGAGAATTTTTAGACAATTTTAAGTATGTTAGTCAACATGAAATGTTAAGCAAAATGCTATCTGACATGTCGGTGCACACATACCCACCCCCCCGACCACATACGCACACTCCATAGACAGTAACTCCTTGATTCAGTGCAACATGTTATGCTATGTTCATAATGTCATTTTGGTCAGTAGTTTAGTTTCTGAAATTTTTAGCTTTAGAAAAATACAACCAGCCATCAGAAACAACTGCTGAAGGGAGCTGAATTTCAATATATTTTTCAGATATTTCAGATAAAAACAGATTTCACTGGGTATTTCAGAGTGTGCTGATTTCTTTACATCTTTGTTCCACCACCACAGAAACGCCTACTTTTTTAGTCTGTTCTGTTCCTGTCTTAGTTACTTTTTTGTTGCTGTGACTCAATACCTAACAGCCATAAATTTAGGGAAAGATTTTAGCTCACAGATTCAGAAGGTCACAGTCCATTCAGGGGCGGCCAGCAGCAGTTAAAATACATGGCAGAGGCAGAGGTGGAGACAGCTCCTCACGACATCATAAACAGGAAGCCACATTCCCTTGAGTCCAGCCTCTCCCCGGAGGAAAAGGCTGTAGCAATCTTTCTTCTTCCTTCCTTGTATACAGTTTGAGTTCCCAGTTGGAACGACCACATTTGAGTATTCTTTCATTTGCTAGCCCACAAATCTCTCACACTCTAATCCACCCTGGTTCCTACCTGCCTTATCCAGGCTGGTTGCTAATTGCCTAATTTAGGCATGGTCCCTAAACTCTAATCCAGGTGTGCTTCCTGCATGCCTCCAGGTGACATAAACTCTCTAATGTCACAGTTCCTAATTATTCATTTAATAGTTTACTCATTCAACAAACATATTTGACAGGTGTAAACAAAAAAAAATGATGGCTCATATAATCACAGATAGATAGAAAAGACTTTGCATATGAAATGCACTTAGACCTGAAATGAAGAACAAGTTAGAAGTGTAGAAATTAGAGAATTAGCAAAGATCAGGAGATTGAAATAGGGCTTAGAAACCATTAACTGAAAGATTTTCGTGACTGAAGGCGAGATGGCAAAAAAGGAAAGAAAGTGATATGGAATAAGGCTGAGAAGGAAGGAGGAAATTTTATGTCGGCTTTCCCTAGTGCCCTTCAGATAAGTACCAAATGTCTTATGACTTTTCTGCATTTCCTCTCTGGCCCATTTTTTTTTTTAAGCACAGAAGCAACAAGGCATAAAGAAACAATGAGAATCCAGCAGATATGAACTTAAATTGCAATTCCAACATCACTATGTCATTTGAGACAAGTTAATTTACCTCTAGTGAATTACTTCACTATCTGGCCCTTCATTGTAACCTGAAATTAATAATACCTTGCAAAAGCGATGAGAGCATAAAATAGTTTAGCACAAGCAGCTTGTCAATGGTTAGTTATTAAAATAACAAAACTTGTATCACAAAGCTCAATAAAGACAATATTCTCTTACTGTAGTCATAATCGCTATCAGCATTTCCTCCAGAAAACTACTTCGAGAGCATTTCATGGTGTTATGCTTGGTGTGAACAAACAAGAAGCTACATACTGACTTCAGAATCTATCCTTCATCTGAGAAACTTAAGATATTGATTACAATCTCAGTGATGCTTTTAGATTATTCTTAGTCTTTTACAAAAAGAATCAAGCAATTCTACAATAACTACCATAAACATTTATGTATAAAATTACATTGGAAAATTAATTTGTTGACAGATTTATTTCACATTATGATTTTTCACAACATTGTCGTAAGCTTTTTCATAAAATTTTCTAATTAACCTAAATTATCAGCTAGAAAACTAGAATTAGAAAAGAGCTGTTTCTGTGATTTAAATAGTTTTACTGAATATCATGTGGCTAAGAGTAATTATATATATATATATATATATATATATATATATATATATGTGTGTGTGTGTGTGTGTGTGTGTGTGTGTGTGTGTGTGTGTGTGTGTGTGCATATTTCTCTTTACATGTGAAATACCCAACAAGAATACCATTTAATAAAATATTTATTCCAGACATTATTCAGGAGCATAAGTTAAAGGGTTAAACAATGAAATGAATGTTGCCTTGTAAAGGTTACCTTAGAAAGTAAACAATGTAATTAGAAAGGACCAGCCATCTGGCCATGTTGTTTTTCTCTGAGTACTCTTAACGTGGGGGAACCATCTGACCTAACTCATGATCTCACTAGGCGAGAACTAGAGATGTGTATTCATGCAAACAGAACCCCAGGCTTCCACACTGGGAGCAGAATGTGAATGTGTTGATGAACATATGAAGTATTGTCTTCCAGTGGCTACCAACTCTATTATTAAGTATTGGTTCTTGGAATATAACACGTGTAAACTCAAGGGCATTTAATAACTAGAATCAGGTACAAGGAAATGGTTAAAGTATTTTAATTAAGGGCAGTGATGTCAAGTGTAATTGATATCATTATGCAGTATTGCAATATAGATGTTACAGAATTCCAACTAGAGTACTCTGTGCAAGGCTAACTGAACTTTCAAAGGTCTTTGTTGGAATAAGCCTTTGATCTTGGTACTTGGTCTACTACTTACATAAAGAACCTAATATTTGGAGTTCAATTCTTTATCGATTTTTTTTTCTATTTGTTTCCATAATAACAAAATTCCTGGTGGTACAGTCTTTTGTTGTTGTTGATTTATCTTTATTAAGGTCTTTATTTGTTTGTTTTTATCCTCAATTACTCGGAATTGTCCTTTACATTAACCTACATCTCAAGAACTTTTCTCTTATTATTTTTTTTTAATTTTTGCTAATGTCGAGACAGGTTCCCACTTGTTCTCAGTTGCCCAGGCTGGGCTCAATCTTGGGATCTTCCTGCTTCAAGCTCCCAGAGTGCTAGAATTACGCTTGCACTGTCAAACCCCTCATTTATTA
The DNA here is from genome assembly GCA_004027205.1 of Ctenodactylus gundi. Classification (NCBI taxonomy): domain Eukaryota; kingdom Metazoa; phylum Chordata; class Mammalia; order Rodentia; family Ctenodactylidae; genus Ctenodactylus; species Ctenodactylus gundi. Next base: position 356,579 of record PVKB01000339.1, read on the forward strand.
ATATTTTATTAATTTAATTTGATTAACAATAAGGTAGCACTATCATAAGAGATAAAAGTCTAAATTCAGTGGCTTAACAAAATGTTATAATTAATAGTCCAATGCCAGTTATCCTGGTGAATAAGAACCTGTCGAGTAGTCATTCAAAGACATAGGCTTTTTCTTTTCCTCCTACCTCTTCTCACCACACAACTGTGTCCTTCAAAATTTAACTCCTGAGTTTGCCCCTCGGCTCACCGACTTTCCAAAAAGCTTACAGGTGAAATAAAATTTCACCTCCACTCTCCTAGAGTGTATTGGCTGGTGCAGAGAACTATATTGGCATAAAATGGATGAACTAGGGTAAGCAAAGAAATCTAAGTTTGTACGTAACATATATTTATGTAAAATACATTTTATTGACACAGGAGCACTCAGAAAGAAATGCATATTCAAAACAATGATGAAAATTGAATGCTTTTATATTAGGTCGAAGAAAGACAGGCACCTTTGGGAATCATCAAGCTATGGAGAAATTTTAAGCAAAACTTAAACAGTTGGCTTGTGTAGAATTCTTTAGGCTATGACTTTGGTAGGAGAATATTTGTTTTTGTTGTGGTGCACAGAAGACATCTTTTACAGGGGAGAGTTTATCTCCTGTCTCCAGGAGGAAAAAGGAGATTAGAATGCCTTTCTTCCATCTGTATTTGTTCAAGTGCCTTTAGATCACAAAAAAATTCATACCAAAGTGGCCTATGTTGGGATGGAAAATTCTGCCAGCCTTTGTGATTAAGAAAAAGAAGAAGCAGGAGGAGAAAAAGAAAAAAATTAAAATAAAAATGTATTTGGCAATTGGAAGTGGCAATTTTGCCTCTGTTCCATTGTCTAGGAATCAGTCACATGGCCAATATTTAATTGCAAATAAGTGAGAAAAAATTCTATCTGTGCTCTGATCAGCCTCCATACCATTTCCTCCAAAATAAACCCTATTATTTTTTCTGACTGTGTCACATTATTTTTCTTATGAAGATTTTCATGGTTATCTCTCCTTAACTCTATACATTGAATTTTCAAAACAAATTTACTGTAGTTCCCTTTGTATGTGACTTACAGTCTTTTTATAAGTTTCCCTGAATATTTGGTTTGCTTCATAACAATCCTGCCTCCAAAAAATGGTACATCCTCAAAAAAGCTCTACAGATTTCCTAAACTGCAATAATGGCCATTGTCTCTCTCATTTAATACTAAGTCATTTTACTCTAGACAATTTTGTACTTTCATATTCTTAATTGCTTTACTCATACAGAAGTTTCTTTTCTTTTTATCATCTATTTCTGTCACTATAACATGGAAAACATACACATAAAATTTATTGGTTTTTTGAATTTTAAATATTTCTACATTAAGTACATTTTTCTTATTTTCATTAAATATATTAATAAATTAGGAATTATTCTTCTGACAGGACAAACATATTTCAATAACTAAATCATAAAAAACTTTGATAAGATATGGATAAATTTACAAATACACTTAAGATTATAATGTGACTAGTAGTTTGATATGAGAAATAAAAATAATGTGATACAAATACATTCTCTATATTGATTTATATTTAATTTTACATAAAGTTACTAGTTTTTGATATATTGTGAAATAGCATGGAATAAAGAAGTTGAAAGTGTATCAGTACCAATTATGTGCATCCACAATTTACTATTATCTACCAGAAATGAAGGCAATAACACCCACTCAGCAACCTCAGTAGATGGAGAATATCATAATGATATTCACTTTACAAAATAGTTTTAGAACCTTGTCATATTTACTTTCATGTTACAATGTTTAAGTTAAGGAATAGAAAATAGGAAAATAGTTTTTAAGGCTAGTTTGTCTTCATCCTCTTTGCACCACACTTAAATCTGGATATTTTTGCAAAAGTAATCTCTTCTGATAACACATTATTCAAATGCATAATTCCTTTTCAATTTACTGCTCCTAACAACCTTGGCAAAACCTGTATGTGCATTGCTATTCAAAGCACTTTTATTTAAAAATAATGAAGAGAAAAACAAGATTTAATTTTCATTCTCTAAATTATTACTTGTAGGACTTGTAGAAATGGTTAATTTAATCTGGCTATCACTTCTCATCTGTAACCATGTTTTTAATTAAACAGTAATATGTCTGTATATTGTTTTATTTGGCTGGATTAGGGAGGGGTGGCATGCTGGGAATTGAATGCAGAATTTCACATATGTTAGGCGCACACACACTGTACGATTAAAAACACTCCTAGTCTGTTTTTCTAATCAGACTCTAAATGATACAAAAGTGGGAAATACAGTGGTGCTTATATGCTTTTATTGTTTCAAATTATTGACTCTTTATAACATCACTATTTATAAAACCATTATTTTCATAATGTCTTATTTTAAGAATGCAACCGGGGCTTTATTATAAGGCATACTTTTCAAATCTATTATAATTAAAAGAAAAATGATGAGATAAGACTCTAATTCACTTCCTGCAGGGCAAAATAAATTGGTTCAATTTCTTATTTAATTATTGACAACCTATGTCAAACAGATGCATGTGTTAGTACAAATTTCAATATGCAAAAGAACACTTACTTGAATTTATACTGTCTTTTTTAAAGAAATCATAATTATAGTCCTCTCCTTAAGACTTTAATTACTTTTCTGGAACTGTTACAGAATTAACTGTTTCTCAGACTTTGAATCCTTTAAAAATGATAAAAAAAGAAGTCACTGTTGAGTTCTGCAATTCCATTTTTGTATGAATACCTTAATAGTTCCAATAGTAAGCCAAATCATAGCAATAAATTGTAACACGGGGATAACAACATCAGGGTTCAGATGCATTTTGCTTCTACATACATAAAACAAGGTAGAGAAAGAAATGTAATATATGATTATTTTTTAAATTGAGATAAAAATAAAGTAAATGCCTTCCTGTGAAGCTTCTCTGTCCATGTATGCTATGCAGCAGATATGAGAATAAAACATGTTTTGAAATTTAAGTGGAATATTAAAATTCCAAAAGAAAGTAGTTAGGGAACATTGATGAAAGAAGTAGACATATTAGAAAATTTATCCACTTCTATGTACTTTGGTGCCTAGCATTAAAGGAATCAGAAAAGATATTTGTTGGCATATCTTTATTTTTATTCACTTGTTTGAATCACATGTATTAATTGAATCTTAAAGATATAGGATAAATATAATTCACATTGTAGTAGAAAGAATCTTTTAGCTCTTTTTTTTTTTTAACATTTTGTCCCAGGGTGTGTTCAGTGAAGAATTTTCTTGAACCTCATATAAAATATATAATATAGTTCATACTCTGAACTGCACAAAAAGTCTCATAATTTTTTGATAAAATTTCTGAATATGTGCTGGTCTGCCATCACATCTATGGGTTAGAGACACCTGCTTTACTTAATCCAATTTGGCCAGGCTTATTTATAAAACAACTAACTGTCAATGATGAAAAAAGAGGAGGAAAATATAAAACAGTTAAAAAAACTGATAAGAAAATCTTCTGCGTCATGTTTCTATGTTTAAGACTCTGACAGATATTTAATTAATTAATTAATTAATTAATTTAGAGACAGGGTCTCACTCAGTAGCCCATGCTGGTCCTGAACTCTCTGTGAAGACCAGGCTAGCCTTAGACTCACAGCAATCCTCCTGCCTCTGCCTTTTGAATGCTGAAATTATAGGCATGTGTCACCATGCCCAACTTATACGGTGCTGGCGAATTGATCTCAGGTCTGTAGGCTTCTTCAGCAAGTGCTTTAACTGCTGTGCCATTCCTCCAGTCCTGACATATTTTGACAGAAATTCTTCTTGTGCACTGGTCAGTTTTTTATTCTTGTGACCAAATACCCACAGACATAACTTAAAAGAGAAAAGGCTTATATTTATCAGTTTCTGGAGGTTCACAACATTTATAGTATTCGCTACTTTATTTTACTAAGAATTTTAGTCTCAAACTATTTAAAATAATTTGGACAAGCTTACATAACAAGAATATTGGCCAAAAAGTATTTCACTGAACAGCCTCAAGGAGAACTCAGGTTGGAAACAATCTGGCCTGACCAGTCAATGAGTTAGCCATATTACCTGGGCATCCTGAGAATGCATGCTATCTTTCTCATTCTGTTTTCTCTGTTGCTAAAAATAAAGTATAAATTCTTACATGAAATACAGATGTGGCCCAGGTGCTGCTATAACAGACATTTACAAAAAATGTATAGGATCAGGAAGAGAAAAAGGAAAGATAGGTAGAAGTACGTAATATGAAATTATGTCAGAGGCTGCCTCAAAGGAATTATTCTTTTGTTCAATACTTGCTGATTGTGAGCAACCTTCCGTATAGGTGTGCACCGTATTGTAGCTTCTTTATCTGCACATCCCTAAAGGCACAGATTGGCTAAATACTGGATGAATGTGACATACACGGAAGTTTGGATTTCCATGAATAAGTATATTTATAAATTATGGCATTGGTAGATTAGCAAGACAAATGAACCAGATAGACAAGTAAACTAGGAGGAAGGCAGTCCATGTGACGATGAGATGGAGATTAGCCAGGCAGGTTAGATAGATTTAATACAGGGAGATCATTTTAGATGAAGCCCACATTCCTCAATATGCATTGACGAAACTCTGTGCTCACCCTAGTCTATGATACTTCATCTTGTTACTGTTGTGCACTTAAAAATACTTGTTTGGGGTTGGTAAGCTTTTAATATTAGGGCCTTTTTTAAAAAATCTATTTTCTAACTAATTTGCTTTTCTGAATGTGTAAATAGACCACTATCTACAACTTCTTCAAGCCACAAATTTTCTCATTTGATTTAGTTTTCATTGGTATCATGTCACACAAAAGCCTATATAAAAGCTGTTTAAAACTATTGATACATAAATATACTCTTATCTAATTAAGACATTTGAACTGAGGTTGGGTGATTGAAAAGTCTTCCTTCTACTGTGCTCTTGAAAATATTTTGGAGATGCAATTAAAATTTTTTCTAAGTTAGAACAAATTGAGCCAAGAAACCTTCTAAACATAAGCACTCTTAACCAACAGGAACCGATAAAAATTAACTCAAAATTATTATAGTAAAAATAATTTTACATAATTAAAATTACCTGGCATCAACTTGAGGAAGGTATAAGTACTTTTTGCTTTTGACATGAAAAGGTAAGACTCATACAAAATTGAATATATGAAACTCCAAGACTATAGTCATGTTGTTTAACAAGACACCTTCTGATAATAAAAGTCCCTGTTTGAGTTTGCTTTGTGAGTATCAGAGTGTACAGTGTAAACCTAGATTTTATGGCCCACTGCGTACCAGGACTATATGGTGTTGCCTGCTGTCTTGAGGCAGCACACTGTCTATGTTGTTATGTCAAATACTCTAAGCTGTTGTGACATAATGTAAGTATTTGTGTCTCTAAATGTAGATGAGGAGAGGAAAAATAGTTATGAAAATAATAACCAGTACGTATTTGTAGAAAACATACAATAGTGGTATTGCAGTTCTGACATTGACTCTGGGTGTCAATGAGTGGCAAGTGGCTGAGAACCTAAAATGTCACTGAGCAATATGATAGACTTTATGAGCATTCTATAATGGGTTTATTTTAAAAATCAACAATAAATTATTCTTGCTTACTGTAATATTCTACTACATTATTTTTAGCTTTTGACTGGATTTTTTCTATTTTCAACTTTTGTTTAAAAAACCCTGAACACAGTATGCCTATTAGCCCTATGCGTGTTCACCATCTCCATCTCTACCATGTCTTGGTGTCCCCGGAAAGTCATCCAGGTAGAGCTGCATGTTCGCATGTGCAATGCCTCTCAATCTACAGTGCCTTACAAAAAACCTTCTTGATAATGTTTTATAGTAACTTTTTCTTATAAGTAAAAAGAGTGCTCTCTAAATAAAAATAAAAGTATTTTATCAGTTGCTCAGGAGTTTTTCATTATCAGATATTATTTTCTGTACATAATTGTATGAATTGTACTTTCACACCCCTCACAGCCTCACAGAGGTTTGTTTATATGAGCATCACCATACATTCATATGGATAAATGATGCAGGATAGTATGTTATGATGGCTGTAAAGACACCAGCTGCTATCAATTTTTTGGGTCTGTTATACTTTGATGAAACCACCACTGCATATGCCGTTTATTATTGATGAATGCATTGTTATGCAGTTTATAAATGTTTTTATTAAATGACCTTTTTTTAAATCAAGCATTGTTTGGTATGAATTTGTAAGAACGCAACAGGAACAAGTTAGGGGAGGACTTGAATGTTAATTAGGCTAAAAAGTTTCACTAGCCAATCAAATATAGAAGTAATCAGAGGCTAGCATGAATTTACATCTTTTCAATAGGGAAATCACTCTTCTTTCCACTTACTCAACATCAGATACGTGAAACTGATCTTTCTGTCTCATTTTGTATGTACCAGGGCAGAAGAAGAGTGAAGCGACTTACCTACTACACATGCATTACTTGTAGGTGACTGAATTAGGATTTAGCCATGCATATATTTTCTTTAATACAGACATTTTTTCTACATAGGTAAAAATTTGGGCTCACATGATCTCTTTCATATCACTGCACCATGTATTTCTCCAGTATATGTGCAACCAAGTTATCTATCATTTTTTTCTAGTTCCATCTACTCAATAAATTCACTTGTTTCTTTGATAGTAAAGAATCCAAAATCTTTACATATTGTTAAGAACCAACGTTAGTGTTTTTGAATCATTTTAAGTCATGAGTTTCATACTCTTGTAATTCATCTTTCTGTGTTCCGCTACCTCTCTAGTTAAGGCTATTTTACTATTTTCTATTTTTTTTCTAGTATTCGCTAAAGTACTGCATACTTTGAATAATAGACTTAATAGTCTCAATATTGATCGTGCTTGTGAGGTTTGGGGCTGGTCCTAAATAATATGAATCAATAACTGGCAGTCCATTTTCCCCTCTCGTATAATTTGGCTATGTGCATTTTAGTATAAACAGCCACAGGCTGGTTATAAATCATTCTACCTATCCTCCCACTCTGACAGTCTGCAACCTGGTTGGTAGATTTCCTCAAGGGAAAGAGAAGTGGTGCAACTCCGGTCACAATGTGCATTCCAACTGCAAGTGCTTAAGGCTGGAATGTGCCTGCCTTTTATGGAACAGAAGGAAACGACCTCAGAGGGCTATTTTAAATGATGCAATTCAATTTTAAATGTATGCATGCATTTCTGTTTAGAGACTTTAAATTAAATTACCATTTAAATTTAACATAGATATCTTATTAATGCCTTGAGCTCATGGGCACTTGCATGTTTAAAGATCCAGCCAAGAATATACAAGAAAAAAAAGATGCGTATTCTCATAATCGTGTGGAAATGTGGTTAGACATGTCTACCACATCTCACTTGATAAGAGTATTTGGCAATATTTTATCGAACTAAGACATAAGAATGATAAAAATGTATAAACTACAACAGTAGTATATATTATGCTGACAAAATGCTTGTTCTTCAGAACTGATAAATCTTAAAACTACATAAATCTCAATTTTTCTAACTACTTTTCACATCACTATGACATGTGCTCTGATTGTTTCATTATTGCTCTTTCATCATCTGTAATTACTTCCTGGTCACCTGACACACAACTGAAGAGCGGCTTCTCAGTCTTCCTTTGAATAGCGTTTGTTTGTTATATTATTTTTCTTTTATCTCTCATGGGAAAGAAAATGAGCAAAAAATGATGTTTTATTTCAATAATGCTATTTTATGAGTATCCTATCATGGCCATCTAATTTATTATTACAGAAATAGATGGTGTGCAACTATCATTTACAAACTAATCTGCTTACACAAAGAAAAATCAGAAAAGCAACTTTTAAGAGGAAATAGAAAAACTGCAATATTTGATGAGGTGAAGAGTATGGCAAGTTTATTCTGATGCTCTAAAATAAACTTAGGCAAAATTTTTACACTCCAAGTATATACTTCTGTATTTTTAAAATTAAGATAAAAAAATGTGACAAACCGAGTAGGTGTCCAGCCTAAACATTTAAATATAAAGCAGTGGGTACTGGCATATCCTGCTTAGTAAGTGCTTTCGCATCAATAAATTTTCACATATTTATAGAGAATTAAAATCAAAATAATACTGGTCAAATTTTATTTTTTGTTTGGTTTATTTAGGGTTTATTTTAGTATCTTGTTAATGAGGGCTTTTGCCTGTCAAGGGCTATCCTGTGGATGTTCAGTATCAAAGATCCCCAGGCTGTTTTCTTTCTCAAAGGCAGATGGTAAATCTGTCAGCAGCAGTTTTCAGAACAGCAACCCAGATGCTTTTAAGCTCTGTGTGTGAAACTGCTCATCCCACTAGGAGTACCATTGGGCAAGAGGCCAAAGGAAGGTCCCTAAGGCAATTAGCTGCTTCTAAATTCAACTGTACCTGTCTGGAAAGTCAAATGAATGCAGATTGCTTGGCCAAATTTCATTTGATGCAAAGAACATGCTTCTTATTTATAATCAAGCCAGGCTTCTGAATTTTATTCTAACTGCATGCTAACAGAAATTGATATCATCATTATTGCTCATAGAAAAAAATTGCATTACTTTATACTTATTAGAGCTCCAGTCAGTAAAATAAAACTATTTAATACTTAATGATCACTTATCCATAAATATTTGTTTATATGCTCAATTGCCTTCAGCAGTGTATACTACATTTAATATTTTTGAGTACCCTGTGACAGGAGATAGTAAGGTTAGAGACTGTGAAGGACACAAAGTCCTTTAGAGATAGAGAATTTACAGACACAGTGACTGGCTGACTTATGAGATACTATGTAAGGGGCAAGGTGGAAACTAGTCACCTAGACAACAGAGTTGTCCTATGAGAAGTAGTTACCTAGTCAATAGGGTGAGGGAAGTTTATGGGACAGTCCCCCACCCAGTTCATATCAATACTACCAGACGAAGTCAGGTAGGGTTTTTCTCCCCTTCCAGAAGCCCAGTTTCCTCCCGACCAACAATAAACCGTCCTTTTCACAAACGGCCTAACTTGTCTACAAGCTCATTCTTCAAGTTCCATGAGACCATAACCCAGCAAAGAAGCCAATGGGATGGGGACTGAAACCTAAACTGCTGCCACCTCCATGTAGTTTGAGCTACAATGACTACTACAGTTAGCATAGAAGACCTGCTTCTGAGTTTTTGGCAATCATTAAGCTCTTCTTCAGTTTTATAAGAATATAAATTTGATAAAGGGAATAGAAAATTGTGTTCAACAGAATAATATTTAATGAGTATCTCCACTATTTAATCTATGTATTTTCAAAATGTATGAATTTTTCAAGCATTCCTTATAGCTTCTGGGAAATTCGGTAGAATTGCAGTGCCCATTGCATGTATACTATATATCAAGCACAGTTCTAGATTTTTTAAATTTCATTTTCTATAAATTTCAAAATTAAACTTCAAATAGATATATAATCTTCTTTGTATAGGGAAGGGCTCTTGATTATGGCCACAGAGCTTAGTGAGGGATAGAAAATATATTTGCATTTGGAAGGTTTTTGTTCCAAAGCCAGAGTTCTGATATCATCTTTAACTGTTGGAGTGACACGTTTTTCATTTAAATGCAAAGGGTGCTTAACTTTTTCTTGATCAAAATAGCTATCTTCTGGGAGAAGAAAAGGTGGCGAGAAGGTTGAAAGGCTTCAGGGCTAAGCAACACTGATTTAATTAGAGACTTTATGGTCTGTAGACGACTGTTTCTTCATCTGGCAGGACACAGTGTTACTTATCCTGAGTGTGTGTTGTGAGGACTTCAAAGAGCAGTTAAAGGCTACGTGGCACCAGGGATGAACAGATGATAGAAGCAAAGTGCTGAAAATTGAAAGAAGTCAACTGGGGACACGTGTTAGATGGTAGATCTACTTTTAATAATATATCTTTCTGGTATCTTCAAAGTGGGAAACCCTAAAAACTAATCCTAAACTATAAAACTTAATATATTATGAATAAAGTAGATTTTATTCACTATCATAGCATGACAATATTGTCAAAAATAACAGAGGGAATTTAATCTTGAATTACATTTTATAATAGCTTTAATGTACGATCCTACTTATATCCATGTTATCATAGCAACAGGATAAAAAAGGAAGTTTGGAAAGATATGCCACGTTACAACTTTTTAGTCTGTATTATTTTATAAATTTATTTTACACAATAAAGATTTATTACTTGAAGTTGTACACAATGACCATGGTTTCAAGTGATTACTTTCTGAGTCTGTTTCATTTTTATTAGTACCTGCTTATATTATCTTGAAAACCCAAATATTCTTAAAATTTTAATTTGAACTACAAGAGCTTTTTATCCTGCTTATGTCACTGTTCATCAAAAATATATTAAAATGATATGTAGGAATAGTGCTTGCTAGGCTGCAAAGAGGAAACTGAACAAAAGACATACTTAACAATAAAAATATGTTATCTTCTAATATTTATAGCATTGTCGAAAATTGTTGTACATTGGATTTCTATATAATTATCACATAAAATCCAGATTCCTTTGGAACTTAAGAGGAAAGACAAAGTGAAAGAGGGGAGTAGGGTGGGAGATAAAGGAGGGAGTGGTGGGTAGGGGGAGGGACAAAAGGAGAGTGGGAAAGCCCTTGTCACCTCAAAAAGATACATATGTGCACAAAATGCCCAACCTCATTGTGAACCTTGAATTTTGCACGTATACATATCAATAAAATGTGGGGAAAAAAATCCAGATTCCTTAACCAACTTTCATAGATTTTGATGTAATGTATTTAGATAGAGTTTCAAAATCTGCACTTTCAAAAACTTCCCCAGTTTATTTAATAAAAGGTCCCTCGGGTCTCTTCTTTAAACATTGTTCAGTAACAATTTACCCTTTAATTAAATTATGATGGAATACAAATAAATACAATGTTGCCATTATGTGTCTATGAATTCATAGGTTGCACATCCAAGGGACATACAAGTAACTGAAGAAAAATTTTCAAAACTATTTCAAGTAGAACAAAAGTCAGTTATATTTATTCAAATCAACTTGATCAATTTTCATGAATACAAAACCCTAGTATACAATACAAATTCTCTTATTTGTGTTAAGTACAACACAGACCAATATAAGAGCTACCTTGGTTGAGGTCAACATTCAGACTAATGAAAGTTTCAACAACAATCTCTGCAAAAAAAAAAAAAAGAGAGAGAGAGAAAGAGCATGACTGGGCCTCTCAGTGCCCCATCTGTCCTGTGCACCAGAGACAGACAGGTAGTCCCTGCCAGAGGACCACCTGTACCTGGGAGCTCACAGGACTGGGTCTTAGCATCCCCTCTCTCTCCTGAATGCCAGAGACAAACAATTAGCACCAGGAGAGCCCTGTCTGCACCTGGGGGCTCTGTAGGACAGGACCTTTTCACACACTGTCTCTCCTGTGCCCAGACAGCCAGGTATCACAACAGAAAGAGTCTAATGTAAGCATCTCAGGAAAAGAAATAGAGCCCATCAACAATAACAGAACCTCAACTCACTGTAATAGAATCATGAGGAGATGTGGTAATAAATCTCCTACAGAAACACCAAACACCCCAGAAAATGATACCATGGATCTTGAAATAGCAGAACCCAAAGATAAAAAGACAAAAAAAGATGATAATTTCTGAGTCCAGAAATACTTAGAATTGAAAGAGGAAATGAAAGAGCTGTGCCAGAACATAACCATGCTATCAGCAAACACTGACGGAAAATTAAAGGAAAACAAAGGAGATATAAACCAGAAGATAATGAATGCAATACAAGAAATTAGAAAAGAATACAACAGAGATATAAAAACATTGAAAGCAGAAATGCAGGATGTCAAGAACTCAGAGGAAATAATAAGTAACCAGTTTGAACATTTTAAGAATAGAATATCAGACCTAAAAGATAAAATGGTTGAGCTGGAACTAAGAGGCTATAAAGAACACAAAATAAAAAAAAAAGGAAAAAGAAAAAAGAGAACGTTTACAACAGCTGATGGATGACTCAAAGAAGAAAAGCAACCTCAGAATTATGGGAATGCAGGAGAAAACTGAGGACAAAACTAAAGGCTTAAAGGCCATATTCAATGAAATTGAAGAAAATATCCCAAGTCTAAAGAAAGAAATGAACACTGAACTAATGCAGGCATATAGAACACCAAACAACTTATGATCATAAGAGAACATCATCACAACACATCATAATTAAAATGCTAGAAACGCAACACAAAGAGACAATATAAAAAGCTAGGAAAAAATAGGTGGTGATTTACAAAGATAAGCCCATCAGGATAACAGTAGATTTCTCAACACAGACCCTAAAAGCCAGGAGATCATACAGCAATATCATCTAAGCACTTAGAGAACACAGATACCAACCCAGATTGCTATATCCAGTGAAAATATATTTTAAATTAGGAGAAAAATAAAACATTTAAAGGTACAGAAAGCATAAAGAAATTTGCAGGCACTAAGACAGCACTGCGAGAATACTTAAGGAAATTTAGAAAGTGAAAGAGAGGCTAACGACACAAAAGACGCCAGAGAAAAAGAGAGGATGGATAGAAAAGAATGAGCTGAGAAGAAAGTAAACCTAGCAAATAATGCTGAAAAACTGTAAGGAAAGCAGGACATGTCAAACATACCTTGATAATTACTCTGAGCATGAACGGCCTAAACTCACCTACTAAAAAGGCATAGACTTTCTGACTGGATTAAAAACAGAAACATGGTTAGTGAAGTGAGTCAGAAGCAGAAGGTGAAACATCGAATGATGTTTCTCTCTGATATGAGAGTCGCAGAGCACAACTCCTATGGAACTTAAAATGAAAAACACAGTGAAACAGGGGGGTCGGGTAGGGGAGGAGGGAGGGAGGGAAAGGTAGGGGGAGGGACAAAAGGAGAGTGGGAAAGCCCTTGTCACCTTGACAAGATACATATGTGCATAAAAAGCTCAACTCCATTGTAAACCTTAAATTTTGCACGTATACATATTGATAAAATGGGGAAAAAACCGAAACCCACAATTTGCTGCTTATAAGGGACACACTCCAAACAAAAGGAAACTCATAGACAGAAAAAAACCGATGGAATTCAATTCAATATTTCATGCAATAGGGCTCGGAAAACAAGCAGGGTTATCTCTATTAGTCTTAGACTTATCAGATTTCAAAACAAAAGAGATTAACAGAGACAAAGATGGTCACTATATACTGGTTAAGGGAACAACAGAACAGAAAGAACTCGCAATTATCAATATATATGCTCCAAACACTGGAGCACCCAATTATGTAAACAAAAGTTGTTAGATTTGAAAGGATTTAAAGAATCCAATGCAATTATAGAAGGTGAAATTAATACTCCACCATCACAGATAGACATATTAGCCAGAGAGAAAATCTACAAAGATGTACAACAGTTAAAACACACAATAGAAAATGTGGAACTAACTGATGTTTAACAAGTTTTCCACCCATCAGCAGAATAAATGTTCTTCATAGCATCACATGAAACATTTTCTAAATTAGATCATATTCTAGGTCATACATAATGTCTAAATAAATACAAAGGGATAGAAACAATTCCTTGTATACTTTCAGATTATAGTCGAGTAAAACTGGAACTTAACAACAAAAGAATCAGAAAAAAAACCCCACAAATCCACGAAGACTAAATAACTTAACTACACAGCAAACAATGGATCACAGAACTAATCAGAAAAAAATCCAAAACTTCATAGAGTTAAATGATGAAGGAAGTACATCATATCAGAACCTATCAGACACAGGAATACAGTACTTAGAGGAAAATTCATAGCCATAAATGCACAAATCAAAAGAACAGAAAAGTAACAAATAAACATGTTAATTATGCATCTTAAGGCCCTAGAGAAACAGGAATTATCTAGGCCAAAAAGTAGTAGAAGAAAAGAAATTATAAACATCAAATCTGAAATTAATAAAAATAATATAAAAAACTATAAAAAGATTAATGCGTGAAAGAACAGGTCCTTTGAAAGAATAAAGAAGATTGACAGACCTCTAGCTAAACTCACCAAAAGAAACACAGAGAAAGCATAGATTAATGCAGTTAGAAAGGAAAAGAGTGAAATTACTATAGACTCTGCAGAAATTCAGATTATAAGAAATTATTTTGGACACCTTTATTCTAAAAATTAGCAAATTGGGAAGAAATGGATAACATCTTAGACACATACAAATAGATAACTTCATAGACACATACAAAATACCAAAATTGAATGAAGACAAAAAAATCTCGAACAACCCCATTACACCACAGAAATCAAAGCAGTAATAAAGCTCTACCTACATATAAAAACCCAGATGGATTCACAGCAAATTTTTTTCAGTATTTCAGGGAAGAACTAACTCCAGTTCTCCTCAAACTGTTCCATGAAGTTGAAAGAGAAGGAATATTACCAAACTCATTTCGGAGAGCTAGCATGACCTTAGTCTCAAAACCAGACAAAGACTTAACCAGAAAGAAAAATTATAGACCAATATCTTTAATGAATATAGATACAGATATGCTTAACAAGATTAGGGCAAATAGAATCCAACAATTAATCAGAAAGATCATATCCATGATCAAGTGGGCTTCATCCCTGGAATGCAAGGCTGGGTCTACATATGTAAATCAATCAATGTAAACAGCACATCAGCAAAAGCAAAAACAAAAACCACATGTTCATCTCATTGATGCAGGAAAAAACCTTTGATAAATTTCAATGCCCTTTTATGATAAAAACTCTGATAAAAATAGATATAGAAGGGCCTTATCTCAAACTCATAGAAGACATATATGCCAGACCTACCACAACTATCATAGGAAATGGGGAAATATTGAAAACGTTTCCTCTCAAATCAGAAACATGGCAAGCCTGCCCACTCTCATTGCTCTTATTCAACATAGTCCTGGAAACACTTCCCATAGAAATCAGGCAAGAGAATGACATAAAGGGAATTTGCATTGGAAAGGAGGAAGTCAAACTATCCTTATTTGCGGGTATGATTAACTACATAAAAGACCCCAAAAACTCCACTATGAAACTCTTGGAAATAATAAACAAATTCAGCCAAATTTTAGACTACAAAATCAATACTCAAAGATCAATAGCTTTCTTCTACGCCAACAATAAACTCATAAGAAAGAACTCAGAATAACAACTCTATTCTCAATAGCCTTGCAAAAAATTAAATACCTAGGCATTTACCTCAGCAATGAACTGAAAAACCTATATAAAGAGGACTACATTACACTGAAGAAAGAAGTTTTAGACAATATCAGAAAATGGAAAGACATCCCCTCTTCTTGAATAGACAGATTCAATGTAGTCAAAATGACTATACAGCCAAAATTGATACACAGATTTAACGCAATTCCTATCAAAATACCAATAATTTTTCACAGAACTTGAAAAAATAAGCCTTAAATTCATATGGAACAAAAGGAGAACTAGAAGAGCCAAATCAATCTTGACTGACAAGAATAAACCGGGAGGCTTTACAATACAAGACGTCGAGTTATAATATAAAGCTATAGTTGTAAAAACAATATGGTACTGCCACAAAAACAGACAGGTAGACCAGTGGAACAGAATTGAGAATGCAGAGACAAACTCAAATACCCTCAGATACTTAATCTCTGATAAAGGAGCCAAAAACATACAGTGAAAAAGGGAGTATCTGCAACAAATGGTGCTGGCAACTGGACATCCACATGCAGAAAAATAAATCTAGGCACACACATCTGTCACCATGCACTAAAATCAAATCAAAGTGGATCAAAGACCTAGATCTTAAAACTGAAACACTGAACCTTCTGGAAGACAAGTTAGGCAAATATCTAAAAGACATAGGCATAGGCAAAGACTTTCTTAAAAAGACACCAAAAGCAAAAGAAATAGCCCCCATTTTTAACAAATAGGAGTATGTCAAATTAAAAAGTTTCTGCATGGCAAAGAAAAGTATTAACAGTGTAAAAAGAGAACCAACAGACTGGGAAAAAATATTAACCACTAATACCTCAGGTAGGAAGCTCATAACCAGAGTATACAGGGAGCTGAAGAAAAGGAAGACCCTCAATATCAAAGACTTTATTGAAAAATGAGCAAAAAAAAAATTGACTGGACAGTGAAGAAGTCCAAATGGCCAATTAAAACAATAGAAGATGTTCAACATCCTTATCCATGAGAGAAATGAAAATCAAAACATTACTAAGATATCATCTAACTCCAGAGAGATTGGCCTATATCAAGAACACAAATAGCAATCAGTCCTGGTGAGGCTGTGGGGAAAAAGGAACCCTCCTGCACTGCTGGTGGGAATGTAAACTGGTACAACCACTATGGAAAGCAGGATGGAAGTCTATCAAAGGACTGTAAATAAATATCTCCTTCGATCTACAGATTTTTGGGAATTTTTCTAAAAGAGTTGAAACAACACATAACAGAGAGACATGTATACCCATGTTCAAAGCAGCAAAACTGACAATAGCTAAAACGTGGAGGTCACCAAAATACCCATCAACAGACCAATGGATAAACAAATTGTAGTATTTATACACAATGGAATACTATCATATATAAAGACAGATAGGTTGGAGGCTTTTGTACGCAAATGGAGGCAACTTCAGAGCATCATGCTTAGTGAAGTGAGTCAGAAGCAGAAAGTGAAATATTGAATAGTTTCTCTTATATAAGAAACCCAGATCACAGTTATTTCATAGAACTTAAAGTGGGTAATAATGAGAAGAGGACAGAAGAAGGGAGGGGAGGGTTGAAAAGAGAGAAAGGAAGAGTTTGTAACTTATCCACAATATTTATGTGCACAGAATGCTCAATATCAATGTGAACTTTATGTTTTGCACTAAAACATACCAATAAAACAGGGAGATAACTTAAAAAGAAGGGAACATGAGAAATCACACATTGGTTTTAAATCTTTTGTAAGGGAAGCAAGTGTCACTTCTATTTATATTTTTCATGAGAGGAAATTGAATTATCATCCTAAAATCAAATGAGCTGAAAATGCAATTGGAACATGTACATACAAGAAAGATGGCCATTGTCGTATGGTTTTAATGACTACTGCACATGCCACCCTCAAACATGATATAGACATGGAGTCTGAAAGCTCAGGTGTTAAACCCCTAGTGGTCCTGCCTACTATCTCTTTGAATATGAAAGAGTCATTTAACCTCCACAACTCTCAGGTGTCTAATGCCACTGAGTCTCCCAGGTATATTTTCATGAGCCAGTGAAGGAATCCACATAAAGCATTTTGCATGCAAGATGTAGTACAGCTTGGAGAATTTAACAGAAAGATAAAGTCTAACTTGAGAAAAAATAGTGATATTTTTTCCTGGAAGTAGTGATCTTTTAATTAATACTGGACAACAAACGTAAAATAAAATAGACATGAACATGTAGCTGGGATATGCAAATATGAAAATTGTCAAAGACAGTTTTTCTTTTTTAAAGTTACCAGTTACCACTGGACAAAGAAAGAGAGAAAAGTAGATGGGTGTATAGGTAATGGATAGAATAGCCTACAGAATGTTCTCTATTCTGAGAGAATATTTTGTTTAATTACCAACCTGTATTCAACTTACAAAGGGGCTAGATTCTGGGGTGTGACTCACTCATAGAAACAGCCAAGATTAAATTTCTTTATGCATCTTTGAGTGCAAAGCTGCTGTGAATTCATCATCCTCATTGTTTCACTTTGATGGTAGGCTAACCCTGTTTCCTCAGTTCAGATTTTGATGTTATTTTGTGCAGTTAAAACTCACGGTCCAAGTTTTACTTCCTTTTCGCAGAACCCACGGTTCCCGTTATTAAGAGGAAAGTCCTGCGGAGGAATGGAAGCAGCAGGTGGTGTACTAGGGATTCAGGGGCCCAACAGCATCCGCAGACGCCAGGCTTTGCATTTGTTCACGGAGAGGAACAAGGTATTTTTCTCTGTGCCATTACCAGGACTGGGGGGACATGATTATGAGCAGACCAATTATTGTTTCTCTGATTCCACTATTTAATTTCCTTGTCCTCCAAGAGCTTCATATTGAGACTTTGCTGAGCCTTATAAGGAAACGTGTACCAGAAACTATAAAGATACAGTATCGCTGTTCAATCATCCAAAATTCTATTCATAAATGTCTTCCAGCCTGGGAGCTATTTAGCTTGATAAGTAAATTAAGTGGACTCAGGCACCATCGGATAGGAGATTGAGGCTTCAAGCTATCTCTTGCAAGAGAAATTCTCTCTTTTCAGTAGGCAAGGTATTACATAGGACAGCCTTAATTTTCAATTACGGCACTTGAACTCCTGATTGAACCTTTTCTATTGCCTCCTAGGAGGCATGCCAAGACTGCCTGTGGTACAAAACAATCAATTATGCTCCATGTAAATGAAGCCTTTTTATTTCACGATTCTCTGCGTTCCTTAACAATACATTGATGGCCCAGATCTTCTAGAAGTGGACATTAAAAAATAAGCAAAATGAAAACTTTGATTTAAAAGTTGAAACCAAATGAGAACAAAATATCGAAACCGGGTAAGTATATTCATGAATAAAATGCAACCATTCTCTCTGTACTTTCATTGAATTTTTCTGAAATCTTAAACTTTTTGTTCTTAAAAAATAAAGCTCATTGTGGTTTGAGACAGAGCACAGTGTTTAGAGCACTTGTCTAGTAAGCAAAAGCCCCTCAGTCAGTACCCCAGCACCTGATAACCAGGGCGTGATGATGCACACCTGTAATCTCGGCACTCTGAAGCTGAGACAAGTTGATTTCTGTGAGTTTGAGGCCATGCTGGCTACATAATGAGTTCAGGGTGAGCCTGGACTGCAGAGAGAGCCTGTTGAGAAAGCAGGAAAGCAAGAAAGCAAAGAAAGTAAGCAAGCAAGCAAACAAGCAAGCAAGCAAGCAAGCAAGAAGGAAGGAAGGAAGGAAGGAAGGAAGGAAGGAAGGAAGGAAGGAAGGAAGGAAGAAGGCAAGCTCATTAAATATGTGATCCTCAATTCTCTGAGATATCAATCTATGAACATCATACCTAGAAAATGAGTTGAGGTAAACACCATGGCTATTCTTAAGATTTACATATTGCAAGATTAGGTGTACACAAACATTTATAACTGCTAAATATATACATGAGATGAGAAACAGTTTGAAACATGGTGAAATGAAATAGGCAAATATTAACACATGCTTTCTAACTTATAATACATTGCAGGTATTTTGAGAATTTCTAATGTATTAAAAAGATCCCAGCAGCCAACAACCTTCTCCAAAATTTGGGTTTCTGTCTTTACTGACATCCTAATATTTAGCTGTAAAAAAAAAAAAAAGTGGTTTGATTCAAATGAATGAAACACCTAGAATATTTTTTCAGAAATATATTTCCAAATATTTTCTCATATTTTCCATTTTTAAAAAAAGAGAGCCTAAAGTGAAAATGATGAGAATGTGCATTAGAAGTTTGCAACTCGAAAGGGTAAAGCAACAAGTGAACATTTCTGATAAAATGATCTTGCAGAAGACCAACTTGATGGTCAGGAATCATGACTGATCATCATAGTCAGAAGGGCATTGAAGACTGAGCATTGTTTTTCTTCCTCCTGAGTCTCCATAAGTCATTGCCTTAGCTCAGGTCCCAGATGGTTTATTTTGAAGTAATCAATATGCAAGGAAGATTATTAAATAAAAACAACTAATTTTGCAAGCCTCAGTGCCAAACAAAAAAAAGAATACTGCCAGAGAGAAAGAAATCTCAAGAGACTTGAAATATTTTCATCTTAGAGTTGTAGGATATGGACATATGGCAATCAAATTCCTGATCAAAATGTTTAGAGACATTTTAATGCCAAAAATATTCTTTTGAGCATCATCTATTTAGATATTCATGTGCCTCCAGAACATATTGGCCAGAGAAACATATTTCCATTTATGTCTTGCCAAGTCTCACTCATTAGCTAAAAAAATTCTCATTTTGCTGCTTTTATAAAAAGGACTCTGGCTTTGCACCATGTTTCTAGTTAATGCTTTTCTAATTTGTTTTAACTTGCAGTGTTACCAAAAGTATTGCAATTTAATCTTTAGCAGTCAACTTTATCCATGTTCTTCACTAAAGCCTTGATCTCATAAACTAATGCAGTTCAAAGAATGTTCATTAGGGATGCTCTCCGGCATTGCTCTGGCAATGAGACGATCAAAATTCAAGAACAAAGGAGAAAGAAGTAATGTAAGGAAACAAAATAAATGAATCTGAATAATTCTCTTACTGGTAGCCTATAGTAGAATTCAAATGTATATGAGACACATAAACAATTACTTCTATTAGTTTTTATATTGCTATGTTTTTACACTCCAGATTTTGAAGTGTTTATTGAACAAACAAATCCCATCATTTTTCTCTTGTAAAGTGTTAGACTCAATACCAGTGAAGACTTAGAGGAGGTTTCTAAAAAGACAGTTTCAGAGCTTATAAACTTACATACACATACACATACATATGTTTAAATGTCTATAAGAAACTAAGACTTAACATAGATTAAAATTGCTTGAAAGGCCAAATTACTTCTTCATATCTCTGTTACTTCAAAAAGGATATTATTAGAGAAGTATACCACATTGTTTTCTATTGCCATACATCAAGTTACCACAGACATAATGACTTCAAACAACATCCATTTATTATCTCGTATTTTCAGTAAGTTTCAAGTTCATACATATAGTTACATTCTCTTTTTAAAGCCACTCATGTCTGACATTAGAGACATAACCCACTTCCATGGTCATTGGTTATTGACAGCATTTAGTTCCTAAGAGTTGTAGGACTGAGCTCTTAGCTTTCTTGCTAGATATGAACAAGGGGTCATTCCGAAGGGAGAGAGTTTCCACCATATGACCTCTTTACAACACAGAAGCATGGTCCTCTAGGCCAACAAGAGAATTTTATTTTGAACCCCCATCCATATATTACAGTGGATCTAATTGGATCAAATGACTGAGGTTTGATTAATTCATTATCAATAGGTTAGGGAAATTAATTAATTAAATCTGTAAAATTCTTTCTTCCATATAAACTAACATTATCATCAAAGTGATTTCTGACCATATAGGTAAGTCCTGCACATATTTCAGAAGATCACAAGAGGGACCGTCAGGAATATGGTACTTAATTCACCACAAATCTCTATGGAGTCTCAGGAGAGTATTTAAAGCATATTCCCTTAATTACTTCTAGATGTGGATGAAGTACAGCGCACATGTCTACAGGAACTAAATTATCCTCATTGTGCAAATATGCATATAGCAGAACTGTCAGACAATCACCGTGCCTGACATTATAACCTTTTCTTCCATCCTTGAATGGGCTAGACAATGTGTTTTAACTCTCCTTTCGTAAGATTGAGTATAAACATTTTACACAACAATGTATCATATCATATAGAAAAGTAGCTGGAAGTGAATTAATGATCATTTAAGCTGAACAGTCTGCATATTTTTCAATGTGAAAGCCTGTATAAAATTATCAGGAGCTAAAAAGGTTCCTGAGGAGGAATGTACTCAAGGAGAAAACACTCTGACAAAAATCAAATTTAGGTTAAAAATAAAACTTTAATCAGACATTATCAAAAGAAGTGGCCAAATCCAACTTAATATAAAGAATGAAAATTCCATCCAGTAACGTTCCCAGTTAAGTAGGATCAACGAGATGGTAGAAGCCACATTTCTCAGAAGAGTTAATTCTCTAAATATGTGAAATAAAAGTAATGTTTGCAAAGCATCTGGAATCCTTTAACAAAACATGTTATTTAAGAACCAAAATTCAGTCCTGACTTGGTCTATGTTTTTTTTTTTTTAATGGAGTATGGCGTGTTTGCAGATTTCACAATTAAGACAACTATTACATGCGCGTTCTGGAATATGGGAATCACACCACCAGCACAAACCATGGTGAGGTTTGCATTTAGAAACAAGAAACCAAATACAACAGAGATGTGACTCTCCACTACATAGTAAAGGGGACTGAGATTTTTCCACATTGTAATCCTTCCCCTAATCGTAAATTCAAATTTGTATCCATTGAATCTTTAGGTAGAAAGTATCTTTGAAATTTATGTCAACATCATAAATTAGAATTTTCATCCAAGTGTATAACTCACAAATATTTCATAGGTTTCTAATACATATTAGTATCAGTAGTAAGACATAAACATAGTGGTAAAATGATACAACTACTGCAGACAGGGAGAAAAGTGTGATATTCTTCAGACAAAATCCTCAGAGACAAAATCCTTGGGGACCTAACACCTGACTTCATATGTCTGTGCCTGGGAAGACTTCTCTGAATCTGCATCATAGCTTTTCTATTCATTCTGTGGGATTGTGTATTATGTTACTTTTGAAGTTTTTTTTTTTTGAGCCACAATAAATTTGCTTCTTAATTTTCATTAATGATTTATTTTTCTGTATGGTCTGTTTTTCCTTCAAACTCCATGCTAGCTAGGTGGTATTCAATGATGCTGTTTTATGCAGTAGATAAAGGTATTACTCAGTATGCAAATAAGGAAACAGAATCTCTGAGAATAAAATAGCAAAGCTGGGAACTATACTCTGCTATAAAGTTTAAAACTTATTTTTGGCTGTCATACATATGTGTGATATAGAGGCATTGTAATACACTCCTTAGCACAGTTGTCTACCCTGAAGGGGATGGCCATGCATGTCTCCCATCACTGCCAAAAATATTTAGCAGTGTTTAGTTTCACTTTTCTTTGTTAGTACACAGTCTGGAGTGGTCTGGTGGACAGCCATTGTAGCATTTGATTCTGCTAAAAATCTTCAATGCACACACAACTTCACACACACAAAAATTCCAGTCTGAAACAAAAATAATGCTGCTGTTAAGAAACCCAATCTTAGAATTTTTAAAACAATGCTTAATTATATAATTATGATCTTTTTTACAAATAATATAAAGATATATTTTCTATCATTTTACATGGACTGGTCTATTCACCTCATTCCACATGTGTTGAGCTAAAATCAACATGATAAATTGCAAATGTTAATGGAATTCTGTAAAAATAAATTAATAGTATCAGTTGCCAGGTACATATCAACTATCTGCTATGTGTCAAAAATTATGGAATGTGCATGTATATTTCTTGTAATTTCCTCAGGGATTGGTTGGAACTTCTCTAGGACCTAGTGAGTGATTTGAATTCACAGCTAAAACGATTATTATAAGAAGATATAAGCTAACAAAGAAATTCTAAGACATTGTATCCTTAAAATTTTACATTTATAACTGTGTTTTATTAGCAATTTTCAGTAGATACTATGTTCACAAACCACACATATTTCAAGCCCATGGAATGGCCCAGAAACAATTGTCTGTTTTTTACTGTTTACGAGTAAGTGATAAAGTCATGTAAGAAAGGGAAAAAAAAAGATTTACACGGAATAAACAGGAGTTTTCTTGCTATAGAATATCAGTGTGGACTTTTGAAGAGTCGTGGTTTATTTATAATCCAAGTGTACTACACACTGATGGCCCAGAAATGGCAACAAAGAAGACAGCCCTATTCATGACATCAAAGCAAGGGGCTCACCCCTGGAAAAAAGAGGCTAAAATGGTTGTTTCCCAGAACGGAAGTGTTGTCACCAGCAGATTCTTTACCTCAGTTCTTCATTTGCCAAGAACATCTCTCTGTTTTAACAAAGGGAAAACAGGTTTGTATACCTGTCTTTGCTCCTTCTCGTTAATGACAGGTTTTCTCTAAACCCTCTAAATTTAGCCATCAGAAAGGTAAGGAAAGCATCTAAAAGAGTTACCTGAGAAAATAGTGGCCTTACACAACAAGTAGGTTACTGAACAAATGTGATTCTCTACCTGAATTAAATCTAATCAATTAGATCATATACCTATAACCGAAAGCAGTTATTAGCACTCTGTTCACTACAGGAATCATAGCCTCGTGACAGTCTTCTGTTTCTAAATATATTCGTAGTTTTTGCTGCCTTGCTATCAACCCTAGCAGTATCTTGAGTAATATTACAGAGCTTATTTTCCCTTTCCAAACTTGTGATTGAATATGCAACAATAATCAAGGTCTTGCTGCACAAAATTGTTTAATAGCTCTTTGTTAAATGGATAAGTACAAAGCAAGATGGGGTGTGTGCAGTTTTGTTAACAAAATGCATTTACCAGGATTTCAAAATCTCCATCAGTCTTCTACAGCTGCCACTACAAAATACCAAAACTAGCAGCTTCATCACTTTATTTTCTCACAGTCCTAGTGGTTGGAGGTTTTAATTAAGTTAGACAGAGTTGTTATTTTGTGGCATGTTTCTACTCAGTTTAGGTGGCTGTTGTCTCCCTGCACCTGTATGTTTGCTGGTACCCTGCCGTTTCCCTAAGGGACAATAATCCTACTACATTGGAGCCCAATTGAGTGACCTCTTTTTAAGTCAGTTACCTATTTAAAGACCATGTCTTACAAGTGCAGTTTTTGAGCACTGAGATTTAGAATCTTAAACTGTGAAATAATTTTAAGAAGGGTCACAAGTCAGGATTAAATGGCATCTATTGCAAAGTGACTTTAATTATACTTTTTCATTTATTTCTCTCTTTCTCTTAGAAACACAATGATCTTACTCTTGTGCTTGCAAAAAAATTTATCATCTCATGACTGAACTTTTGGAAACTAAAGTTGTTTTTGCATACTAAGTGTTGCTTTTATGACTTTCCTAATTCATGGTAACGATTTTGTGGACAGGGTCCAAACAGCAAAACTTACCTGCCAAGCTTAAAGGAAACTACATAAGTTTTAATAATTAGACTTCTAAAATTTTTGACATGGCATAATCTGCTGGCTATTTTTAGGTTACTAATCTGAGGTTATATTTTTAAATTAGTATATATGTGATTGTGATAGTTAAGCTTGCGTCAACTTGATTTCTTTGGGAGATGTGAGGGGATTGATCATGCATACCCCCGTGTATGTTTGGGTGGGTCATGGCAGTGTACGTCTGGGCACAGTGTATGCTCTCGCTTCTTTATTGCATGGGCTGTGCCCATGCTCTTCCTTCTCCCCGCCATGTTTGCTCCATTACACCCAACCGGAGTGACCCTCCTGCCTTGAGATCACTGGTGCAAGGAGTCCCCTCAAAATTTAACCTTTATTCTTTTACTTCTGGTGTTTCAGTGACAGAAAAGCTGACTAATTCAATCCTATGGAAACAACACAAGGAAATATAAAGCACAGTGTCTGGAATAAATGAAAGACAACTGATTTCTAAAACCCTGTGTATCAAGTGAGTACATGTAAAATGTTTCAAGTAATTCATAAGATACTTTGGGCAATGTTGATTGTGCCCATTTAAGATTATATTTTCATAAGATATAAAAATATCTGACACACATCACAGAAGACTTCATGGTCACAATTTTAGATATTTTTAGATATTAAAATCATACACACAAACTAAATCATTTTAGGTATCTCTTTCTTTAAAAAAATTTTTTTAAAGTTCATCAAGAAAACTATATATTTTACATACAGACCAAAATTTTTACGTCTTAATGTAATGTTTAAAATTGATTCACATATTTTTCCTTTTAATTGATAAACATTCTTTAGAAAGCTACCCACCCATTGAAAAACTAGAAAAATTAAAATACAGGGAGAAGTTAATTACAGATATGATAATGATAATTTTTTAAATCAGGGTTTCAACTATATTTGCAGTAGAAAGTCCTTATAAAGATGAAATAATGCATTTCACATGCCACTCACTGGAATGCAAAAGCGTTTAACTGTGGGTTAAAGAAAATTATACAAACACTTTACAGTTTATGTGAACTTTCTGTACCATAAAAAATATATTATAACTTATATATCACTCATCTAAATGGTGTTAAAAATATCCTTGTAAAGGCTTCTAAAATTTTCAACTGAAATCTTCAAAGAGGTCAAGATTCAGTAAAAGTAAAGAAAATGGACAAGTTGAAGGCTGAAATGGACTAAACTACATGTCTTCAAAATTCATATGTTGGAATCCTCTCTCCATCATAATATAAAGGTAAGGCATTTAAAGAGGTAATTAAAATAAAGCTATTGGGATGGGATCTAATCCAATGTGGTTTATATCATTAGAAAAAGAAAACTTAGAATTGATAAAAGAACACAAGGAAGAAGATGCTGCTCCATTTTTGAAGACTCACAATTTATATCATTTTTGTAATAGCAGCCTTAGGAAGCCAATATAGGATTTATGACACTATGTAAATTACATATAGATTATAATTATATATAAATTAGTTAGATATATAATATATATACACCCATTATGCATGTACATATTTTTGGTATTATGCAGTCCCACAGCTTTACGCATACTAAACCAACAATCTACTACTAAGTACACACACACACACACACACACACACACACACACACACACACATATATATATATATATATATATATATATATATATGAATGTATATCCAAATATATGGATAATACTTCAAAATGTATAGACAAAATGTAATAACATATAATATTCTGATATCAAATTCTAATATCTTCTTTCTAAAGACTTATGGAAAAATTAAGTCATGAAATATCTGCACATCTTTTTCTTATTTTCAGATTGTTCATTTTCACCATCTTCACATATGAACAAATTTTGCTTATTTCTCCTTTTCAATACAAAAATCGCTCCCTAAAAATAAATACATGCGTATACATTATTTATTACATTTATATCATGAAGATCAAATTCTAGAAAATGCCAATGAAAGAATATATGATAAGAGTTTGAAACATATATCTTACAAGCCACAAATATCTAGGACATATTTTTTAAACTCCTAACTACAGAAATATAATAATTATGATTTGCTTTAAAAATGGATCACAGAATTGAGTAAATATTTCTCCTAAAAAGATATCCAAATGGCCAACAAGTATAGGAACAGGTACTCAACAACAGCAGTCATCCAGGAAATGTTAATCAAAACAACGAGAGCATCACCTCACACCTGTCAAGATCACTGTTACTTTTCTTAAAAGTAAAAAAAAACAAATGTCACTGAGGATATAGTGAAATTAGAACACTTGTACATTGTTGGTGAGAATGTAAAACAGGACTGCAAACA
Organism: Ctenodactylus gundi; assembly: GCA_004027205.1. Taxonomy (NCBI): domain Eukaryota; kingdom Metazoa; phylum Chordata; class Mammalia; order Rodentia; family Ctenodactylidae; genus Ctenodactylus; species Ctenodactylus gundi. The sequence continues at coordinate 383,887 of PVKB01000339.1, forward strand.
GATTCTAGAAAAATTAAAAATAGAAATACCATATGGCTCAGAAATCTCATTTCTGGGTGCATATTCAAAGTTATTGAAATCAAGATCTTAAAGAGATAGTTATACCCCTGTGTCCATTGCAGCATTGTTCTCAATGGCTGGGTATATAATTAACCCAAATTTTTATTAACAGATTTATAGATAAGAAAAAGTGTTATAGTAATAATCGGATAATTAACCAATCTTAAGAATAAAGGAAATCTTGACATTTAAAAAAAACATAAATGAAATTGGAAGAAACTATGATAAAGAAAATAAACCAATCACAGAAGGACAAAAAATACACAATTTTACTCGTTTTATTTAAAATAAGTAACGCTCATAATTTGATTTCATTTTTAATGAAAAAAATTACATGTTGACAATTTTCAGTAGTATGACAAGTAATTGAAAAGTCATACACTTGGACAAAATTTCATTAATTATGTGACAACCCTCGTTCTTCTCTGAAGCAGAATTCTCTGGAATTTTGTCTAATTGTTTTAGAAAAGTTTTTCATTGGCTACACTTTATTTATTCTTATAAAATTTACCCAGCGCTAGCTCAGTAAAATGAAATGTATTGTTCCTATTTGACACTACTCTGGAAGAGATTCCAGAAGATTCTGGTTTGTATTCAATTAATTGGACAATATAGGAATGAGAGTACCTATATTCTTTCTGCAACTTTTTTTATATTTATTTTTGTCTTTCATCAGTGTAAAACAGGTACCTCCCTATGGAATATTTTTGTCTTCATTTCAGTTATCTATACATAAAATCACTAAAGTTTTTACCCAAATTAAAAGTCAATGCACAATCAGGTACCTTCCAGTTCATAAATAACAAATCCTTGTATAATTTACGCAATAGTTATCATGCTCCTGAGTAACTTTTATGCACAAACATTGGACTTTTATCTCTTAAAGGGGAATAGAATTATTTTTGAAGAAACCTTTTGCTTCTGTAACTTACATTTTGATTTTATAAATTGTTTAATTCTAGCAATAAATATTCTTTGAAAATGTTCAGAATCTAAAAATAACATGGATTTCATAAAATTAATATATGACTATTTTTGATATTCCTTTATAAGAGCATCAGTACTATATTCTTTTCTAAAGGAAGACATGGTTCATTGTTTTGGTATTGTCATTAAAATGCTTTACTGTCTGAACAACAAACCTAGCCAAGCTACCTTCCTGCCAGATGTTTTACTCACCTCTAATTTAAAATTATACCTTTCAGGTTGATGCATATTTTAAAGATTACCTCCAATGGCAGACTTTTGGGGAAAAAAAACTGACTTTTAGTTAGTAACTATGCCTCAAATATAGTTCATAACAGATCCAGCAAATCACAGATTTAAAAATCACAAGTGTTTCTATTTCTCAAAAACAATCTCATTGCCATTTGAAGGCTTTAGTTTAAAATATTACAAGTAGCTTGATTCAAATTGTTTTAAATATCACATCACAAAATAACTATTTTTATTAAAACCCAGAGTTTATGATTCAAATATCTTATTAGCGCTTCTTAGAGCTATAGATTCCTTTATACATTATATTTAGCTCTTATGTGATTTTAGACTAGCACGATTTGTTTCCCTTTTGACTAAAAAAATCTGATTTATAATATTTTTAAAGACCTCTAAAAATAAGCTTACAAATAGAGGACGGTGGTCCTGCATGTTCATTGTTAGCAGAGATGAGCTCAAAAGGAGGGGCAGTCAGTGAATGGTACAGAACAACGTGCTATGTTCTGTGATTGTTCAACATTAAATACTCCAGGTCTCAGTTTGCTGAGTTCAAAGTGAAAGTTTCATAAGCATAAAAGGCTACACTTCACAGACCACTTTACATTAGAAGATAATTGGTTCAAACATGAACAGGGTACTCATATCACACTCACACAGATACTATTTTAAGCAGATAAACTCATAAAGGCATAGGACAAAAATCCAAATGTATAAACATATAGTTGGTAAATTTTGTACATACACCTTGATAATTACAACCATTTCAAATGCTCTGATCGACAATCTAATTTGTTTTCATCAAATCAGTTAAAACCTGTAGTAGGTCAGCATTACCTATGAAATTTCCCCAAAAGTGAATTCTTAACAAAATTTACCATTCAGAGACACAGATGTGTAAAGAGGCCATCTCTATTACCAAAAAGGTTTCAACACTGTGGTTACCCACAAAGCCAAAACTGTGATAATGAACTTTCACAGTCAAATTGGTGTAAATGAAAAATGCTAAAACAAATTAGAACTCTCGCCATGTTTTCACACAGCTTACACCTCCAGTACTGCATATGATGCTGAATTACATACATAGTAGAGCAAATTGTATGACGGTATGCTGAAAATTGAAAATAGCAGGGCATTAAAGCTAAGAGGATACAAAGCCAAAACTAAAAAAGAAATGTTAACACATTAGACTTATAGATTATAGACAATTATACAAATGTAGTCCAGAAAAACTCACCAACTTTCATGACCATTAGCTGCATTTTGAATTCTTACATCATAATAAAAAGAGCACTCATGGAGTGCTTCGTTTTTTTCAGTCACTAACACTAGTGACAAGTTCTAGAATGCTTAGATCCAGCATGGGTATGAATTATATATTTTTGATTAAAAAACAAATGACGACACTTTCTTTTCTTTCTTTCTTTTTTGTGACAAGGTCTCATTCTATAGTCCATGATGGTCCTGAACTCACTATGTGGCCCATGCTGGTCTTGGACTCATGGCAATGCTCCTGCCTAAACCTCCATAGTACTGGGATTACAGGCATGTGCCACCATGCCCACCTTATGTGGTACATGGGAATTGAACTCAGGTATTTAACACTTGCTGGCAAGTTCTTTAACTGCTGAGCTATTTCTCCAGCCCAAGTGGGGACAGCTTTGAAAGTAATACATAATAACCAAAGTGAAAAACGTGCGAGTCTTTATATTGGATGTAGCAGTAAATATCTGTTTTCTTTGAGAAACTCTTTCCAATGAATAGTTCACCATTTAGAGAGAGAGAGAGAGAGAGAGAGAGAGAGAGAGAGAGAGAGTGTGTGTGTGTGTGTGTGTGTGTGTGTGTGTGTGTGTGTGTTGTAAAACTGAAGGAAGGTTTAGTCCAGCAGTGGTTCTGGTTCAGAGCATTGCTGAATTTGTCTAACTCCTTTGCTTTTCTGAGGAAAGGCAAAGACGGTACTATATGTGAAGGGCTGGAAATAGCTCACGATTGAAGAATTTGACAGTGGAAGAATTTGATAGGGGAGATTTTTAAATTTTTTTCTCTGTGTTTTCACTTGCATGATCTTCAAAAGCACTTGTTGCAGTTGAATTCAGAGAATGGATATGTTTACCAATTCTGTTAGTCTATTTCTTCCATTTGAAAACTTGGTTATATCCCAGCTAGATTTACATGCTAATCTCCTTTGGGAACCACAAACACAACGTAGTACTTCTCAAGTGTTCCCCCATCTTCGTTGTTGTTTGTTTGTTTTTGTTGCTTTTTCATTTGTGTTACAAAGAGTTAAATCCTGGGCCTATGCACTGAGCTACATTTATTGTTATTTTGAGACAGGGACTCATGAAGTTGCTAAATTGCCCATTGCCCAGAATGGGTTTGAAATTGCAGTCCTCCTGCTTCAGCCTCACAGAAAGAGGGAGGTGCAGGTTTATGCCACTAGGCTCAGCATTCCCAGTTCTTTAAATGTTTTTTTTTTTCTAACTTCCTGTAACTTTATTTCAATTAAAAATGTGCTAACCCTTTCACCATTTCTAAGGGTAATAGTCAAGGAGTGTTATCTTAAAAACAAATTCAGCTTCCATATAAAATACAGTAACCTGACATTCATCATCTATAAACTCAATCTTCAATGGCTCAGACATAAAGGAAAAAACTTTCAGAGTAGAAAATAGGAAGTAGTGACCAGTTATGAGAATGTGAACTATAATAAAACCACAGTTGTCATAGCGAAGAGGACTCTGTTTTTATAGGCATACTTTTATTAATTCGTGTCAAGTAAAATGAACTAAATTCTCTGTAGCTCCCAATATAGAAATGTCGTTGTTTGTATAAATAATAATTTATTGTTCACAGGTAGCATATATTTTGTAGAATGAAGTACCTTGAAGCATTTGAGTCTGAGATGCGAAATGAGTCAACTTTCTAATAATTGTATATTAACAACTTACTACATTCTGCCGTGTACATGTATCACGAAAATAGAACAATATTAAGGAGATCAAGTGAGGTATCAGCAAGTCCCAGCCAATAAATAGTAATAAAACATGAACTACAAAGATTAATTACACCATGATCCCTTTCCAAAAAAAAACTGATCATATTTGTCATAGAAAGAAAATAACCTGGTTGTGTTCATTATTTATTTATTTATTATTTTAGGTTCTCTCAGTACTGCAATGTCCCCATTTCCAAACTATCCTGTAGGTCATTGATTCTCAGGATCTACTGGATAACATCTGGCAATTCCTGAAGTTATTGTTGATTGTCATAACCGGGTGTAATTTGTTCCTTAGTGAAGTCCTATGGTACTATCACTTGGCCTGCAATTCATTGGGGTTACCTTTCACATAAAAAGTTATTGGATCCAAATATAAACAATATAAAGACTGAGAATCCCTGCTGCATTATAAACAAGTAAATGTGAAGGAAAACAACAATCCCAATGATAAAAGAAACCCCTTCTCTCTTTTATTTGCTGTGAAGAATAGAATAAGCATTTTGTTAAATGATAAGCCCAGTCCTCTAAATTTGAGGAACAGAAATGAACGTTCCTCCTTATACTACTTAAGAACTGAAGAAGCAAAGTTTTATCATCAAAAGGAATGAACATAAAGAGGAAACAAGAAATGACCAGGACAGAGCTAAGCATAAAAATGTCTGGCATGGAAAACAGCTTGCAATGCACATTTTATGCTGGAAAGTACATGAAACTGTAGCATTATTTTTAGGCTTTCTTTGGATTTCATTTTGCTACATTTATAGGTTAAAATCAGACTTTGCACAGACTCACAAGTCTGGGGAAAGTAGCTTGTTCCTTTCTAAATCTTCTACAATCTATAAGTACAAAAATCCAATCTTCTGTATCAAGAGCAGTGCTTAAAGGTTTTACCATATTTATACAATGTTTATACTTAGAGACCAATGTAAATTATTACATTTTCTCTCACAACCACACTGACATTTATTTAGCATTGGCTTCAGCTCTTAAAATTTATATAATCATACATGCTAACAACTCACAAAGTTATAAAACCTCTTGTACAAATTTCAAAGCAAGATACATTAAACATAAATATTATTTTTAGAATCATAACTCCATTGCAAATATGCTCAAGTGAAACACTGGCTAAGAATTTGCTTTCATGTATTTTGAGAATCTCAATATATATTTTTAGAAACTATAAAAAGCTAGAGAAAAAGTGTTGCCAGACATATAAATAGAATAAAAGGACAAAATTACTACTTTGAAAATATGCCATCAGTAGTTACATATAAACAAGCTCCAAACTGAGGCCAACCTCTGAAAATATTCTGAGCTTTAGAAAATTTACAAATAAATTATTCCTGGCTTCAGACGTAAATGTGAGCATTTTCTAATTTCTTGTTGTGTGTTATTTGAATGGTTTCTTGTGGTTTTATACCTAATCTAAACCTTTACATATCAGGAAGATTCAATTGTTTTTAAACTTGTTAGAGCCTTTGAGAAACACACATTTCCAAACTCATGATATTTTTCATCTGTGAATTTTATAAACCTTATTTCAATATGAAGGAATTATAAAATACACTAATACAATCAAAATACACAGCATCATTTGAAGATTTCATAATAAAAAAGCAAAAATTTGTTGCCCATATTCAAAATGCTCCAAGTCTAAGCTAAACATGGTCTTGGTTCTATATAAAAATGCTAGAGAAAAATTAAAAAGTCATTTGCTTAATGAAAGTGTTCAAGTGCTCCTTGTTTTTAGGATATTCCTAAAAACAAGTTGAACTAAATATTGGAACTAAATATTTGAAACTACATATTTGAAAGATTGTATCTTTTAGCTGGCATCAAAAAATTAACCATGGTACAAGAAAATATATTTAACATGACTTTCCCATTGCAGGACTTACCACATTTTATTATTGAATAATTATGGCCTCAAGAGAGAATTTCATGATGTAAAGAAAGGAGTGAACAGTTAATTACTTATAGAAAACAAAAAAAATATTGCAATCACATTCTTATTTTGAGAACCATCATACGAGACCTTTAATAAATTGTGTGAATTGCCAACACACTTGGTTATGTACATTTAAGGAAATGAAAGTAATACCTCCTCAATGCTACTTACTACTATTCTAATGCCAAGAAGTTTCTTTTGCAATTTCACTTACTGGACTCAAAGTTCTCTGTAATTTAGGCATCTTTATTGACTGTTATCCAGACCTTAGAATGCTGAAGCATAAAGATTAATATCACAGAACCAGAAACTTTTGCATATTTTTCATTTATATAGCTCAAAATAAAATTTGTCACTGGAGAAATTAACAAAATGCTCAAAAAGGCAATATTTCAAACTTTATTTTTATATCAAAGCACTTAATGGCTTGTCTTTCTCTTAAATTTCTCTGGAGTTGCTCCTTACCTAACTCAGTGTTCACATCTTTTATTTCAATTTTCAATTTTTTTGAATAGCTATACTGAGGCAAAATGGGGTTGAGTTAAATACTCAAAATATCTATTAAAATGTATGAACACCAAAAGTTTCACATAGATTATATTAGTTCTGTCTTTCCCGTATTTTTCAGAGAAAGGGAGAATGATATTTTGTGGTGATTATGGAATAAACATCATGCACTGGTTGTCAGTGCTGAGGAACAGAGGTGAAAATTGTAAAACCATTGCTGTGTTGGCCACCAGGAGTAGAACTCCACACACTGCCACCCACTCACCCAACTGCATCCTGCCTGTGAAGTTATGAATGGAAGCAAAACACATCTAAGTACTGGATAAAACAACGCTGTAGCCACATAGACAAAAGGCAGAGCAAGATCAGCTTGGTTCTTCTCGGCCTTACCCCACAGTGGATGCAGGGAAGTTACCTTACAAACACCCTTCATACAACAATGGAATTCTGAAATAGGACTCTTCATTCTCATAGAGTCTGAAAAACCAAAAATTGAGGTCATCAATGTAAGAGTTTTCAGATAACACTAACAACTGCATCTGCAGCAGAAAGATCATCCTATGTAAGGTAGTAAACCTAGCTTTCAGGACACAAGATCTGGTGTTATGTGAGAAGGCACGGGTTCAAAGACTGTTCTCGAGACTCTCTTTGCCATAGAGATGAACATCACCATCTAAAAAAAAGAACACTGTTTACTATGTATTTATTATTGCCTGGCTGAATGAAATTTGAAGTCTATGGGCTACTGAGTGAGAGTCTCAAGAAGAAAGAAAAAGAAAGAAAAAGAAAGAAAAAGAAAGAAAGAAAGAAAGAAAGAAAGAAAGTCTAAATAGGTTGTCCTAAACCCTGATTTTCTTGACTCATATTAATCATCAGAGTTGCCTACTTGAAAGGTTTGGTCTTTACATAGATGTTTATCACTGAAAATACTCTTTAACTTACAGAGTGGCATATGCCATCGATATTATTGCCCACAAATTAAGCAGAATCAACTATGAAGGTGACATCCCTGACCCCATTCTATTTGGATGAGCAACATGCTTGTGTCATTTACTTCCAATTAGCTCTCTTCTCTCATCCATTAGTTCCCCCGCAGCAGATGGTACCCTACGAGTGTGACTATTTGCTATTGGCACATCCTACACTCCCTTCTGATGACCAGATGTGCCTTTTGGTCTTCAATCCTCAAAAGTCTGTATGTTGTTATTCTTTTTGCCCTGTATATTCCTTAGGTTAAAAGGTCAAAACCACAAAACTAAAATAGAGAGTTTTTTTTATAATGTGTTGAAGGGTGAGGAGACATTTTTTAAAGCATATTTTTATAAAGTAAATTCCTAGATAGCTGATATTTTTGTGAAACTTCTGGTATATACCTAATACCTTTCCTGGTGATTTTTTCTACGATTATTCCCAAGTATTCTTGAGAGTTTCACACCAAACTAAAAAAGCAAACAAAACCTTGTCTTCCTTGGCCATAAGAAGATGAAAATATGAGAATTAAAAAAGAAAAACCTTGATTGATTTTACATCTCAATGGAGTGCCACATTGAGTTTCAGTACATTCATATATTTTGTCATGCTTAAATCAGAGTAAGCATATATATTTCTAAAATACTATTTTATGGTAAAACACTTAAAATCCGTTTTATAGTTTTTAAAGTTTATACTGTAATATTTTTATCAATAGTCAACAAAGTGTGCAGTTGCACGAGTGAATTACTATTCCCACCTAGCTGTAGTTCAGTGCCCACTAATCAACATTTCCCCATGCATTCCCCAACTATCCTCCCTTGCTAATCACCACTGTATTCTCAACTTACTGAATTTTTAAACTGAAACATAATATGTTTATGATAAAATTTATAATTTTAATCTTGGAGTCCATTCAACATTCATATTTTGATACAAGCATCACCAACTTCTATTTCCCAAATGGTTGTCATTTTTCTTTATTGAAACTATGTCTCCATCAAATACTTATTCCCACGTCTCTCTCCGACACCTTGCCTGCCTCTATTCAACATTTTGTTGTTAAGAAATTCTACTGCTCTATGTGTCTCAAATAAGTAGAGTTATACAATATCTGCTCCTCGTGACTATCTTATTTCACTTGTCAAAATACTCAACGTTCGTCTATATTATAGCATGTGTCAGAATCCCCTTCTTTTTATACCTGGAGAAAATTCCATTACAGGTACACACCAGACTGCCTTCACTTTCTGGCAATTGTATAAAGTGCTACTATGGACCATTAGTGTACAGGGACACACATCTAGAGATAGAATTGCCAATTAAACTTTTTGAGCAACAAGAAATATCTCTTACCTTAATCTGTAATAATTAAGAAAGAGACTATATACAAATAAAAGTTTAAAAGGTTGTATTCAAAATGAGAATGAAATACTAAATTTATTTTATTAGAAATAGTAATAAAATAAGTTATATGTAAAATTATTTAGTTATGTTATTTGAATTGCAAAATTGCAAAAACTTTAAATTATAATATACTCTTTTAACGATTTATTGTGTAACTACTCAAACTTACACTTAATTTGGAATGAAAAAATAATGACATTTAATGATAAGTTAAAAAATACATACATGTATGTAAACTGTGTATTTAAATTTGTTGAAAATGTAGAAAACGGGCTGGAGGAATGGCTCAGCGGTTAAAGTGCTTCAGCAAGTGCTAAGCCAAGCACTAAGTACCCAAGTGCGATTCCCAAGCACCACATAAACTGGGCATGTTGGCACACACCTGTAATCCCAGCACTCGGGGGGCTGAGACAGGAGGATTGCCGTGAGTCCAAGGCCAGCCTGGGCTCTGAAGTGAATTCAGGACCAGCCTGGACCACAGAGCAAGACCCTGTCTCAAAAAATAAATAAATAAATAAATAGATAAATAAATAAATAAATAAATAAAAATGTGTGTGTGTGTGTGTGTGTGTGTGTAAAACAAGTGGGAGGACATAGAATAGAATAATAATAATAAGCAATAGTATATAAAAGAAGGTGCAAATGTGGATAATGGTCAGAGTTCTCTTTGAAAGGTGAAATTCTTCTCTATGCCATTTGCTCAATTTTGTCTCATTTTCTAAAATATTTACATTAAAAATCAAGTTCTATAGTTGACATTAAATTGTTAATTTTGTTTAGACAATATAATATAAATTTCTTGGCCTATCATAGGAAAGGAAACAAAGAGAGGTGAATGATTTAGCTTTTGTCTGTGTTATCTTCCGTCTTTCTTTCATGGGGCCTCTATTTTGACATTTATGTTGTCCAAAGGTCTAACATGTGAATTACTATATCTGATAATTTTCCATCAAAAGAATTCTGAGACCTGGGTGTACTAATGTCAGAGAAGGAAGGTTACATAAGTAAAAGTTTGTTTGTCAGAAATGACAAAAAGATCAAAATGTTTTATACAAGATTATATGAATACAAATAATGTTTGAATATTAAGCACAAGGAGATTTGTGAGTGCTCAAGACATCTCTAGACTACTTTGCAGTTTTGCCTTGATGGGTCCACTGAACCAGATCTGCTCTGCGAACATAACAATTACTTCAGTAAAGGAAGTTTAGTACATGCGATCTTAAGCTATTTAGGATATTAGTAAAAAGCCAATTAATTATGTATAACCAAAAATTAGCATTCAATTGATATAGATAAAATCTATATACATGTTAATGATTTTAATTTTCTTTTTTCTTAAGGAACTCCTTAAGGCATTGTTATGAGAAACAGATGTCTCTGCAAAATTTTTATTTCAGAAAGCACAATTTTAAGGTATCCTTCCAACAGATAGTCAGAATGAGAAAGAACATACAAATGGGTGAATGTATTGGTTGAGTTTGAAGTCATTTTTATGTGCATGAAGGCCTACAAGCAAGGTCTATAAAGAGAGAATTTGGAGAGAGGTAGACAATAGTGATGATTCTTACATACTTTAAATCATGAACATCAAAACAACCACACAGCCTAACAAAATGCTGTAAAAATATCGTGATTTTGAGAAAATATAACATTTCAGGAAAAGAAGCAGAAGAGGCACATATTCTCATCCCTAAGGGATCTGCAAATATCCAATTATACTCGTTTGTACTACCATGATAAAGATAAAATAAAGAGACAAACTCTTGTCTATATAATTTACAACTGAATGTTAACAAGTGCTCAATAACCAGAAAACTTTTCCAGATAAAATATGAGCACAATATAATACCATATGGCAAATGTGCTTTACTGCACAGATGGCTCATAGAGACTTAATGAAAATGGCTTGGAAATTTACAATACATACATAGATTAGAATCTTTAAAATGAGACGATATAAGAGAGGAATCGAAATTACTAAATGAATAAAATACATGAATTAAAAGTGATGCCCCCCACAAAAAAAAAGAGAAGCTGATGATAAAGGGTGTCGCAACGAGCATGACAGAGCTGGGTTTGGATCAGAGGCACGACTGAGGTCCAGTCAAGAGGTGTGAGGAATCATCTCACGGTTGGAACAATTTTCTTTCTAACAGCAAAGTTTTTATAGTTGAAGAAAAAGAAGGAAACATACTTAGGAAGGAATGCTGGGGCATTTTACATAAGTAATTAACATATAGTAAATATTTTTAAATCAAGTTACAGCATGACTCAACTTCTCATTATATTGATATATATGTGATACATAATGTTTACACTGAACTTCAATATATTGTGCGTGCGTGCGTGTGTATGTGTGTGTGTGTGTGTGTGTCCTGGCAAAATTACAAATCTCTAGAGTTTACAGTTCCTTATGGGTTTCCTGGACCCATTCAACTGACTCAAGAAAGTTACCTAAAACAATGTTTATGACCTGCTGTTTCTTGCCAGTGGCCTTTCCATCCAGACATATTGATCAGCTTGGGGCTAACTTAGTCATTAATGCTGGTGGCTCTTTCCATCCACACCTTGTAAAATGATGGCACTGTTTGGTCTGATTAAACAGGCCCTCAATGACTCTCCTTTTGATTTGAGTCAGAACCTTATTTCTGATTTGGGTCAAGGGGCTTTATCTAAAAAGGAATTGTAAACCATCTTCATTCCCACAAAGGAAATATAATAATCTGACAAACGTTTTGGTATATAACCATACTCATCTGACTTAAGGCTGAAATTATCATTAGCCTTAAATATGATAAATCAAAAGAAGATCAATAATAAAGTAAATCGAATCATGGAATTTCCACCTCATGGTTGTTCACAAATGACGACTTTAGGATAGTGCCTTTATTTTTTATAACAATGTTTATATTCAAATATCTAATAGAAATTTTACTGAGTTAAAGATAGTTGACTTTGTCTAATTAATTTTCTTGATAAATAAAGACACATGTCCTATTTAGGTTGGTAAGCAGTGCAAAAACTCTTTAATGAACATCACAGGTAATGTCCTAGTGATTAATGGGGCAATTGGGCATAAGGACACTCTATTTTAGGTTCTACGAAAGGCACTTTTTATAAAGTTTTTAATCAATCACTTGAAAATGATATGGTACATTCCATCTGTTCCAATATTGTTATTTGATTTTAAACCATATTTATTATGTGTCCAAGCATTTATTTTGTTAGTTATGTGGCTTACAAATAACTCTAAAATACTTTTTTCCCAAAGACTAAAACTCAAATGAACTTATGGAGTTATTTGAAGACTCTAAACTTTGCAGAAAATGTTGATCTATAAATGCAATATTTTATTGGTTTAAAAAGGTTAAATTGATTTGTTTAATGTAAACACATTCTCATTACAAATTAAAAGAATAACTGTAGTAAAGAAAGTTTAATAGCTATTTCGGCAACACATTGCATTTACCCACTATTGTCGTTTGGATCTGGAATGTCCCCCAAAAGTCTCATGTATGTGGATGTTATGGATTATCTATGGAACCATGTGCTATTGAGAGACTGGGATCTTATATGGAGCGGTAGATTACAGGCATAAGGATTGGATTACAGGTGTGGGAATTGAATTACAGACATGTGGATTTGGATTAAAAATAAAAGTGGTGGAACTCTGAGAGTGGACCCAGAATGGGCAGATCACTGGAAGGGACCTGAAAGGATATATGCAGTTTCTACCTTCCTTCATGGATTGGGGTGGACTTGACTTGGCTTCTATGTTTAAAGGAGCTGCCTCCACCTCTGCCTCTGCTATGGGCTTCCACTGTTGGCAGTCATGCCTGGATGGACTGTGACCTACTGAAACTGTGAGCCAAAATAAAATTTCCCTGCCCTGATTTGTGCATTTTGGGTATTTAGTCACAGCAAAAATAAGTAACCAAGATATTTGCTTAGCCATTTATGTGGGCACACAACTGCCTAAGCAATTATAAAGAAATACCATTATAAAATGAAGTATTTTATTCCAGTCTATTCTTGTACAAGTATTAGTTTAAATCTTTTCATAGATATTTAAGTAGTCCATTTTGTACTATTGTATATATAATGGTACAATGGTCATTTTGGCATAATTCTCTTGTATTTCTGTGGCTTTGCCTATAGATGGTAAAATAGAACCTCTTCATCAAATATTAGGTGCTTACACACAGTGTGAAACTCCCCTTCAAAATGAGTGCACGAGTGGATAGTCTTAGCATTTTTTCATAGTCTTAGAGTTCTTTCTTGCCCAACCTCCAATTAATTTTTCATTGGACACAGTGGTCACATAAAATGAAAATATGTCACCTTCTGCTGAAAGTACAACACATTCCTCCTGTTAGTGTCCTCATGCTGCCCTGACAAAACCCCATGGACTGGAGGACGTCAATAGTATGATTATTCCCTCTAAAATTCTGGAGACTGAAAATCCAAGACTAAGGCAGTGGCAGCGATTGTTTCTAGTATTTTTTTTCTCTTATCCTGAAGAATTCCATAAATTAGCATGTATATGTTTATGGTTTGAAGTCAGACAAATGTAACCCATGGTTCGATTAAGAGAAGAAATTTTGCCCCTTCTGCTGGTGTAGAATACAGCTCGATTTAGCCCACAAAGAGTGATCTTAGCAACATTTTCTATCGTGGGCCACTTGTTCCTCAATTATCCAGTTTACACTTACGATTATCCTCATAAATCATTCCATTTGCCAGTTAGCTTTCCCATGTATGTCTAATCTACTATGTGCCCTAGGCTTGGAAGTCCTTCAGTCAGTAATTTACACTATAGAAAATTGTGATTACAGATTGTCTCCCATTTGAATTCCTCCTTTAGATAAGCCCTTTTAAAACACATTATCCATCCATCCACTATGTATTTATTCAACAAACATTACTTGAGTGACTCTTACATATTCCATGTCTCCTTATTGAGATAGAACGATTACTGTTTCAATGAATGAATTACTGAGAATTTTGCATGGCAAATTTATGGACTTTGTACAGATTACCATTTAGAAGAAAAAAGACAATTTTTTAAAAAACTATATACATCTGCATAATTAATATTTTACATTATATATTTGATAACTAAATAAATTCATTGTATATTTATCACCACTACAAGAGCCACTAAAAACATACAGAAGACTGAGATGGTCTGCGAGGAGCACCTAACCTTAGCCATCGAGTGAAAGACAGGTGTTAGTGTTTGGATTTGGAATCTCCCCAAAAAATACTCCTGTAGCTGGATATTGTGAATTATAGGTATGTGGTGGATGAGAGGCCTGTTACATGAAACCATAAATACCTCATCTTTTGAAAATCACTGTGTTCCAAGACAATGATATTCTTAAGGTTTTGTAAACATATTTAATATTCAGCTTAACAGAACATTATGGACTCTAATGTTTGCCTCTTCAATGTCTCCAAATATCACAAAATCATACATTCTCTGGAAAACTTTCATGAAGAACGAAATACAGAAGAGGAAATTATATCTTGGTGCTTGTAAAAATTAGCTTTGATCATATGAGAAATGTAAGTTTTTGAGCACGACTTCTGCAATGCCTACTTTAAATCATTTTGACACTTGTTTGTGAATGCAGACACAATATTATTTCTTTCTGTAGCTGAATTATCTAACTAATTTATTATGAAATAATTTATTTGTCTCTGAATTTTAATACCTTTGCAAGGATGTGCCTTGCTCTTTTTGTTCCATGCCAGTTCATCATTGACTAAATTCTGTCCTGTTTACTTACACTTGAGCCAGCTACTCTTTGATCTTTAAGTAGTAATTCTCTTTTATAGGTATTTTGGTAAGAAACACTATTGCAATGATGTTGAACCTTTCTAGTTTTCGTAGCTATCATGTATGAATCCCTTAAATGTGCTTTGTGTTATATTTCCCTTAAATCTATTAAAATAATTGGCTTTATCAACTACTCCATTTGGATGTGGACTTTAGTTTAATATACAATTTCTTCGCAGTGTAAGTACAACTTCTTGATTCATATTTTATGTCATTTTGTTATGTTAGTCCTTAAAAGAATTTTTTGTTCGTTCATCAAGGGTGTTGTCTAATATAGTGTTCTTCTTTTTATTTGTTTTCTTTTTAATTTTTCAGTGACCTTGACTTATGCATAGGAATCAGTGCTACATGGTACCCCTTATGCTTATTAATAGTATAAAAGTATGGTTAGCTTTGTGCAAACTGATATAAAAACTTTGAGACAAATTACTTTTAGTTTCAATGTTGTACTTCAAAGAATTTCCTCCCCAGATATCTTACCACTCTAGGAAAGATTTACTATTCAGTTTTTGATGTTGAGGCTGGTCTCAGTTACTTTTTCATTGCTCTGACTTAATACCTGACATCCACAAATTTAGGGGAGGAAAGATTTATTTTAGCTCACAGTTTCAGAAGGTCACAGCCCATTCAGGGGTGGCCATCAGCAATGGAAGTACTTGGTAGAGGCAGAGGTGGGAGCAGCTTTTCACATCACAAACAGGAAGCCAAGTCAAGGCATGTTGGGACTAGTCCTCCAAGGAAGGCAGGAAGCAGCTTATATATCCTTCCAGGTCTCATCCCAGTGATCAGCCCCTCTTAGATCCAGGTGTGGAAGGTGTGGTAAGCCCTCACTACATGCCCATAATTCAATTTATATGCCTATAATCATATTTACATACCTATAATCCACCCCCCCCCAGACTAGGCCCTAATCGCCCAACAGCACATGATTCCATAGACAATCTATAACATTCAAATACATGAGACTTTTGGGGGAAATTCCAGATCCAAAACACAATAAGACTTTATGATATCACAAAGCCCAAGCCAGAAGTCACTGTACCTAAGAGAGGCTGATAATGACTCCTAAAATTATATCATAACCATTCTACCTGTTAATGTTATCTTATTTGGAAAAAGGAAGGCTACAATAGTAATTTGGGATCTTGAGATAAGATTTGACTTGATAACTTGGTGGAAACTAAAGTCCTTCCCCTGTCTTTATAAAAGGAAGGCAAACATTGTACATTCTAAAAAAGGTAATAGGAAAATAAAATAAAAAACTGAAGTCGTTAGCCCATGAAAAAGAACCAAGAGAAGTTGCCAGAGGCATGGAATGTTTTCTTTTCTAAAGCCTACGGAGGGAGTTTGAATAACCCTGACTATACCCTAACTTCAGATTTCTGGTCCTTTAATATGTGAGGAAAATATATATATATATATATATATATATATATATATATATATATATATATATATAATCTTAATCTATCATTTATATGGTGATTCGTTACAGCAGCCATAGCCACAGGCACTAATATAGTACTCCACCTCAAAATGATTTTTGATCATTCAGCACTCTTGTGTCTCATCTGCTGACTCAGAAGGCCGAATCTAACTATCTTTCTGCTCTGTGCCTCTTCTGGCAACTTCTCATTTTGGCTCCACAACTTTAGCTGCTCCTCTATTACTCTCCTCCCTTGTCCCCAATGTTTTAATTCCAATTTTAAAAGTTTCTTAGCGCATTAAGAACTTTATTTTTAATGAAAATTTCTTGTTAGAAATCCAGTTGAACAAAATTACTGTTTTTATGGTAATAAGACATAGTAAGCTATTTGCATATTTTTATTTTCAAATATATTTCACAATACTGTAGTTACTTCAAGGCAACAATTATAAATACAGGTGTGTCGATAAACATGATAATTACAAAATTTTCTTTTCAATGAAGTTTAATTGGTCCACACTGAAACTATCATATTGCTTGGCCATTTTTACATTGCAGTAGCAAAGTAAGTAATAATGACAGACAATCAGTAGCTCACAAAACCTATCTCGGTAGAGATCTCTCCTCATAAATGCTTGCCACCCCCTTAGTCTACAGAAAAATAAGAAGAAACATGACAGAAACTACACAAAGACTGTTTCCTTGATATCTTCCTTCTGACCTAGATTTTCAGGATGAAGTAAGTAGTAGTAAGTAGTTCTTTTTTGTGTGTGTGTGATCATGAATTTTATGAGCACCTTGGTTAGAGACAAATACTTACAATGCATCTAAAAGAATTATGAATTACTTGTAAAAAATAAAAGTACGAGTAAAAGAACTAAATTAATTGGTAAGTTCTGACACATCTATCACTAAATATTCTTTTTGTACAAAAAAGCTGGATAAAATGACAAGTATTGTATAAATATGACCATGCATCTGAGACTTAAGCTGCCAGGTCTTTTTTTTTTTTTTTAACAAATGAAAGTAAATCCCACTTCAAATGAAACATACTGTTTTCTTCAAATAGGTGACAGACCAGTATTATTTACCAAGAAACAAATTCAATGAGTAATAAAATAAGCTTACCATTAAGGAAAGCAGAGCATTTATTTATGAACACTACAGAGACTAAGTTTATAATTTATTATCCCGAATGTAAAACATGAAAATGAGTAAATTCAGTATATGTTTTGAAAATGGCAAAAGGACAACAAAAATTCCAAAATAGCTATCAGATTTGCTTCCAGTATTAAAAACGGAAGGCATGCTAATGAGAGGCCATACCTTTGAAGAGTTTAGCTTGTCAATCTATCCTTAAATCTATCTAGCATGGATATAACAATGCCATTATCACAAATTCTAACTATAGAAAAATTTAAAAATTCAACATTTTAAAATACAATCAATGTGAGATGAAGAACCATTTCTCTATATGTAACTAAGGACTTATTTTGCTATACAGAATAAAAATCCACTCAGATTGTCACAAACTACTTCTCAGAAACTATTTAATATATGAAAAAAATGACCAGAGATATTACCGGATACCATCTATCTCAACTGTAATTTCCCCCAAGTTTACATCCTTTTTTTCCTCTATTCTTTCCGAAATAGGAGTCCTTAGCCATTATAGGCTAAAACAGCCTAGTTCCACCACACATGAATGGAAGTTTGTCTTTCCCAATAGAGAAAGAATTAGTTGCCAACTACTACAATTCTATGAAATGCTTACTCTCAAGAAATCATGATTCTCAGTTCTTTCTAAGGACCTATAAGAATCAACATTTCAGTGTCCTCGTGATCTCATGACATCATGGTGTCATACTGGTGTCAAGCTGGACTCAACTACATCCAATACTCCTAGATCTGTACAAAAGCTACATTTTCAAGGTGATGGTCTATGGTACATGGTCTATGGTACATATTACGGCATATTGGAATCCATCTTCACAGCGGACATCTGTCTTGTTAATAACTTGCTGCTGCCAATAAGTTAATGTATAACTCACTCTTTAAAAATGAAGACTTACAAATTATATTGCTAGTGGATGTGTGCTAAACATGTAAGTTTTAATTTTGCACATACTTTTAGGATAATTTGTTGCTTTTTCAAGGAAAGAAGAAGATAATACAAGATGTGAGTAAATCTTTTGAAATCACAGAGCATATTCACAATAAAAATCAGGAGCCAAAGTATCTATTTTCTGGAATATAAATCAAAGAAATAATCAGAATAGGAAAATGTTATTCATCAAAAATTTAACCAGAATATTGTTTGTACTTCAAAAGTCTGAAATCAATAAATTGTCCTGCAGTATAAACAGTAAGTTGTGGCACATGTTCCCCAAAACGTTATCACGGTATCAAATATTTTATAATATTTTATTTTACCATAGGTATCATTTCTCACTTTTTCATCTAATTCTATTGTGTTACAAGTTTTATCATTACCCCTTTTTCTTTATGATTTACTTTTTATTTCTATTGAGTTCATTGGTTTTCTTAAACTTCATTTGCATTTAATGGTAGATTATACTAGCAGGGATTTCTCTGAGTTCGTGAAGTGTTTTTCCAACATTTTCCCTCATAATCTATCGTATGTTGTATTCACAAGCCTATGTTGTTTTGTGTTATTTTTTTATTTATTCATAAATCAAGAAAATACCTACCTAGAAGTAGTGTTTCTAAAAAATAGTAAATTTAAGAATTATCATTATGCTTTCATTTGTATGGTATTCTTCCTGCATATTTGCTGAATTTAAATTGATATCCCCAAACGCAGAAATATTCTTCATCTCTATATCTAGATCTCATCTTTTTCTACTACATTTCCATTTAC
The DNA here is from genome assembly GCA_004027205.1 of Ctenodactylus gundi. NCBI lineage: Eukaryota > Metazoa > Chordata > Mammalia > Rodentia > Ctenodactylidae > Ctenodactylus > Ctenodactylus gundi. The sequence goes on from PVKB01000339.1 coordinate 403,143, forward strand.
CTTATTACATTATCTTACTACTTTAGTAGACAAATGTAGTATATTGCAAACTACAATATCTGAGAGAAGCTGATAGCAGTCTTATTGTAGAACTTTACTTAAAATCATAGATCCTAATACATCTACATCTCTCGGTATATTTAGAACTACTCGGTGGTTCTTTCCAAAATATTCAAATCAAGAAGTTTTTGGGACTTTTAAGTCTTTGTATGAATGTAAAATAAATGCTGAAAGAGTATGCCATCTTCTTCTCCAAAGAAAGACTTGGTGTCCCTAAGTTAGAATTTGTTTCCCACCCTGTAAATTAATTCTCAGAAATCACTGTGTCTTAGTCTATTTGCTGTGAATAGACAACTCACTAATTCAGTGGCTAAAAGTAACAATAACTATTGTGTTTGGAGTAGGTTTGCTTCAGTTCAGCTTCACATGTGTCTTGTTTCAGGATTATGTGTACGGATTGGAAGCAGACGTACTGTATCTTAAGATTCTGGCTTGGAAGTTCTGTGCTTTCATATCTACGTGCATTCCATTGACCAAAACAAGCATATTTAAGTTCAGAATAAACAAAGATATATGCTTTGCATAGACTACAGAGAGCCACCTACTGTAAAGTCAAATGAGAGGGTGAAACGATGATTCTATTACAAAAGGAATGAAGGATATGAAACAAATCTGTAAGATGGACTGCAATATTTCATGAAACAACCCAGAGTTCATCTCGTGCCAAAGTATAAGCAGTTTTTATTGCTGGCAAGTACAATCTGCTCTATAATTTGTTAATTCCTTCTGGATCTTCTCATTAAAGTAACAGGCAATCTAAATTTTCTGTGCTGTATGTTTTGATATTTTCTTTGAATGATGTATTAGTGAAAAATTAAGTGAGATGCCATTGCAGCATGTTAGACATTAGCTTAAACAGTGTGACCTGCATACTGTTCTGTTTGGCTTTTTGAAACTAGAACTGACAAGAATCTGTCAAAGAATTATATGAAAGCAATTTTAAGTAGTGATGTGTAGAAATCCATAATTTTTCACTATTGACAATACAAAGCAATTCTGGAAACTGAAATACACTTAGATTCTTTCTCAACTTCAGCAGTCATATTTGCAAAGAAAGTTAGTTACTGAAGTCACACCTTGGGCACATTCCTCAGTTGTATAGTACATGGGGTAATTCTATATTTTTCCAATTATTTATTTTAGTCAAACAAAAATTCTCTTTAAACTTGGTCTTGAAAAACATCTACTTTTTAGTTATTAGTGTACAAGATCAATTCACTTTAAAATTCTAATCTTGTAAAAAACTTAAATCTATGCCCTCTGGAAAGTGATAACAGGGAGTTAAAAGTCTTTAGTACCTTGATAAAGGTGTGAATATCTTAGGCGTATGCTTTTGTCAAAAATGAACTAATGCACATTTGAGATTTAAGGGATATATATATATATATATATATATATATATATATATATATATATATATATCTCACATGCAACACATGCAGAAATGATAGAGTTACTTGCTTTAGAATTCCATTTGATAATTACGGAAGCCATCATGGCCAGGAAGTCAAGGAGGGGCACTCACTCTGGGTGGGTGGGTTGGGGGTCAAATGGAAGCTTGAAATATGAAAAGAAAGGCAGAAGAAACCTTGTTATAGCTTCTTCCTGGGAAAGCATTAACCTTACCTGAATTTCCAGACAAGGATTTGCTGCCCCTGATTAAAGATGTAACAAAAAGATACAAAGAATGACTCCACATTAAGCAGTCTACTAAGAAAATAAAAATACAGGTAAGGATAATATTGGAACAACTGAAGAAGAAATTTTAATATAAATTATGGATTAGAAAACATCGTACTAATATTAAACTGTCTCATTTGTGAGCGTGTGTGTGTGTGCGTGTGTGTGTATCATTGTTTTTACTCTTAGGAAGTGTAAAGCAGAATGACAAAAGTGTGTGTCTCTAGCTTACATAAAGGCACGCTCAAATTGTTCCCTCCATCTCTGCCAAAACACCTACGGTACAGAACATGCCAAAGATCTACATTTCCATACACTTTTTCTCTACAACTAGCAAAGAATGGTCAGAATAACAGATGAGAAAGTGCTCAGTTGAAAATTGAGTATAGCCATACTTGCTGAATAGTTTCTCAGAAGTCTCTGATTGCTTGTTAATGTCTTTCTTTTAAAGAGGGTTTTGCTCTATAGTCTAGACCAGTTCTAAATGCACTTATGTAGAGTAGGCAAAGCTCCCAAGTGCTGAATTGAGTGCATGATAGGTACAGTTACTTTGTGGTGCTGGAGGATCGAACCACAAGCCTTCTGCTACCTAGGTTAGCACTCTAATCACTGATCTACACCATCAGTCCATTTGTTGTTTTCTTTAGGAAATCTAAAGACTTACTTCTACATTGAAAAGAAAGGGGTGGGGAGGATAGTTCGGAGCTCAGGGCCCTGGGTTGAGCTTCCTAGCACACCTAAAGTGGGTGAGATGGTACACACTTGGAATCCCAGCATTCCAGAGGCTGAGGTAGGAGGATTGCCTGAGTTCTAGGCCAACTGGGGCTACATAGTGAGTTCAAGAGATCAGTTTGGACTACAGAGTGAGATACTGTAAGAAAAAAAAAAAAACAACAACAACGACTACTGGGAACTGCATGCTTACGTCTCTAACATTGAAAAGTCAGTGTGAACTTAGAATAACCTTAAATATATGGGTAAAATATAGAATATTTACAAATCTGAATTCATTAAATACACAGGTGTACTGTGACTCTGCACAAAAACCATTCCACACTACTCTATGTGGACAAAATCATTATCTTCGGAAACCAGGCATCTGTCCTGACACCTATCAATATACGTAGAGGCTTTATTTTTAAAATAGAAGCTCATGTCTGATATATTTAATCTAAAAAAAAACTGTTCCTAGAAAATTTTAGTGGTGCAAAGCCAAGTTTGTGCTTTTCTACAGTGCAGTTAAATTTCCCAGATAGTCTCATAGTCCTTGGAGAACCACTTGCAGAAAGTATTGCCAAGTAGAAAGGAACCATAAGTAGTCACTGAGGTGCAATGATAGAGAACTGTAGATAAACAAGCAAAACAAAGATTTATAGAACAACTGTGGAAAGAGAATATGTGAGTGTGAAAAATAAAACTCGCGCCTGAGGTTTCAGGATGAATACAGTGCTATCAATTTTTCTGGTTTGCATCCACTAAGAGAAGTATGGGCTGAAAGCACAAAAGATGGAGGAGACTGAAATGAGGCAAAGCACAACACTCCCTCATAATGTTTACATCTTTATAACTTTGGACAAGCAGCCGACTCGCCAACTGCACTTTCTCTCTTGTAACCAGTTGATATGTGTCATATTGACATCAAATTTTAGCCAGAAATAAGATGTGTGACTTTGCAATCAAACCCTTAATGTTATGGAGCAGAATGCTTATGTGTGGCTTACTATAAACTGATATTTCTCTGACACTCATAATTATCGATATATAATATACAATGGCTTCTATGAGAAGAACAGATGCTAGAATAAAAACCTACACAGCCCAATAAACTATACTGTATTTTAAACTCAACAATTCATAATTCATAATTTCAAAATTATAGGCATATAGCTCTTGTTATCTTTTCTCCAAAATAAACAATTTTCAGAATCATTTCTCTAATTTCTATTAACTCTAAAAATCTGAGTTCAATTACATGTAGAAAATTTTCTTTTCCCATTCTTACTCCAGAGAGAAAAATAACCAGTCTTAACTCTTTATATCATTATAAATCAACCATAGTATGCTTTCCATAGTCTACTGTAATAAACAAACTGAAATGTTTACAATTAATGTCATATATAAAGTTCTCAAACACAACATAAATCTTGAAAGCGGATGACCACTCATCTCATAAATCTCCTTTCTTTTACTGTTTGTAGACTAATAACTCAGTGCAAATCTCAACAGAGTCTCGGGAAGGAAATGCCACCCCTATGTATTTCTTTATTTTTCCTGTTGAGGAATTCCAAACCAGTTACAATGCAGCAACAAATATATGGTCTAGAAGCCAAATATTTGCTTCTAAAAACTCCCTCCATTATAAAGAACAAAGGCCACTTATATAAAAGAATTGTTGTGGAGGTAAATAAAGATAGGGAGGTGAAAACAGAATATTTTTGGTTCTAGGAAATAATGCCAAAGAGTGACAAAAGGGACAAAAGGAGAGTGGGAAAGCCCTTGTCACTTTGACAAGATACGTATGTGCACAGAATGCTCAACTCTACTGTAAACCTTGAATTTTGCATGTATACATATCAATAAAATGTGGGTAAAAATAGAATTTTCTTAAGAGGTTCATGATGCTTAGTCTAAGATATTTTGAGCATCAAGCTAAGTAAGATTATGTTTACTGAAATAGAAGATAATAACATGAAGGTAAAAGTTGAATGAGAAACAAAACAATGGAACAGTCACTTATATTTGCATCCAGATCACTTCCAAACAAATGACAAAAACAGAATTTTTCAGATGAAAATCTTCATGAGTGGGCACCACTTTAGTCATGTGATCAGGATTACTATTACCAATATCAGGACATGTGATACCACACATTTCCTGACACAATGTCATAAGAAGAATGATTCCTCTCTTTTGTGGTGGTCCCACAGAAAAAATAATGTATAACCTGAATTTATAATGAGGAATCACCAGAAAGACCCTAGTTGAGAGAAATTTTACAAATTATTTCCTTCTATTATTCACGAAACCAAATGACAAGTAAAATAATCCCAAATATGTGAGCCTAAGAGAACAGGATACCAAACTGCAATGTACATTTTTGGATTATTTCTGGAAAACATAATAAATATGAAACATATTGCTAATACCAGTCCTAAAAGAATATTAAGACTAGAATAAATAAAATATTAAATTAAGATTATAATGTTTGATATTTTGGCTATAATCATTAAGAAAATATTCTTGTGCTTGCTAAATATACAGTAATAGAGTCATGAGTAAAAGGGACATGATGTCTTTTAATTAGTCAGAAGTGATTTAGAAAAAATATAATCACTTTTATATATATAAAGACAACAATAATGAATTGCTGTAAAACAAATAGTTGATGAATCTCAACAAGGGTACAACTGAGTCTTGTATACTTTGAGGCTTAAATACATTTAAAAATTTAGAATTACATGTTAACTTTTACTAAAACATTGTCTAGAATAGTCAAGATACAGAAACAACCTAATCATTCATAGAAACATTAACAGATGAAGAAGTATGTGTATGCACACATACAGAAGAGGCATATTACTTAGCTTTTAAAAGGGAAAGTCTGCCATTTATGACAACATAAATGTAACTGGAAGACATTATTCTAGGTTTAAAAGCCAGACAAAGAAAAATAAGTTGTGCATGATTTCATATTTTTCCCGATTTTATTGATACGTCTACGTGCAAAATTCAAGGTTTACAATGAAGTTGAGCATTTTGTGCACATACGTATCTTGTCAAGGTGACAAGAGCTTTCCCACTCTCCTTTTATGTAGAATTTTAAAATCCAGCTCATATAAGCAGAGAATAAAACGGCAGGCACAGAAGAAGGGAAAGTAGGGAGTTGTTGGTCAAACATGAAAAAGTGAAAAATAAAAGCACTTGGAGAACTGCAGATGAAATGGCATCTTTTTCCCCTTCTGCTGCATGAAAACTGAATATGAGCCTTGTATAGTGGTTCATGCCTAGCAAACTAGGTACTCCTGATGCAGAAGTAGGTGGATCTCCAATTCAAGGCCTGGCTAACCAATTTAGCAAGAGTCTGTCCCAGTTTAAAAAAAAAAAAAAAAAAAAAGCAAGTTGCCTGGTGGCTCAGACAACGTAACCCCAACATTGTGAAAAGTTGATCTTGGAGGATTACAGGTTCAAGTTCAGCCTGAACAACCTAGTTACTTACAAGACCCAGTGTCAAAATTGTTTTTATATATATATATATATATATATATATATATATATATATATATATATATATATATATATATATACATACACATACATACATACATACTGGTCTGAGGACATAGCTCAGGGTATTGGCCCTTGGTTAGAGCCCCAGTGTCCAAAGAAAAATACAAAAGTGGAAGGGAAGAAGGAAGGAAGGCAGGCTGGCTCGCAGGAAGGAAGGAAGAAAAAAACGGAGGGAGGGAAGGGAGGAAAGGAGAGAGAGAGGGAGAGAGAGAGGGAGGGAGGGAGGGAGGAAGAAAGACCCTAATTGAGAGAAATTTTACAAATCACTTCTTTATTCATAAAACCAGCAATGAGGCAAACAAGCAAAATAATGAGGGAGAGAAGAGCAGAGGAGAGGAGAAATGAAAAAGGAAGAGAAGAGAGAAGAAAAAAGAAATAAAGCTCAGACGGAAAGTGCCTACCAGTGATGGTGAGGGCCTGCGTTCAGTCCCTACTGTGGGGGAAAGCAGGAGAGACCCGTTGAGAAAATTCCTTTCCTTAAACTACAAGGAAAGCAACATATTTATTCATAGGAAGTCAAAAACATAGGAATCCTGTATAGTACTTCTAAATTTTCCCCACACAATTTTTAGTCGCTTTCTCTTAACTCACTGCTATTTCTTTGTCCAATTTATTTCACAAATAATTAATTCTGCTTCTTTAGATCCTGATTTCTCTATAAAGATGCCCATGCCACATAATGTTAGCATGAGGTAAATTTCAAGGCTTTCCTCCTACAGCGGTATCTAAATTTAGTTCCCACATTCAACCAAAAAGAAATCCTAAAGACAAAGAGGTAAAAATTCTCCTTTTTTTCCTCTATGAAAATTATGAAAATTCCAGTTATACAAGATGAAAAGCTTTAGAAATCTAATGCACAACAACACGGTGACTAGAATTAGAAAATTTCAAATATCTCACTGAGAGAATGTTGCTCAGTGTGATTCTTAAGTATTTTCAACACATAAGATGACGGTGGGAGGTGATGGGAATTTTCAGAAGCATGAGTGTGATGATCTTATGGGAATGACTCTGCATGTATAAGTGCATGTATGTACAGTTATATGAAACTGTACATGTCAAATATGTATAATTCCTATTTGTCGATTATATCAAAATATAGTTAAAATCAGTGTCTTGGTCCCTTTTCCATGCTGGGACAAATACTCCTCACCTGTAACTTAAAGGAGGAAAGGTTTATATTAGCTTATTGATGCATTGGGCTCAGTTTCACCACGGTTACCTGGCTTCAAGACAGTGAGCAGCGATGGCAGGGAGGGCTTAGCTGCAAGATGGTTGTTCACTGCACGGCTGCTAGGCAGCAGAGAGTGAAAGGAGCACCCAGAGAGGGTGATACACCTTTCCCTGTTACCCTTCTAGTGACCCAACACACGAAGGGCCTATCCCTTACTCCTAAGAGCCCATGAAATCATCAACAGACTAGTCCACTGAGGAGCAAAGCTTCCATGAGTCAATGATCTCTCAAACACACTTAGAAGGTGACATGGGGACATTTTAGATCTGAACCAAAACAAGCATAAAGCAAATCAAAAACAGGGCAGCCAGGCGATAATTTCAGCCACTAAAATTAAGCCCCACTCTACCCCACATCTTTACAATTTTCTTCACTATCACTCTAGAAGTCGATTAATTAGAAGGATGACAGTGGCCTCTGGAGAAAGGAACCTGAGATATCTAGCACATATATATGCCACTGATTACCTTGGTATTTCTCCAAAGGACCAGTGATAATTTATCAGAGTAATTTTTATGCCAGGAAATCACTTAATCTTGGATATCCTAAAAGCAGTAGCCCTTCAAAGAGTTGATCATCAGCATGACATTGATGGAACAGTGTATCCATATTCCACTATGGCTTTAGATAAACTTAGGAGCACATAGAAGCCAAGTCCCTCTCCCACTAGGTTCTATTAATCTATAGACTTGGTGTGGGCATTTCTTTCTTTCTTTCCTGACTTAGGACAGATGTACTATGTAGCTATTACAGCTGCCACATTAATTCCCTGAATTGCAGATTAAGAGCTATGATGAGAACAAAGGTTAGAGGAAAGTTCCTAAAAAGCAGACATACACTCTTTACAGCATGAGTTATAAAAATGGCCAAACTCAATTTAGGAGGGTCAGCAGCATATTAGCATCACCCTATAATAAGCTGATAAAAATTAAACTAGGCATGGATGTTTGTCCCTATCAATATATTCTTTTAAATTTATCAGCTATACCCTGAAAAATCTAGAAAAATAATGCTAGTGCTGTTAAATCTATTCAATATTACTACAAAAATTTAATTCAAATTTAGGCTGAAAAGAACATACATTTTTTACCTAGTTTCAATAAGTCATAGGTCTGAGCACAATTCAAATTTAATTTTATCTTCTATTTCAATATTTCATGAGGCTATAATATGCATGTGGGTCTCAGACCAGAGGTCAGATGAAAGGAATGATTATCTGTTTCCACACTCCTTCTGACTACTGGCAGAATTTATTTCCTTGTGTTTGCCTGACTGAAATTTAAGTTTCTGGAAATTCGTCTTAAACAAATTCCACATGCAGCTTTTCGTTGTGTGAACTTCTCTAATCTGGCTTTTACTTCATGGCAATTGCTTTTTCAAAGTTACTAATAGCATGTCACCACAGTCATTCCACTAGCAACATGGAGCTCATGAATATCTTATGTCATGTCTTGGGCTTTTGGTTGATCCTAGCTAATCAAGTGACCCGGGCCATTATTCCCCTATGTTTCAAATTTGTCAAAGGTAAGTATTAGACAATGTTAGATGCTTAAGCAGTATATGTTGGCAGTGTTCTTTCAAGATCCATAGTGAGAGAAGGCTGATGGCTTGGACAAAATACAAGTAAAGGAGCCAGAAGCCTACTTGACCAGGAACGGTGTCCATCTGAAGACCATTCTCAGAATTCAGAAGAGCCAACCCAACTGATTAGACCTCTATTCAGTCCACCTACTTCTTACACAAGGAGAGCTGAAGCTTTATTATAAGGATAAACTTTGTTCCAAGGTTATGAATGTTACCTTTGTGCTCTACTGACCTTATTCCTGGAATCCCCTAAGCCAATGTGCATCATGCTGTTAACAGACACTAGAGTCAACATGGCAAGATATTTGAGTGGGCTTGTCATTTCCATTAATCTCACAGTCATGATATATCTCTATGCCCTAACATAATTACAGGAGTGACACCTCAATATGTTGGTCATGTCTTATTGGTTAAAAGAAAATCAAGAGATTGGGTTTTACAAATGAGGGGTTTCGCAAGGGCATTTCTAGGGTACCAGAAATCAGGGACGTATTAAACATTGTTACCTTCATCTCTGTCACAGCTGACTTCTATAAACTCTCCAAATCATGCCTGCTATCACACTAGATGGAGTTGACCACCTGAACTAAAACAATTTATAATGATAAAATGTTTTATCGCTCAGAAGAATATCACAATGCTAAATTTCTCTGTGTCTGACAACCTAGCTTCAGTTGGAGACTATGCAAGATTACAGTGAAATGAGAGTGAGCAGAGGTCAAACAAGATCCCCAAACCTATGAAAACCGTTATAAAAGCCTGTGCCTACAGAAAGGAGGCGAAAAAAACAAATACTGTGTTCAAATAAAAAAGAATCCTGCTCAAATTTATAGGTAATTTCTTTCTAAATATATAAATTATTATGAATATTTGTCATTTGTGACACCTGACAGCTAAAAATATACAAAGAGCAAGATAATTTTAATATTCCGTTATGAAATTTTCAATGTATTATTGGACTTGTGGCCAAACAAATAGAAACAAAAAGACAAATGTGAAATAAAATCTGTATATCAATAAGAGAATATAATAGAGTAGAATGAATAATTATAAAATAATATTTAATGTCAAGATAAATATATATTGCCAATATTCTAAAGCTTCCTATAATTAAGAAATGAATATTTAATTGTTTATACTGAAAAATTGAGAATGTGTGTAATTTTACATCTTTGATTGAACATGTATGGGATTTGATTTTACAGTAAAATCACAAAGAATATTTTTATGAAGTTCAATATTTAAAATAATTTAACCAAGAAAAATATTTTTAAATTATATTCACAGAGAGACATTTAGCACTATTGGTTTATTTAACTGCAAGCTTTTGAAAGCAAAATTATATCTATATGAATAGTCATGATAATGTAATAAAACAACAAATTAATTATATTATTTAGTGTTACATTCTTACCATATGGCTTAACACTATAAGGCGTAATTTTAAATTCAAAATTTACTTTATTTAATAATACTACAAGAAAGAAAATAAAAAGGAGAAATAAAGGGAGATATAGAGTATTATATTTTCTAAATCTAATAATCGTTATATCATTACAGACTTAACATATGTCAGCTACCACTCAAAGCAGCTAACATAGGTTCAATGAGGACCTGTATGAAAGCAAAATGCCATAAAAATAGAAAGTATAAATACAAAAAAGTTGTTAAATTCCACTAACAATTTAGAACTAAATATTTATTTACCTATTCATTTGAAATATTTAAATGCAAAACCTCTTGTGCTTGAGTATGATGAGGAATAGGCACCCTATTGATCAAGCATTGTCTTGGTTGATAGAAATTTATAAATGTTGAATTTATTAAAAAGAAGCTTTATCCTTCAATCAACATTTTACAAGTCTATATTTTATAAAACCTAAGCAAAGCTACAAAGGATAATTTACAAATAAATATGGCAACCAAAGTAGTTCTTATAGCATTAAAAAATTAAGCAACTTACATGTCCAATAACAAAATAGCAAATTAAATTTTGCTGGTAGAAATAATGAAAAATTATAACCTTTGGTATGATTTAGGTCATAAGAAAATTTAACAATTAAAATAAGTCTAAAAGTAACACCATTTGGAAACAAAAATGCACTATTATGTTTAGAAGTAAATTATAGTCATTAATTGACCCTTTATACCTGTAAAAATAGTTATTTCATATGATTCTATCTGATGTATGAATGACATTTCTGCATAATTAGATAAAGGATGATGCTACTTACTTTTTCATTTCATATTTTTATATACCTAGTAAGCCAATATTCATCTTATTTTAGTGTGTTCAAATAATTTTCTAACACACCAAATAAACCAAATATATTTTCTTGTTCAAATTCAAAGAATTGTTCATATACATTTTTATGCCAAATTATTCCACATCACAAATGTTTGTCTCTGTTTAAATAGATGATTTAACAACTGAAGTACAGGCCTCTTATGGTTGCTGCATAAAATTTTTAAGGAGAATTTGATCTACAACAAAAAATCAACAACAGTGAAATCCAAAATAGGTCATACCATAAGGCATTTTAAGTGTGACATTACATAATATGAATTCTAACATATATAAGTCAGTATCAGAATACAAGACTTGATTGTTCTTAAAATGAGAATATTGCCTTTCAGTAGCTATTTTACAAGTGATCTAATTTATTCATTATTAACTTTTAAAATATATATTAATATCTTCAGTAGATGCTTTAGGTAGTCAGCTACCAAAGTCTTGATCCTCTATGAGTAATGTTGCTATACTTAGGTGAAGAAAATTGCTCCTAGCACACCTGTAGAGTGTTCAGCTACTAACCAGAGATTAAGATGTGACGCTGAGTTGCATTGCTGTCAAAAATTGTCAATTCAGGAGATTTGACTTTTTGTCAGCTGGATGTGCCACTATGCTTCCTTGGGGAGCAAAAATAAAGACATCACTAGCCAGCTCCTCCCCCCCCCCCCCTTTAACCTTTAGAACAGAGCTTCCTATAACACATAAGAAAACACTGAGAGAGGAAAAAGGATTTGATGAGTTTGGCTTCTAGAAACCAAAGTGAATCAGGCATATTTTTCTTTTCCAGATAGGACATTAGTAATATTTGACTAAATCGAGCGCTAAAACTTCAAAGGGAAAATGTCTTTGATTCCTAAGCTTTGAGTAAGCTTCCTTACTCTGGAGGTTTCAACGTACTAGCCAAAACAAAAATATGAATGATATCTAATATCGTAGTGAATCGAACCTGAGAAGACTCACTTCGGATTTAGGGATAAAAATGAAAATCTTTTAAGCATACAAAGGTAGGCAGGAGGGGGAAATTGGGATATGGAATAAAACATGTTAATTTATGGCTTTGCCCTTTCTGAGTTCTTTTATACATGGGAGTAAAACACAGAGAATTTTAAAAGTTGGTTAACTACAAATTATGGATTCTCGAGAAAAACCAAGACCATAAGAAGTCTTTGAACAAAAATAGGAAAATCAAAGTGACGCCTTAAGGAAAAAAAAAAATAGTGGTCAATGCTAATTTAATTTTTAAACTTCTGTTAAATTATAACTGTGCTCCTTTAAAGTAGGAATGTTGAATTTGCTTTTGACAAGTAACAATGCTTTATGGCTCTGTTCATGAACAATCTGAGATTGTATGAATATTTGAATGGACACTTGTAAACAGAAGATTTCTATTTTTTAAAAAACTCTAACTTCCAATTTTCAAAAATTTCTTTTTTTCTAATTGCTAGGAATTCGTTTAATGTTTAATGCTTCTATGTTTTCTAATTAAAAACATTTAATTTTATTGCCAGCAAACTAATCCACACAACTATATTACCTCATGCATAAAATATTACCCTATGTTCAGATGTCCTCTAAATTTCACTAATTCTTCTCTTCTACCCTTGTCTTCCTCTATAACTATTATCAAAGTTCTCAACAGTTTTCTGAGTGACTCCCAATAACTTATGAAAATAATTTCAAACATCTCACTCTGGTACCTAACATTTTCCCTAAATGTTCCCCATTATGTTGGCTTAATTTATCTCCCAGTTATTCCACCAAAAATAACAAAATTCACAAAATGATGAACTTGTACTTTTCTCCTTGTGAAGGTAAAGCCTGCCAGAACAGAAAAGTAGCAATGTTCTCTCTGATGTGAGAATCCCAGATCACAACTCTTATGGAACTTAAAACGAAAAACAAAGTAAAACAGGGGAGCAGAGTGGGGGAGGAGGGAGAGACAAAAAGAGAGTGGGAAAGCCCTTGTCACCTTGACAAGATACCTATGTGCACAAAATGCTCTACTCCATTGTAAACCTTGAATTTTGCACATATACATATCAATAAAATGGAAAAAAGTAACAATGTGGAACAAGATCTAAGTTTGGTTCTTCGGCTTTATTTGTTGTTATTGTTGTTGTTTTCAGATCTTACTTAATCTATTCTTGTACCTGTGTTAACAATGTGGCTGTAAACACAAATATTGTAGACCAGGGTACAAAAATTTCATAATTTGAATGAATGTAATGTTTGAATATGAGAGGGTCCCCTAGGAAACTCAGACTCAACAAGGATGATGACACAAACATTTCATTTTCCCACTAACAAAAGTGCTAAATAATTTTAGAGTCCAGGTTGGTCAACTGGCCAGCCCTGTTTTCTCCTCTGCATCTATAAGAGAGAAATAAACACTGAAACACATATCCCATCTGAAAGAAGTTTGAGTCTGAAAAGACAATGTATTTGTCCTAGAATGCTGTTTCTTATTATTGTGCAATGCACATTCCAGCCTCAGTTGGTATCCTGCAAAGTTTCTCTCTTAAGGGAGGGCCATTCTATTGTGTTGGTTAGAACCCAGTTACACACACACACACACACACACACACACACACACACACACACACACACACACAAACTTAGCAGTAGATATTTCACTGTAATTATTTGATTTGGCTATGTTCTGGAATATACTTTTCTCTCCGAAAAAGATTCCAGCTGTTACTTACCTCTTCACTATTTACTTTAAAACAACCACCTTAATGTCCTTAAGATAAAACGTTTATTTTTCAATGTTCATTCTCTGATGTGGACATTGATATATCTATCATTTGTGTTTAAATTGATCATCCTATCTGATGATGATAAGTCAATAAATTCCCACCATGTACCGTGCAAAAGCAAGACATATCACCTCTCCTTCTGTATATTTATTTTGCATAACTTATAGAATAAGAAATTGCTTTATTGGAGAGACTTCCAAGAGTTTTACCTATAGAAGTGCTGGATATGCAGCAAGACATTTACTTTTCTATATAGCATCCCTATGAAATCCTTCCTAACTTTTCAAGGATTCAACGTTCATCTCTAAATGTGCAAGAGGTGAATATGACATTATTCCTCTTCTCTCAACTTGTCTCTTGCTGAAACCTACAAGGATTCGTAATTCCGTCAGATGTTTAACACTTCGTAGGCTAAGAGGATCTCCCAAATCTACTTTCTCTATGTTCAGAATTGAAGTGACCTTTTAAAATGAAAAGTTTCAGAACTCAAAATATCTGAAATCATTCCGTCTTTTAAAATATACCTTAAATCCTGAAAAGTGAAAATCCACTTCCAAAAATGAAATCCCATGGACTTAACCTTTTAAAAATATCTTTCCTAAGAATAAAGTAGATGTCCTAGTCCTAGCAAAGGGCATGGACCCCAGAAAAATTCTGGTGTCCCTCTCATCAAGTAGCATGCCATACGAGCTCAATCATTTTCCTGGGATTAAGGAGATTTACATGAATCACGGATTCTTGTGTTAGCAGCATTCACAGTGGGAAAATGTGCATACTTTCTATCACTTGCTCCTTATTTGTGATCAGGCCTCATCTAAGCATCCACGGCTGTCTTGAGTTTTCAAAAGCCAGTGAGGTGCATCTACTGCTATTTTATTCATTTATTTCTTCTATTTTAAAGAGGCGCTTATCTTACTGTCTCTTTATGTTACGTTTTTGCTCTCTATTAATAAATGCTTCATGATAGTGCTCTTAATTTCTACTTGATTACTTTAATAATTTTCTCCATATTTAACAATATATAGTTGGGTAGAAGGAATAACAAAATTTGTATGTTTTGTGCTACCTGAGATCATTCACTTTTGAGCAATGTTTGAAAGATTGACAACTCAAAATTGACTTAGTTTCACTTTGGTTAACTGCCAAGGTATTAATAAGGAAAGCAGTATGCACAAAATGTGAATACAACTCTTCAGTGTTTTCCCAGCTACCTCATAGAAAGAAATTTACTCTAAGTCAATGCCCAGATCAGAAGTATGAAGGAAAAATTCATCGCTACTTTTTACACCATTAAAATAACTGGAAATGTTTGAACATTGTACCTATTATATTCCTTATGCATTGTCTAGACTTGAATTATCATTTATGAGTAAAAATAAATCTTACCTCTCCTAGGTAGTGTTATTTATCCATAATAGAAAAAAAACTTTCTCATGTCCATGTGGAATATAGAATTTTTCTATTGATTTTGGGCTTGCCTATTTCTTTGTTAGTTTTACATTATGCTCCTACAGCACCTATGGGATTTGCTGAGCATTCCTCCTCCCCCACCTCCAGAATATGAGAAATATCTGCATCTCAATAGCTGTTCTAAAACTCTCCCAAAAATGTTTTCAATATTTTAGGCTGCCTGGACTTTTAGTAATCATATTATACAACTGTTCCTATCTTCAAATAGGGCTTCCCCAAACGTCCTATTTGTGAACTTTCTATCTGCAATTATATTGGCCAAAGGTCATTTTTAAAAGGCGGGGGGATCTTAGTGGTTCTGAGTTATTCATGTTAGGTATGACATCTCAGCATTCCTTTCTTCTGTTGAATCTTTTCCAGTCGATGTTTACTTTCCTAAACTAGTAATCATTCAAATATTTTTCTTTATGGTATTTTTAAGAAGGAATTATGCCTGAGCATATTTTCTACACTGTGTGACTCTCACACACACACACATGTACAAAACTATAACTGGATTCACAGACTTTAAAAACGAATTATCCTATGAAATTTATGCATTTTCTATACTCCTCAATTTTCCCCAAATGTATTTTCTAGTATTTCTAAGCAAAAGTTGATTTTTATTACCCTAGCAACAATGTTTTTTTGTCTTTGTTTTGTATTTGCTTTATTGTTGTTTTTATTTCATTAAAAGAGGGCCTCTAGACCTAGGGAGGATGCTGGAAATAGGGAGAGGTCTTTTGATTTTCATAAGGAATGAATGCACATTTGGCTTTGGTAAAGTTAGGAATGGAATGTCAGTTACATTGTCAAAAACGGGATTGCCTTCCACATTCAACCATTGCTTTCCCTGAAATGCCAAAACTAACAGCATACCCATGGAAGGATATTCATTGAAAGAGTAGTTTTCTGTCTCCTAATGTGAGCCTTTTCATTCATTTTAGGATAATCTTAAATTCCTAGGTATTCTGGAATGGACACATTTTAATCATTTGCTTTGCATTTGTGAAAGTAATGATTCATCTTCCTTCTGAACACTGTTTAAGTAAGAAAATAGTCTCAAAGCCATAACATTCTAATGTAGTTTTGTTAAGAACTCTCTCTCTCTCACCATGTATATATATGAAAAGCCACAATCTATTCTCCAGCATTAAACACAGCATTCATCAATCTTGAGTTATTATGGATTCTGAATTCTCCATATATTTCAAGTGTATTACAAATGCACCAAAGTTGGAAATAATAGCATCCCTTTCAGAATCAACTGAGAGAAATTTAACATAAATCAACATTTTTCTTCTTTACTATAAGTTTATTAGAAAACATTCATATGGGTCTCCCATGGGTTTTCTAACTCTTCTTGCAACCTATGTCAGTCTAAAAGCATTTTTGTCCATGTGAAATGTTAGCTTTGAGTAAACTTGCCTCCCAGAAAAACTGTTCACACTTATCTAAAGTGCAAAAGGAGATCAGACTAAACATATGGTGTTTACAGATTAGTTCCACCCAATCGAAACTATGTAGCAATTCCTCTGATTTAGGAACTAGAAAATTCCTTGATGAGGAGTGAAAGTTGGGCCAAGAGGTTACTCTGGTGAGGACTCATTCTCACGGTAGCAGTGGATAAGATGTTCTGCCTTCACAGGTATTAGACTGCAACACATACAGACAATTTGGAACAAAGTTGAAAACATTTCTCTTGAAGGGAAATACGTCAAGGAGGTTGCAAAATGTCTGCTTTAAATTAGAATCTGAAAATACTAGTCTACATTTATGAGGTGGACAAAGAATAAAAAGATTCCTTCAAGAAAAGAAATTGTCATGTGTAAAGTACCAAAGCATGAAACAGTATCACCCATGTTAGATAGTCTGTAATTCAGCAGTTAGAAGGAACACTTTTAGAACAGCCTGATATTTGAAACCTCATATGGTGGCTAAGAAGGTTGACTAGATTCTAGTGACTACAGGGGACAAATGTAGTTTAAAGAGGACATAGGAAGTAGACTTCAATGTTAAATCATTTTGATTTAATTAATTAAGCAAAATCTTGTCTCAAACTAAAAAAGAGGTGGGTTGGGGGTTTAGCTCCATGGATAGAATAATAGCTTAGCATATACAAGACCATGGATTTAATCCACAGTATTGAAAAAAATAAGTCAGATATGAGAGCTGTTTGGAAGATGATATATGATTTAAAGACCATTTGAATAAATTCATAAGTCATATCTAATGTCTAGACTTTATTATTTAGTGACAGTTTAGTCCATGAGTATAATAAGAAAAAAAGGGTATTTCCTAAGAAAATAATAATGAATTTGAGGATGAAACTATTGAATTATAAATGTTTGATGACAAAAGAGAGATATTGAGTATGTTTTTAAGTATATAATTTTTGGATCTTAGAAAATATGATCCAGATGGAAATATAGATTTATGAGGTATCAGCACACACATTTTATGAATGACCAATTTTGAGAAAACATGAACTAAGAAAGAGTTAATACTTTGGAATGTGATTAGGAACATATATAACATAAGACAATACTTAAAAATAGTTTATTGTCTCAAATAATTAGAAAACCAGAAGAGATTCCTCCAGAGCTTAGTAACAGCTTATTACTGTATTTAGAGGTATAGATTATTGTATAGAAATTCTGAACATAATAATAGGTTGGCTTTCTTCTTCATACACCATTTTTTCTTTTTACTTGTAAAAATAGTGATTACAGCAGACATCATCTCTATCTCATGATGCTCAAATTTTTGTGGTGGAATAGTAATATTTGTTAATAGAATGTCCTTGAACTGTACTATCTAGATTGTGAGATCACGACACATACATCAAATGCCACTGCAATGACTGAATGCCTTCAGTATATGCTCAGCATAAAAGTTGTATAGGCAATTTGAATAACAAATCTAGAAGTCAGTGTGACATTCTGATTGAAGATATGGGTGCACTTGCCACCAGCTCACAGATGCTATGTAAACCAAAAAGACCAGGATCACCGAAAATTAACAAAGGTCTACAGGTTGAGTCTTGGGCTTCTACTATACATAGAGGAAGAGAAATGAATATTGAACAAAAGGGACTCAATATAGAGGTAGAAGAGATCGAAACTGTACCAAGAGAGTCTGGACCATGTAAAGCTTAAGATGTGAGTCGAATGTGGTATAATATAAAGAAAACGGAATGAGCAAAATTCTTATTCTCAAATAAGAGGCAACCAACAAAAAAGGAAGAGTAGGTGGAAATGAAAATTTTGAGTGTGAGAAACATTAATAAAAACACTGGTGCATCCTGAAGTCAAATTAGATTGAGAGGAAGATGGCCGTGAAATTTTTGTGACAGTCATTATTAACTCAAATCGTACAATGACAGGCAGAGCTGTCTGAAGATGACAATTAAATAAATAAGTATTCCTAAAGTATTTAACATCTTTACTGTGTTAAAGTATCTTTAGAACAAGATGGAATGAAACAAATGGATTTCAATAGTGACAACTCAACTTAAAGGCTGTCGAATATATTTTGTGAATTGGTTTCATTTTATAATAAAAAAATGACAAGATGAATAAAGTCTACTGAAATAACACCAAATAATTCCAGCTTACATGGGAGGATGTGCATTTATGAGAATCGTGAAGCTGCTGTGATGAGGACGAGGATGGCAGATTTCAGTGCAACGTGGACCATGTACATGTTCCCCTTTCCACAACGACATGAAGAATAGTCTAGAGGCAGCTACCTACGATGCTAAATAATTGTATGAATATTTGAGCACAGAACGATCTGATCTTCAGTCATGCTTTTTCATTGTAAAATCCTTCTTTCAGGAGAACATGACCTTTATATTTGCAAGAGGAAGAGATCACGAGTTGAATTAGGGAGAATTTATGACTTCATAATATGAATTACTGCAACAATGTTTACATTCATTGTTACATTTAAAAACATTAACAGGTATATGTTTTCTAAATATGTATATATAAAAGTATGAAATTTTATTTTCAATACATGAGCAACTATGTCCAGCAGGTAACATGATGGCTCGTTATGGTAGCTCATACGCCTTGCCTAGTATCTTAATCCAATTATCCTTATTTTATTTTTGATACAGGGTCTCACTCTATAGTCCAGGCTGATTCTGCACTCACTATGTAGCCCAGGCTGTACTGAAACTCATAGTAGTTCCTCTTGGCTCAGCTTCCCAAGTGCTGGGATTACAGACTTGTGCCACCACATCTGGTTTATTTAGTCCTGGGGAATCAAACTCAGGGCCTTGTGATTGCTAGGCAAGTGCTTTAACCTGTTGTGCCACTCCTTCAGCCCTCCATTACCTTTGTTAGATGACAGAGTACCTTGCAAAATCCAAGTTACTAAGATTACAGTTCAACTGTAACCTTTTGTGTCTGAAGACTAGAAGTTCACTATTGTGTTCCAAATATAGGCCAAATAATAAATTATATATATATTGCAATTTTAAATGAAAAATATAATAAACAGAGATCGTTTTGAATATTATCCATGCTGTTTGGATAATCATTGTTTAGACCTAGTTGAAATTGAAACAAAAATAATTTCACTGTAATATTTGATATTTTTGTGAGGAACTATAACTTCTGCATATTTATTCACTTCCACATTTTAAGAAAAAAAAAAAAAACATTCTCATCCTGGGTGGAAAAAGCATTCAGATAAAAAGTTTATTTTGTTTCTGTCTGAGTTTGAAGGGAGATGTTTATTGTTTCTAAAACTTTTGGCAGGAAAAATGAAGTCTTTTGTTTTTTATAAAAAGAAAAAACCATAGGGGAAATTTTAAATTAATGAAAAGAAAAAGAGATCAAATTTAGGTCACAGCTTTGAAGCTAGCTAAGCAATGTTTAAAAAAAAAAGTCAAGAGGAAATGAATCAAATAGCCCTTGCCTCGGAAGTCCTTCCCACTCCAATTCAGATCCAACTGCCCCTCAGGGGGTGGAAACAAAGAAAAAAAAAAAAACATTTCTGGTGCAAAGTGTTTCAAGTATTTTTTTGTTGTTGTTGTTCAGATTTTCTGAGTTCGGAATTATCATTTTCTTACCTCAAATTATCTTATTATTCCCAATTATTGACCTCACTGGTCCTTTACAAGTCACTTTTGTGCTAACACATCCTTGCCAGAATACTGTTTGGATTTGGAGTGTGAGGGATAATAAATGATAGCTGTGGTTAGAAACTTCTCCTTTTGAAAAAAATTAATTGAAAATTTTAGCTTCAAATTTTAATAAAATAATAAGACAACTCACCACCATATCAGAAACACAAATATTAATCTAAATTCATATCTCTAATCTAGCTTTATCCTACAAGATTCCTTTGAAATCTGCAAATGTGTTGTCTTTCAAGACACATGACAAACATCACAGATCCAAAGATTTGAATCCCAAATCCATGTCTGACTAGCGGTATATGATCTTGGGTAAGCTTCTTATCCTAAGCTCTTATTCCTCATTTATAAAACATCAATAACTAAATTCTCTCAGAGAAGCACCTGGGAATTGAGATTACATGTGGAAATGTTAAGTACGATGCACACAGAAAGTGTGTGATAGGACAGGCATTTTAAATAGGAAAAGTACACGTTCTTGGTCTCCTCGTGCTTCCCCTGTCAATACCTTTATTTCTGTTTTCATCAAACAGCTGCTTGGATTAAGTCTGTTCTTTCGTAAGCAGATTTAATTCTTCTTCAAGAAAGCTGCTACATGACCTTTCTGAAAGAAAGGCATGATCATATTGATGCCTTATTAAAGTCCTTAAAACATTTCAATAGTTCCCTTTGGCTTTCAGTATAAAGTTCAAATATCTTAGACTGACATATAAGATTCATTCTTGCTCTAAAATCTAAGCTCCGTTTTCTAATTTTTGTCATATGAACCCTTCTAATTAGCCCCAGAGAACTTCTTGCCATCCTCAAGCACTCAGATTTAATTCCACGTACTATCACGCAGACTGCTCTCACTGCTCAGATTTCTTTTTATCCCCTTGCCAAAGCCGGACTGAGTCGCCACTGTAAGGATTTTTTTGGAACACCCAACTGATTGATTTGGATTTTTCTCTGAACTCTAAGAGTATCCCATCCATTTTTCATCTTTATGAGTTGGGTTAAAGCTGACAGTGGTGATACACTTCCTGGGTTCATATTTTGCCTTTATTTTAAAAAATATGTTAGTTGCCTTTCAGCTCATTACTTTACACTTTCTGTGATGTACTGCTCTCTTCTATAGAGCAAGGATTTCCACTGAACATTTTTCGGGGCCTGATCATGCAGGTTTGTACTACAAGCACTCTGAGAGGTTGAGAAAGAGGATTACAGATTCAAGCCCAACCAGGGCATCTTAGCAAAACCCTGATTCAAAATCAAAAGTAGAAAATGGGCTAGGGATGTAGCTCAGGGGGAAAGCCCTTATTAATTACATGCATTTTAATTTAAAAATCTAATTTCTACTTTGAAAATAGATTTTATTGATTTTTGTAGGTGAAGCATGATGGTTCAGTAAGGATGCACAGCAATTACTTTTTCCTCAGTGAAGAACAAAAGTAATGTGGGTAGCTGAATTTTAAGGGGAGCGCTGTATGAAAACACTGACAAGTAAAGAGAGACAAGATTGTGTATGATTTAGAGACCTGGGACAGCAGCATAGTGATAGAAACAAACACCCACCAAGTGCCAGGCTGATTCCCCAGAAAGGAGAATGGGAGACTTCTATTCACAGAGGGAAGAATTAAAAGATAAACTGCAACAAATTGCCTAGCAATCATTTACTAGAGACTTTTTTTTCTTTTTATCCAGTTAAATGTGCCACCAATCTACACTGCAGCCTGGCTTTAGAAAAGGATTCTTGTCTCCAGTGACCTACCCAGTTGCTATGGCTTGGTGCCACCTTCAGAACATATTGATTTTGTGCTATTATAGGGGTGAGAATTTCCTACATCATCTCATGTCTAGGACCCCACAGTTATCTAACATACAGGTTTGGGGGTGGGTTGCTGCCTTAGAAACTCAACTCAACCAAGTTGAATGTCGTGACCCATGCCTACAGACCCCACACTATAGGAAACGGGTGTCACCGTGCAGAGAGCAGAGAGCCAGATCTACATATCTGCCGTGTGACACTAGAGTGCCAAAAGCCACAAAATCAAAGATCAGCGACCAGAGTTAACCTGCAGGCTCAGTTTAACAGAGGCACAAAGCAATCACACAGACCATATCTTAACTGTGTGAAGCATCGCATCCACTGCTCAGGTCCTACTTTGTAACTTCTCTTTTCATTCTGAATATTTGCAAAGAAAAAATAAACATAATTAAAGAGCTTTAGCAATTTGGGTGGAAGATAAACAGAACCCATTATGAATATTTTTGCCTCTTTATCATGTTCCTGGTGAAGACTTTTGTCTATTCCCTTCCTCATCCTTGGGGCTTTTTAATCTTCTGATCCACATGGTCCTTTACCAGCCACTTCATATCTTCTGGATAGAGTTATACTCATTCACCTTTCAGAAGTGATTTTGGAAATTTATCCTTTGTTACTTTTTCTTTTCTAATCTCTGACAAAACTAGGCTACTGCTCTCCCTCACCCAGAGATTTGGCTAGAAAAACTCCACTCCTAGGAGTGAAGATGAGGCAATTTTTAAGAAAAAGAATAGAAGATTTGAGCCAATGTAATTCCAAATATATGCTTATAAATTATTTTTCCCAATGGGAAATGTACGGGCTTAATATTGAAAAGCTATGTTAGAATTTAATATTCGCTGTAAATACCAAAGTACAGATCTTAGAAAATAATTTTGCAGAAGTATGAAATGTTCAGACTTATCTTAACAGATACAATCTAAGACTACATTGATGTTGATAACAGGTATTACAGATATTCATTTATTAAGTGTAGAACTTGAGCAAACAAAATAGTAAGGCAAAGATTAGATACAAAAAGAACACTTTAAAAAGAGCTTTCAAATCAATATTTGAGCAGCACTCAGCCAATAATAATAAGCTAGCTATAGCAATTTTGGTTCACTCAGTGTAGTTATTTTTCACAGTTCCCACAAAATATTGAATACTCTTGAACAGAAAAATATAATCTTATATCACTTCAAAATGATCGTCATATAAAATGGACCTTATCAATCAAATAAGAACTGAAGCTTTCCCAGTTAAAAGCATAGAAATAAAAAATAAATATGATGCCTTTAAAATCTTTGAAAAAATCCTATCTTATAAATAGCAGGTGTGCTGGCCGATCTTGATGATTTTCATCTGCTGTGGATTGAGCAGCTCCTAGGGAGGCAACAGTACCCTGAAGGCACTAGCTTCAATAATGGTTTAGCCACTAATGAATTCATACTTAATTAGGTTAGGCCTAGTGGAAGAAAGTGGGTCATGGCGGCATGACCTTAGGCACCTTGTCTAGTTTCCACACCGTTCAGGCTCTTCTCCGGCTCTCTGCCTCTAGGGCACCATGAGACGACCTCTACTGTGCCCTTCCTCCAGGAAGTTCCAGACTCACACTGGTCATACACTGAAACTTCCATAACCATGACCTCAAGTAAACTTCTCTTTCAACATGAATTATTCATGGATATTTTCCAAGCGAAGGGAAATGTTTCAACAATATGTATGAAGAGACACAAATCTAGTTCCATTTTACAAAATACCATCTCTAAAGTGATTTTGGTTGTGTAAAAATAATAGCTATTCACTTTTATGTTTTACTGAGTGGAGATGTAAACTAAACTACCTTCTTATAACAATTTGAAAAGTATTCAAATGTAGAATATACTTAGAAAATATATTCTAAAAATGCTATAAACACATCTAATTGTATCTGTAACCAAAAGGGCAGAAGTAAAATGCCTTAACTATCTTTGTAATTACTACTAATAGTTGAATTGTGTTTAAATTTATTACAAGACTACCGTGTTAAGCAGTTGGTAACTCAAAAATAACCTGTGATTTTTAACAGATTCATCAAAAAACTTCTATTATTTTCTCAATTAATTAAAGGGTAAATGAGTAGTGAGCAATACCAGAACAGTCTAAATCAATTTATCAGCTCTCTTTTA
The DNA here is from genome assembly GCA_004027205.1 of Ctenodactylus gundi. Taxonomy (NCBI): domain Eukaryota; kingdom Metazoa; phylum Chordata; class Mammalia; order Rodentia; family Ctenodactylidae; genus Ctenodactylus; species Ctenodactylus gundi. The sequence continues at coordinate 427,592 of PVKB01000339.1, forward strand.
CAAGCATAACTAAATTTAGTTTCATGGACAACTTTGTTGTCTGCATTTGGGCACTCTTCTTGGCTAGGCCTACACTTGGACTTCCCTCCTTGTTCCTTTCATATCTAATCAAGGCGAGGATTTTGCTTAGTTTACAGAAAAATGTCGTCCTTGGTATCAAAACACCCTCCATCTCTCGTTGCCCTGGCTTGCTTTTAACAAAAATCCCAGCAGAGAAGTGTAAATATAAACTCATTTATCATTAATTGTTTTTCTTAGTAGTTTTCTATCCATGGACCCGCCACTCCACTTCTTGGTTATAAACACTCACCAGTCGCTGTTCAGGCCAATTTCTCTTTCCAAGTGCAATTGCCTGATGTAATCAGGTCTGTACTTACCAGATGCCTCCTCTTTGAAGGTGGTGCCTTCCTTACAGCTTTAACAAGCGTTTGAGTCTCTTGTTTTAACAAGGTTTATATCGTTCTCTCCATTCACTTCCCCCAAGTTATTCTTTTTGAGACATGTGTGATACGTAATAACCACATTCAATCTGAAGAATTGCTACACATATATACCATAACTTGATCATTTTTAGTTCCCTTCCTCCCCTCACTCTTATCACCCCTTCCCTCTCCACAAACATAAGGCTTGTTTCAAAAAACAGGACAGGAGCCACTTACCTGGGCTTCGGTCATCGCTGTAGGATCTCTGATTCCCGGTGGGTGTTGATCAGTCTAAATCTTACCTTTGTAATTTATGATAGCAGTTCTTGGCCCAAATTCCAAAATGTTCTGCCTCTTGATATTTACATGGGAGCTTCTGGCAGCTAAAAGAAAAAAGAAAACAAGTAAAACTTTTATCTCAGCATGTTTCTTTGATTGAAAGAATATCTTCTCAAAACACCGTCTCTACCACAGATTTGCAGACTTTCAGAAGTAAAAATTCAACTTCTTGTTTGTTTTCATTTCACTTTTATCAGCTCTCCAAGGAGGCCGTAACCTACAGCAGAGGTAACCTGTCCTTCCCTCCTGGCTCCTCAGCTGAGCCTGGGGAAAAGCAAGAAAGAACCGCCTCAGTGTCAGAACGTGCCTCAAGGCAATCTTCATTGCCAAAGAAGTGTTAGAATAGATTCAAGTGTGTACTGATTACCTCGTGTGTGCTTTCTGCCTCTGTGGTTCTGTCCACATGGTTGACCCTGAAAGTTGGTATGCCCAAAGTTTATGTCCAATTCAAACTATCTTCATGGGTTCAGTTCAAGTGCTGACCCTTCCACAAATCACTTTAAATATACTCTTCTTCTTTACTAGAATGGCATCATACCTGTACCAACTGTCCCGAGCTAAGATAATTGTCACTATTAGTAAACATTTTTTATGTTTTATTGCTTTCCACAATATCTAGTTTCCTAAATGTATTTACTCTATTTAACACCACTGTTCATCACAAGTGGTCAGCAAAGGATCTATCTCCTCTTTAGGAAAGACTGAAAAAAATTAAGATATAGTATGGTAGCTGAGATATTGCTTCCATCAGTTTACATTATAAATTGAGAACACGATTTAGCTTCCAGGAGAGCTTACTAGTTTATGACAACTGTCCTATTTTCCTACCACTTAACAATGAAATACTACAACCTGAATGTCTAAATAAATAGCCAGATTTGATGGTGCGTGCCTGTAATCTTAGTACACAAAAAGACAGTGGCAGAATTATTGCAAACTAGAGCCCAGCCAGGGCAGCTTAGTGAGATTCTACCAAAAAAATTTTTTTAATGTAAGAAGCATCTAGAAATGTATCTCAGGTGCAGGCCCTATGTTCAATTCCCTCTACTCCAACACCCAAAAGAATCACGTATTTTTTCTCTCATATTTCTGGAAACCTAAATTCCACAACAATGGCAGTGCACATTGTTGCAAAACCTTCCTGTTTTCCTAGATTTGGTGGCGATTGTCAGTCCGTGGCATTCCCTGGCATTCAGTGCAACACCCGGACCTCTGCCTCTGGTGTCACATGCCATTGTCTTTTATCAGTTTCTGTTTTCACAAGGTTGTTCTCCTCACTGTGCATATCTGTGCCCAAATTTCATACTTCTTATAAGGACAGTAGTCATATTGGATTAGTTCCTGTTGTAAAGACTTCATTTTCATTGATTTTATGTGCAAAGATATTATTGGTAAATAAAGTCACCTTTACCAGCACCACTGGTTGAGACATAAATGTATTTTGAGGCAAGATCCCAACTCATTTAATAATAGAAACCGATAACACTTGTAATATAGTGGAAACTAAATACTACTGAATAAAGGAAAATTAGTCCACATATTTTCATAATTTCATAGTACCTACTTTGTGCAAGTCAATTCTTTAACATTTAACAACATGCTAAACATTTGATTTAAAAAAGGTCTTCTGGTGTTTGAATGCCTATGTTTTTATCCAAACAGTCTTTCTTATCAAATTTTAAATGTTTTGATCTAAAGCTGTTTGCTAATATGACTTTTCTATTAAGAGTCTGAGTCAATTTCATTATCAGAGAATTGGGTCCACTAATTTATCTCAATACAAATCACAATATTATCAAGCACAAAAGAAGTACAAAATGATGTACAATACATTATTAATTTGGCTCTCTCAACCTAACTCCTTGGGTCAGCTATTCAATTTCTTTGAAAATACATGTAACATAATTCCCATTTTGTCATAGAGTCTGTGTCTTAGCTTTCAAACTATAAATGAAACTGTGAACACTGAAACAGCACTGTATCACATAAATGGCATGTGTAATTATTGAAAATGATGTAACAATTCGAGAGTAAGTCATCAGTAGTGGACCAAATAATCTCTGATTTGTGATCTCAATCAACATTGCTTTCAACAGAAGAGTGAATGATTAGAGTATTAATAGCATCCCACAGAGAAATATTAAGCTCCTACAATATTCAGTTCTATCAACTAGCATCACTTATTTTGGACAGTGCTTTAAATGGTTCATTCAAATTGATCTATAGCCACTGCATGGTACCATTCATAAGTAGATTTACAACACAGTAAAATGTAAGAAAGCAGCACAGAAATGTTTGAAAGCATATTCTTGAAAGCATTTCCATCTTCAAGAGTACTATAGGCACCGAATAGATTCACATATGAATACTGTATTTACTGTGAAAATATATTGTCAAGTGTGCACAATAAAGAAATACAGATGTACTTCATAAAATTATTTGTTTATGCTATAAAACAAAAACAAATAACAACCTAGAATGCTTTTAAATATTTCATTGTGAGGAGTATATAGTTATTCAACACTACATTGAAATCCCTAATGCGATTGAAAAAGAAAAACCACTGAAAGAAATAGTTTGTGTGTGAAGAATTGACTGGCTTCATCCTTCATCCTTTTTATCGTGACCTTCCACTTTCCTGGCCCCTTCCTTTGAATCTACATGAGTCGACAAGCCTCACTCTGAGCCCAGCCAGAATATATCCTCTCTTTTCCAACTATGATCAGCATAGATGTTTGGCATTTTAACCATATCGAGTAAAAACAACATATAAAACTACTTGAATGCATGTTTTGTTGTTGCCTACATCCTGGATGTATTATGATGAATTGATGTTCCAGATGTTGGCTAGTACTTTGACATTACACAACATATACTCTTTGAGTCTAACTTACCTCATATATAAGCTAATACTTGGTGCACTGATGTTTGAGATATTATAAAGAAGACTTGAAAAGGCGTGAACATAATATGGAATAGACAAACACAGCCCCTTTCTAGTGAAAGAGTAACTTCCAGTAAATTATCTAATTGGACTTAATAATTCTTGAAAATGCGTAACATCTATCTTCTTCTCAGCACTAACCCTATTGGGCACCACACATGTTCAAATGATATCGTTACCATCTTCATCCACTTTTCTCAAATATTACAAGAGTAACTGACTCTACTGGATTTGTCCTGTGCCATAAGCCCATGAACAGATGAATGACTAAAGACATGGTTCATACATACAGTGGAGTAATGTTCATCCTTCAAGACAAAATTAATAAATTTTTAAGGAAATGGGTCAATCTTAGGAACCTAATGTTATATTAGGTAAGTCAGACAAAAATAATTAAATATTCTATTGTTTCTCTTGTATGAGAAGCCCCACATATAAATAATTTAATGATCAACAATAAGAGAAATTGTAGGAAGCAGGCATGTAGACTTTTGTGATCTGTAAGGGGGGTCTGGAAAAGTGGTAGAAGTGAGGTAAAAATGAGCATGATGCAATATGTTCGAAAATAAAATATTGTATATATAAATAAATAATTTTCAGCAACATCAATGAATCCAGAAGATATTAACGTAAGTAAAATGACCTAGATTTAAAAAAAAAAAAACATAAGCGCTGCATGTTCCCTTTCCTGCGTAAAAACTTAAAAAGACCAATCGGAAAGCAGAGCAATGATTACTGGATATTGGAATGGGTGTGCCAATTAGTACTATTTAGATTTTATCTGTGCACATTGTATGCCTGTAGGAATTGTCACATTGGGCCCCATTAATGCACAAATAGACCTGATATACAACTAATACATCTGATTTAAAAATGAAAATCAAAGATAAAAGTGGAAGGTAAGTGACTAGATAACACTGTAGAACTAATATTCTAAATTGAAAACATAGAAGGTTAATAAATATAGTGACTGTGACAGGCCTCATTAAAATATATTATTCTTCGCCGCACGTGAAATGATAGAATATCGTTCCCCATGTGCTCATAAAACAATAAGCATGACCAGAAACTCCTCTACAATAAAAACATTATAAATCACAGAATATAAACATTGTACAGTCACCATTTTCTGACTAAAAAAAGCTAAAAAATTGAAACATCCAAATCAGCAAACTGACATGTATTTACAAATAAAAATTAATCAAACCTTCAGTCAAAGAGGAAAATCAAACCAAAATGCTGAGAGATGTAGAGATCTAGAAAATATTTAGAAGAGCATATCCAATACAGCTAATGAAGTACTTAAAAAAATTCACAAATAGTCTATAAAAGAAATCAACTATCTGTTTCAAAATGTTGTCATACTGTGGAGAATATCATGCTTAGTGAAGTGAGTCAGAAGCAGAAGGTGAAACATCGGATGGTCTCTCTGATATGAGAGACTCAGACCACAACTATCTCATGGAACTTTAAAGGAAAGACAAAGCGAAAGAGGGGGATGGGGTGGGGGGTGAAGGGAGGGAAAGGAGGGTAGGGGGAGGGACAAAAGGAGACCTGGGAATCCCTTGTCACTTTTACAAGGAAAGTATGTGCACAAAATGCTCAACTCCATTGTAAACCTTAAATTCTGCACTTGTACATATCAATAAAGTGGGGAGAAAAAAATACAAAATGTTGTCATTAAGCCAAAGGAATAAACGGAGCAATTATTAATGTTAAAAGAATATATTATTTATGGACATGCAAGAGTATACTTGGTAAAAGTTTTCAAAATAATCGCTCAAGCTGTGTCAACCAAAGAATGAACGAAAGAATATATGCAAAATATTAAAGTACGGAATAAGAGAACAAAACCAAAGACATTTGAAAAATCGACCCAACGTTTTTCCAAATAATAAAATCGATTTGAATAGCTGGGCAAAATAAACCGTGTTCTAGAAAATTAACTAAAATTGCAATAAAACTCTCATTAGACCATTTCTCACAGAAGAAATAAGGGGAAGACTAGACCTTCTCCTAGAAAGGACTAAGTAACAATTTACAATATTCCCAATAAACAGACCATTTCAATGTTATTACAGTTCTTCTAGAACATGAGTTTAAACATAAATTATGTTTTATGATCCAGAACACAGATGAAAATAATCTGTCAGTAGACAAAAATTTTAATATCAATATCATTTATTAATGAAAAATAATCCAACATGAATTTTATATAAATATGTAGAATTGGCGAGATTGTTATGAAAAAAATATTTCTAAGAGAACTTCATTTCTTAAATATGAAGACTAATTAAATCAAATAATATATTTATACAATTATTTATATTAATATAAACCTGAAGAGTGTCAATATACAGAAATATTGACAATAAAAATGTTCAAATGAAAGTTAATATTCACTTTCATTATGTATTTCAATCTATTCATTTCTCGTCAAAAGATTAATTTTAACTTACAATGCACTTCAGTTATTGGTCAAAGGAGTTTTACATAGGAAAATGGGAATATTAAATTTGGATGTAATAACATCTTAATTTACAGTTGATTCATGCAAATACCTATGAAACAGAAAATAATCCAGAAAAAATTCTATAGAAAATAATCCAGCACAGTACAGACTAAAATAATATTTATAAACAAATAGCTTTCAAATAAAATAAGTTTACCCACGTGTAAAGAATTTTTTGGTCAAAAAATCACTAAAATATCAACAAGAAAACAGCGATTCAATTAGCTGGCCAATACCAACCATTAAAAAGAAGCAATAGAAAAGAAAAAAATCTCATCTAAAAATTTATAAAAATATATTATACCTTTTGTTTATGAATTTTAAAATATTTATAAAAAGCTAATTCAAGTAAATTATAATTATATGTTTTCAATCACAACATAGATTTTTAAAAGATCATTTTAAAAATTATATACAGAAAAATATCACATTTTCAGGAGAATTTTTACAAGAAAGAATTTCTCAATGAGGAGCAGCTACCCTCTAGCATTAAGTATGCTACCTAATTTCCATAATTAAATAAGATAGCATGTTAATAAACCAGCAGATTACTGGAGCAGAAAAAATATCCAGAAATATACTTGTATACATACACAGACATATAGATAGGACAACTTAAAATATGAAAATATGATGTTCTAGATCTCAAACTAGTAACAAAAAGATAGTAAAGAACTTGGATATCATCTGTAAAAACCATAAATTTGTTTCACTTCATTTACTATGAAAATTTTAAAATGAATCAGATGATGAAATGTTAAATTTTAACAATGGCACACCGTGCAGATGGAAATTGAGTGACTCTAATTCTCTCTTGAAAAACCCAAACTGTAGGATGTAATTTTTCTAATTCTCAATCTACTGGACATATTTGAGTATTTTGCAGCTTTTTTTAATTTCAAATGTTCTCTCATATTTGACTTTAATGACTTCATGGTTCAAACAAGCCTATGACCAGGCATAAGCTTTGCTTCTTCATGAGGCCCACACACAGACACTAATGTCACTGAACATTAAAAGAAAGAAAAAGAACTTTCAAGACTTTCTAACGACTGCCTTATGAATGCAATACTGGATGAAAATACTTGAGTCTCTAAAAAACCTGCTTTGATTCCCCTTCCAATGAAAATGTTTTTATAAATATTCTTTCAAAGTCTTAACTATAAGGATTGTTGTTCTGCTGAGAGTTATGTAAGCTGAGGCAATGTCTTTTGTCAACATTCCGTGATGCAGATGTTCACGATAAACAGGAACTTACAGAGTAAGGCTTGAGTGAGCACTCAGCTACTGCCATATCCATGGATGCCCATGACTCTGTATATTACAGACACTAAATCTCCAGACTTTGGAAAAATGATTTCTTCATGTCTTTTCTATTCTTAAATGCTACACACGATCCTGTAGAGGTCTCACATTTTTGCAGAACTTTAAAATACATATGGACACTTGCCAACACTGTAAAGTATATATTAATTGACAAAACATGTGCATCCAAACCACCATAACGACCTGTTTCCTGATCATTTATCTAAAACCAGAGAAAACCCTACCAGGCAGCCTTACTTACCAGTTTAGAGTACAGATACTGGAGCCAGAGCTGCTGGTTCAAGTACCAGGTTAATCAGTTACGACCTGTGTGTTCCTGGAAAAGTTGTTCAGTTTTACTGAGCTTCAGTATCCTATCTAAGTAGCTAAAAGATCCATCTCAAATCATTCTAATATTGATCACACCTGGAACAACGTGGTATAGCACATAGTAAGGATTATCTAATTTTAAAAAGAATGTAAATAGCAATCAATCAGAAGATTTGTACTGGGGACATTCCCAAAACGACCTTCAAAGAAGTTATCCATGTGCTTCGTTAAAAAGTCTTTCTGTCACCTGAACTTTGATGGTCACCCAGTATCTTCCAGGAAAATATGAAAGTTAATAATAAAAGACAAGAATATTGCTCCTATAATATTTTCTTTCCCAGAGCCGTTAGAGATGGTTAAAGAGAAGTATGAGGTAGAGAGTGAGACGTCTCAGAAGACTATGCTATTCACCCTTCTGTGATTCTCAGTGAAAGTAAGAAAACTAAAGAGTAAGTCACACCTTCCCACTCCATGTCCCTTACCCCTAAACCAAGTTCTACCATGATGAGATACATTTAGCATCGTCAGCCAGACTAGTCTTTAAAAAAAAAAAAAAAAAAAAAAATCTTAAAGTAGAAAGAACTTATACAGCTCAAGTAACATATCACCAAAAGATTTGCTATCTTCCAGGAATGAGAGATTTGACATTGCACTTTGGAGATATTGATTAGAAAAAATAACTTATGTTTGAGCTTGTATCTCATAAAATGAAGTCTTTCCAATAAATGTGTCATATTATATATAAAAAGTTCTGACATACAAAAGTCAGGTTATGATATTCAAAGGATGTGTGAATATGCACGTGTGTGTGTGTGTGTGTGTGTGTGTGTGTGTGTGTCTAGAGAAGGCACTTTATGCCAGCTGGAAAGGGACCCACAAAATCGGGGCACCCACTCAAAGGGTCCTGCGGGAAAAAAATTTCTGCAAAATTCAAAAAAATTTTATAAAGAAAAAAAATAACATTTAATAAAAACCAGGAGTCACCCAAAATAGTTTATACTAGTACTGACTGTATTACCATATAACTAAAGACATATTAAACATGATTTTTAGTTTGATATAAATAATTTCAATAAGCTCTGTAATTCCTACAGGCCGAAATGCATTCAAGCATACATACATACTTATGAACACCCACAAAATTTCAATTTGAAAAAATAAGTCATGTGTTAGTTTTATCTTCACTAAAATAAAAATTATATTCTTAAATTCTCTAAGTTATTATTCATATAAATTATATTATATAAATAGAATACAAATAAAGTGACAGACAAGACAGGAAATAGCACAAGCGTGCACAGCTTCCTACAGAGCACTATTTGAAGAAAATCAAAACGCTGGATCACACCGAGAAACGTACTTTTCTCGTTCTATTTCTAAACTTATGAATTTATTCTCTCTTTAAACATGGCTGTTAAAACAGCTCTGGGATTTGAATAATCAATCTCGGATAAAAGAAGATTATTTTAAAATTAAGTCAGCTTATTAATGTATAAAATAATTAGGCCGTTTCCAATAATCTAACAAGCATTAAATATATGTAAGCTTTTGGTTATTATTGATTGAGATGAAAGGACCTTCCACACTTTTGTCAATTAGTACATTAGAGGGATAGTTTGACTTTATGCCTAATAGCTGTGATAAGACGGGAAATTTTCAATTTCGGATTACTGATGGGGTAAAAACTACAGCACAACCTCAGGAGACAATACCAGGATGTGAGCAAGTAGAACACAAATGCTCGTGTGTAGACATGAAGTTCTTTGGAAGATTCATCTGGTTCTTTTTCTGCTTACAATATCTTACCAAAATTGTATGTTTTCAAACTTAACTTTCCCAATAACAATGACAAAAAGACACGAGAGTAACATGAAAAACAGATGACACAGGAGAAATCCGTAGGACACAGAGACAAACGCTGGAGTGAGGACATCTGCAGCGCGAGTTTCAGGCAACCACAGGACCCTGGAAAACACAAAGATGCACCCTCCCCTGAGCCGCCAGATCGCACGACCTTGCCAGCGTCTTGATTTTGGATTTCTAACCTGCAAATCTGTGACAAAAAATATATATATATGTTGTTTAAGCCACAGGGTATTTTTATTATGACAACCCCAGAAAACTAATATGCATGTTGGGTTTAGAGGTCGGCCTTGCATACGAAAGGCTCCGAACACAATGGAATTGGAAGGTTTCTGCTCTGTGTTCGCTCCTTTATTGTTCCCTTCACAATCCCAAGTAATCCTTTGTAAATCTGAATCCATAAATGCCACAGAAATGTTCCCTGCGAACACCAGCGTCTCCACGTCAGCTTCAATAAGTTCCCTGGAGCAATTGGGACATCCCCTGTGTGCCAGCACCCCTGCATGCACCAGCGGCTTGACTGTTTCAAATCCCTTTCTCTTCTGTATTTCCTTTTTCCTGTCGTTTTTCCCTCCTTTTCTTTTCCCCTCCCTACCTCTCCTTTTTTCCCATTGTTGCCTTGTCTTCTCAAGTTGTCAAATTTTAGTTTTGAAATACTGCCTTAAAAATTCTTTATGAAACATGCCCTAACCACTGCTCATTTCTCCAGCTGGGATACACGGCTAATTGGGGCCCTTGGGCTTGTTCCTTATCCTCCTCCACATAAAATTTTCACTACGGATTCGCCAAGTCCCTCTGGAAGGAAAACATAACAGCCAAAGGTAGTCTCCATCCAGACTTTCTGTAGATAAGTGATTTTTAAATTGTGGCCCTGGGATTTTTGGGGAAGGCCAACTTGCTAGCCTCACTCGAGTTCTGTGTGTCAGAAGCTAGGGATGGAGCTGTATTGTTTTGGTTTTATAAGATTTCTAGGCAATCCTGATGCACACTCAACTTTTTAAAATATTGCCACATATGATGCTTAGTAATGTATTCTCAGTGGAGGAAAGTTAATTACTAGCTGAGTCAGGGGTGAGCTCAAAATATATCAATATGATGAATAAAATAAATACTGGAAAATCAAGTACTATGTACTGTGATTACCTTACCAATGTTTCTTCAAAAAACTCACAGAGGGAGGGAAAAAAAGTGATCTTACTAAAATAAGCGAAAGAATCACCTAATCTGGTTTTAATTAATCATTTACTTATTCAGCAAAATTTATCAAAAAATTCTCCAGACAGTAGGGATGTGGCTGCTAGTAAGTCAGAGACTCTGACAGAGTAAAATTATAATAGTAAAGAGAGTAAACAAAATATAAACACAACATAATTTTTTGGCAAAAAAAAAAGCTTTGAAAGCAATTAGGCAGTGACTGGATATGAGTGATGAGTGAGCAGAAAGGTCATTATCAGGAAGAAATATTTAAACAGAAAAATGAAATTTAGAAGGAAACCTTCAATTTGAAGACAATATTCTTTGGGGGGATAAAAGCAGGTAAATGAAATCACTAATGGCTTCGGCGGATCGAGTGTGACCATTACACAAAAATCTCCGCAAGTCCACCACTGTGGCTGCAGAATTAGCAACAGGAGAACAAAGGCAGGAGCTAGAAGTAAAGGCAAGAGCCACACCACCTAGGACCTTGAGGACATGCAGAGGATGGCAGATTTTATTCATAATAATATGTGAAGACACTAACACGCTTTCACAAGAGAGCCTGGGGTGATTTCCTGAAGCTTTGAAGAGGCTTAAGAGGGTCAAGAGGGAAACGGAGAAGATCACTTAGGGTCAGCACTATCACAGGGTGACATCTCAAAGGGGAATGGCAGGGCTGAAAATAAGAGGAAAGGGGAGATATGCAAAGGAATTTGAAGCAGCAGCCATATGCATGTATAGACGGATCAAATGTAGAGTCTGACTGACAGGAGGGGCACAGGCTGACTTTTTGGTTGGAGGACGTCGAAATGGAACACCAGAAAGTGCTCCTGAGATGTGGGAGAAGCAGGCTTAAAGTGAGGGTTGTCGTTGAGTGTAGATCGGGCAAGTCCATTTGCCTGTTTAATTAAAGATGTTGAATATTTACTTGGATATATATCATGCTTGATTGAAAGTAAAGAAAGCCTGAAAGGAATTTATGATGTACAAAGGGGAAGCTAGGCACGGCAGCAGGTACTTTTAAATGCTGGGGGACTGAAGTGAGCGGATCACTAAGTTTGAGCCCAGCCTGAGTAATTTAGCAATTGAGTAGAACTCTGACTTCAAGTAAAGAGGGATGGGGATGTAGCTTAGTGAGAAGGCCCTGGGTTCAACCTCCAGTACTCCTTCAACCCCCCAGAAGGAAGTGGGGGATAGATATAAAGGCAGAACGAATTATAGAAGTGAGAAGCAAAGTGTGTGAAAGTAAGTGGGAAAACCCTGGACTTTCTTGGTGTGAAATGAAATGTTCACCTACAAATTAAGGGGCAGGACTTGAGTAAACACATAATAATATTTGTCAACGATTTAAAAATGATTGGCTCAGATATGTCCTTGGCTAGTTTAGTAAACTGCCAGATCAGTAGGGTCAGAAATTCTCTTTATAGTCACCCTTCAGTGAACTACAAAAATTCACATTGATTTTCTAGCAATTAATGACTGTTGGTATCTTTTTTTGCAGCTTTAATAAAGTGTAATTGGCAATTAAAATGGAATATATTTAATATGCACAACTTGAATCCCCTGAGTGAATTTAATTAACATGTCCATCACTTCTACCACCAAAGGTATCTATCTAGAGTCACCCTTTCTGTAGCAAGAACATAATCTATTCTCTCATCAAATTTTGGATACATAATGCAGTGTCATCAGCTATACATTACATTTCTGCAATTACTCATCTGGAATAACTGAACTGTACCTCTTCTTAACCAATATCTCTGACTTTATTTCGCCCCTAGTGACTGTCTTTATACTTTCTGCTCCCATGAGTTTCACTATTTTAAATTCTGCATATAAATGGACACTTTCATACAAAGACATACTAGGGAAGGAAATCGTCTCCAAGGAAAAGGAGAAGTCAACTTTGAGGTGTGTTTTTCTCATGTACGAATGAGCTAGAAAAGAATAGTAGAGAAAATATATTATTATTCATAACAAAAGCTCTAAAATAATAGATTCATAGCCAAACTTTAATGATTTATGTAGTATATTACATATTGTCAAGAGTTTAATAAATGTGTTCTATTGCCCATTAATGTAGTATACAGCAATAAATAACATGATTTAATATGTTTTCACAATATGGTTCTATATATCTTCTTGGAAAAATATTAAAATATCTTATAATTTCTAAATACTTCTTTAGCTGAAAGCCACAGAATCCATTTTCTCAAACTTATTAATGCATATATGTATTAAAGAACTATAATGTTTGCATTAGAGAAATAAATTATTAGTCATGTATTTTTGAGCATGCTAATTTAAATTTTTTCTTTTATATTTATATATAAAATTTGATATTAACAATTAAAAATGGGGGAAAATAAATTACAACTCAATAGGGAAGAAAATACTAGCAGTAAAATAGTGAGAGGTCTAATTAATTACATGGCTTTTACCAAAAACACTAGTGGAATATAGAAATAATTAAAATAAAACCTGTAGGGGAAAAACATCTTTTGTAAACAATACATTTTGGTTCCAAGTTCACACCAGTAATTCCATAGCAGATGTATAACGTGTGCACCACCATGAAGTCAGGGCACGCTGTAATCAGACTGCTTTGTGAGTTTACTTTAAGAAAATGATTAGACACTGGATTGAATTATGCCACGTCTGGGATTTGGCGTGCTAATGACTGCAGCACAGCTGCCAGCACTACCACAGTGGTAGAAACTTAGCAGTTCTTTGTAATAAGCATGTCTAGAGCTAGTCCTTTGATTATTTAAGAGAGAGCAAAAGAATTACATCCATTGTCTGCATTTACAGAGGTGGCATGACTCATGCATGATTATAGACTTTCCTTGCATCTCTTTAGCCAATGGTATCCACATGAGTGCTTCCCGCTGGGAGCTTAGGAAGTCAGGGATCAGAGTTTAGTGATCATATCAATAATTCTAAAGAATTCTGAAAGGATTCTTTAATACGATTCTTTCAAAGACGTGGAATTATGGTGCACTTCAGTGTAGAGGAACCTAGTACATCCCTAGTTACTTTTAAAGATCTAAACTAATGTATAATAGTACAGAAATATAGTTCATTATTGAAAGAATTTGATTTTACTGGAAAAATCATTTATGTTGAAATATGCTGAAATGCAAACAGTGTGTAGAACAGTTAATTCTTGGACAGTCAGAAGTTGACATGTTAGAGCTTCCCAGTCTCACCAAAATCACAAACTAGAGAGGTTGTACTACATTTCCTTGATAACTAACTCCTAGAAAGATGATGCCAGTCAGAGAAAACAAGAATGCTGTAAGCAGCACTGAGAGGTGGGAAGTACTGAAGGTCTGATGATAAATGTTAAGATACACAATGTCATTCCATTACACAGATGAAATCGGACGCAACCATTTCTAATTGTTGACCTCTGTGCTTGAAATAGGGTAAATATGGTAAGTTGTTGTTAAAAAAAAAATCCAAAACTCTCAAGAGTTTAATTCAGTTAAAATCTATTCCTTGTTTCGTGCAGATACTCTGTTAGGAAGCACTTCCTGTACTATCCAGGGGCTCTCTTCATCTCCTGCCTGTGACTTTGTCCTTTGTCTTCATTCAGCCGATGGAAAAAGACTGAAGACTCAAAAAGTGTGAATGGGAGATTTTTCAGAATTGCATATTGGAGTGACATTTTGTCACTCACGAACTCCTTTGGGAAAAACTGGGAAATACAGCCTACTTGTGTACCCAGGAGTAAAAGGTAAAATACAGGTAATCTCTTGGTTTTCTCTGGCTGGAAATTGAGAAATTGGAATGTAAACGTAAACAAAAGCATAGGTTGACTCTCAAAGCTTAGTAACAGATTATATTTTGAAAAAGTGGGTGTAGATTAAAAAATAAGCATAAAACAACTTCTTATGACATTAAAGGGTTAAAATTGTGTAGTATATTAATATTAAGCTATGTGAATATTAGTTTGAAATATTTTTTACCAATAGAAAAAATGAAATTAACACTTTGAACTGCCAATAAGATACGTTAGCCTCCATTTAGTGTTATTTACCACTTGCTTTGACATCTAAAAGTATCCTTTAAAATTTTTAATTTTTTTCCTAGTTTGGGTCCCTGTGAAGATGCAGCTCTTTTTCAGGTCTTGTTTTCATAATGTTAAGTAATTCTCCTACAATTTCTTCATAAATACTATTTCAATTTCTCATTAGACTATAGAAGAAGTATGCAAAATTAAGAACTAGCCATATTGTCTGGCAAGGTACACAAATAAAATTATGTTCAGCATCCCAAAATAAATATCACAAAAAGTAGCTGCCTGCAGATTATACACAGTATAATATTATACAAAAGAATCTTCCAAGTAAATATCATTAATGGTGACTCATAATTAAAATTTTAACTCAAAGTCTTTTTTTTAAATTACAATGTTTTACACAAAAAGAGTATCTTTTCCCCAACTGGCATATTCGAATATCCTCAAAGTTCATTTCAGTTGTAGACATAATCTGACAGATGTTCCAACAGAAATGATTATTTCAATATTAGTAGAGAAACATCTGCTCCAGGAAGGAGAGAATTGGAAATTTATTCTTTCCAAATCTTACTTAGGCCAGTGGCTCATCACCAAAAACAACTACCATTCATCTGGGACAAACATATTTATATTATTAAGAATGGGCAATCCGTTTCTCAAGATTTCTTGGAATTCCACAGTGTTTTGTGATGCTCCGTGAGAATGTTATTTCAATTCTATAATCTTTTTATTTGCCTGTATTCATAAGATACCAAAATAAAGACATGAAAAAACATATGTAACTCAGCTAGAAAAAATTACAAACATATTGAAAGTATATAAGTTAAAAGAAAATGTTTTACTAACCCATCTAAAATAACTTCAAACTTGAAAGAGACTTTTCTTTGTACAGATTAAAGGTTAGAAATACAACTAATGCTTTCCTAACTTCTCTTTTATCTTGATTTGTATCTTTCAAAGAGTCTTATAAAGAAAAGCAAAATGCATCTTTTTGTTAGTTTTAGGAGAAATTCAACTACACAGATTCTTAATTAGTGACTACCTTACAATTAATGAACGCTTTTCATAAGCAAAACCAAATTTTTCTCAGGTAATGACACTTACATGTGATTGTTAACTCTGCTCAACAGTGATATCTCCAGGTAAGCTAAACAGTCTATCACTTTATTATATATATTCCTCCCAGAGTGGTAACTAATTCTCAAGAAGTCCAGCATATCAAACTTATTTGAAACTTGAAAAGTTTAATTATTAAAGGACTTGAGAAGTCCAAGTTCTTACCGGCAATGAACACATTTGCACACTGAAGTAAGGGCTACAGGAGGAAAGAAGAACTAAATGTTGATCCCAGCAGCTTCATAGCTGTGTGACGTGAGCAAGTGAACTGATCTTCCTGCTGCCTTTCCCTTTTCTTATCAGTAAAGTGGACATAATTATAATTCATAATTCATAGTATGAGAACTACTAATCCTGTAAAGTTCTTAGAACAGAACCTGACCCACAGTACAGTATAATTGTTATTAATTTACTCTTTTTCAAGTAAGACAAAAATAAATTTTGTCAGCTGCTTCCCGGCCACTGATACGCACTGCCCAATACACACGATTCAAAGGAGTATAATTTGTTTGGCTCACAATTTTCAGTGAATTCAGGACATGGTTGACTCCTAGAAAGGAAGTCATGAGTGTGGCAGGGCAAAGCTGTTCAATGTGCAAGCTGAGAAACCGGGAGGGAAGGAAGGCCTAAGAACAAGAAGACATCTTCCAGATCACATACTCAGTGACCCAGCTCCAACAAGGCCCAACTCTTCAGTGGGACATTCATCTATTGAGTTCATCAATGGATGGATCCACTGAATGTAACATGCCCAGCATCCAATTACTTTCAAAACATGTGAGATAATCAGGGGACATTCTAGACCTAAAGCATAAGAGAGTTGCACAATACAAAAGAAATACCAATATATAAACTGGTGTCATTTTTATTTCAATTCAATAAGATTAAGCCGTATGATATCTTTATTCTATCAATCATTCAATAATATTTTCAGTCATTGTTTATATCTAGTAATTTGTTAGGAAGTAGCCTGGCTATCAGAGAGCTAAGAAAATTCTAATACTGGATCATTATACAACTGTTTGCAGTTAACAGTTACAACAACATTGAGTCAGCTCTTATGTGATATAAGGTGTTAGTACCTTGTTGCTCAAATCTTGTCATTTGTACAACAAAGTATAGGCTACATATTTTCCCCATTAAATGAAAGTAAGGATTCTGATATTGCATAGGATTTCATGATGTCACTGACTTATAGATCTGATATAGTAAGGGAGTCAGAAGTCATCTTTCTACCTTTATTCTCTCAGATTGCTATTACAAACCAAAGACTGCTCTTCAGGAACTCCCTTCCTATGTACTTTGTACAAATTTTTCTTTCTGAGTGGTTTCATCCCTCTCAGGAAATCATTTTCCATCTCATCCCAAATAAAAACAGATGTTTCAACTCAGCCATTGATTCTCAAACTTGCTAATCATCGGATTTACCTATTGCCCACTTGATTTGTGTTCTGATGATCAGAGATTCTTAGTTTTACTCAATTGTTCCGAGGTCACCTTAGATTTAAAATTTTTTAATTTGGATGATTATAATGTATCCAAAAGTTGAGAATCAATGAGCTAAAATATAAATGATGAGGTAGTAGTATTCAAAACATGAGTCAGAAATTCAAGGAGATTAAGTTATACAGAATTTCTTAAAGTAACAGATGGTAAGAGAAAATATATAAGAGAAAAACCGGAATGTCACATCGGGATTTACAAACTCAGTAAGGCTAAAAGAGACAGGCTGAGAGCTGTGAAGCAGGGAGACAAAGGGACTTGGGGAGTTGAAGTGCTCTGCATTTGGGCTTTGGGAGATGTTAAGAGCAGGGGGAATCCAAAGCGCCCAACAAATCTCATTCAAGTCATCATACATGCAACTCTGCAAGTACATAGGGTGATCATAGGAACGCTCTGCTATGTAACTTGAGCATTCTAGCAACCTGGGAAATTCACAATCACTGATACTTGGAAGAGGAAAGTAACTGAAGCTATTAAAGCATAGCTTGCGGGGATGAGACTTTCTCTTCCCATAAGGCGGTGGGAAAAAATGAGCATGATCTTCTGAGTGCAGACTTGGCTACTGTTCAAACACACAGGGCAAGAGGGGAGAGAAATCTGAGCTCACCCAAGTGGAAAGCGGGAGGAGTAACAACTTCCAGTGTTATCATCCTGGATACGACAGTGTTGGGTTAGAAATAGCACTTCCTTCCATCTGCTTCTGTAAAGCAAGCCAGAACCCAGGCATGGCGGTGCATGCCTACAATCCCAGCACTCTTGAAGGCTGTAGCAGGAGAATAGCAAGTGAGAGCCTAAAATGGACAGCCTAACAAATTAGTAAAACTTTTCTTAAAATTTGAAAATATAAAAAGTGGGGCTGGACGCACAACTCTTATGGAACTTAAAACGAAAAACAAAGTGAAAGAGGGTGGTAGGGTGGGGAGGGATGGGGGGGTAGGGGGTGAGACAAAAGGAGAGTGGGAATGTCCTTGTCACCTTGACAAAATACGTATGTGCGCAAAATGCTAAACTTCATTGTAAACCTTAAATTTTGCACTAATACATATCAATGAATTGGGCAAAAAGAAAAAAAGAAAAAGAATAAGTGGGGCTGGGGATGAGATTCTCCAATTTTCCTTTCTCCAAATCACACCACTACTCTTTTCCAGGGAGGCAGTGACCCTTGCCCTAAGAGAGTAGGTCCAGAAGAGTGCTGACAGTGAAAAAAAAAGGTAGAAACAAAACAAAACTGCTAAAATCATGAGATTTTGGAAGTGCACAATGCCTGATTTGCTAAAGACCAACCTCTCGACTGGTAGTCTCAGAGGCCTGGCCCGATGGCATAAAACCCAACAAAGAATGGTAACATTTAACTAGGCAAATGAAAACATCAAAACAAGAAGAGTCATGAAGCAGAAAATAGTGGTAATTTTAATACTGGAATGATAAAAGTATTTAGCATTTTTTTAGAGGAAGGAAGTCTGATAATGCAAAGCTCTTCAGAAAGCTGGGTGCTCACAGTCTCCTGTACAGACTTTATACCTTTCAGCCTGAAAACAATGGTGTTTACTCACAGTATGACTACTGCTCCAAGAACTTTTGAACTATCCTGGAAACATGATTAAAATCCTGGGCCTACCCCTAAAACTACACGAGAAAGAGATTAGATGGATGACCTGGATGTTTCTGGTGCCCTCAATCTCAGATATATAAAGGATTGAGTTGGGGAATGTGGGCCTATTCTGCCAGAGTACTCATTCATAATCACAGATGCGGTGCTTAATCTACAGCCAGCTCTAAAGGACTTCTTCCAGAAATACCATATCTCTTTTTAATAGGAAGCATCAAACAACAAAATTCTCGAGGAATTTTCAACAGTATAAATTCTACTGCTCAAAGAGGAATGATAAAGTATTTTTTTATTTTTTTATTTTTATTTTTGTTTTGCTCCTGTTTCAAATGTGTGGATGGATGTAAATGTGTATAAATAAGGAGGACCTTGTAAAGACTTTGCTAGCAACTTGTCTAGAAACTAGGGGTGCTATGCTGTGGCAAAATGTGTGTCAGCATTTTGTCCCTCTCCAGAGATTTTGCCTGAAAATAAGACTTAGGGTGGTGGAATACTTAATCTGGTGGAGGAAATCGCAAGGCAACCCAGTGCTCAAGCTGTTTACATGGATACTGTTTTCAGCTTTTAGCCAGCTCAACAATGAGAAACAGGAGAAAATGACAGATCGTATGATTGTTAAAGAATTTAGACAATATCATTCAAATTATTTCTATTTGCATAAGACAAAAAAATTTTAAAGACAAGATCATTAGGAGATCTTTAAGTTGGATAAATAAAATCAGCAAAATGGCAAGATATAAAATCAACATATAAAATTAATGTATTTTCCTTTATATCAAGAGTGAACCCACCAAGAAAGAAACCTGAAATCACTCACAATGGAAAACGTCTGTGATGTAAATTACAGAAGACTGAGAAGAGAAATTGAAGAGCCATTAGAATATGGAAATACTTCCCCTGTTCTTGAAAGAACGAAACCTTATCGCCAAAAGTAACATACAGATCCATTGCAATTCCTGCTAAGATACCACCAGAGTTCTTCACAGAATTATAAAAGTGAATACTAAAATTCACATGGGAGAGCAAAAGACGCAGGATTGCTCAACCATTCTAAGCAAAGCACAACCATGCTGAAGACAGCATAATATTGATTTCAGGATATCTGTCAAATCTGTAGTAACAAAAACAATACAGTCCTGGCACAAAACCAGATACATAAACCAAGGTAATAGAAGACAAGAAAAAAAATCTGAGTACCTAAAATCATCTGATTTTTGACAAAAAGTCCAAAAACATATGCTGGAGAATAAACAGCCTCCTCAATAAATGGTTCTGGAAAAACTATATAACCACATGCAGAAGTTAGAAACTACATTGTTTGCTCCTACTCAGTAAAAAATCAGATCAAATGGATCAAAGACCTGGATATGAGATCAAAAACCTTGTAAATTCTGGAAGAAAATTGGGGGAAACACTTGAAGCCATACACATGGGCAGACTTCCTGAATCTGCCCCCATTAGCATGGGAAATGATATCAAGAATCAATAATTAGGTCTATATCAAATTAAAAGCATTTTGACCAGCAAAGGAAACAATCAATATAGTGCAGAGACAAACCACAGAACTAAAGACAAATGTTGCAAGCTACTCATCTAAGAGTCTTAATATCTAGAATATATCAAAAATTTAAAAAATAAACACCGAAAAAATAGCCCAACAAATCTCATCTTTTTTATGCATCAGTAAAAATAAGATTAAAATGTTCAATCATTAACTTTTTAAAATAAAGGCATAAGAATCCAGTTTTATTATATTTAAGACTGTTGTACGTTTCACATTTGTAAACCATGATGATTATCTGTACAACTATTTGAAGAACCTGGCAGTGAAGTAGGAACTGAAGCTGAGAGGCACAGTATTTGCCCAGAACGTAGGGCACAATCCCTAACCACACACAAATCAAAAACACACAAACAAAAATTATATGGCACACAAAATAACTCATTGCATGGCTGATCATAGACCTGATTTGGGTGGAGTCAGAAATTTACATAATCTGGAATACTATTTTAAAAAATGAAAGAATAAAAATGATAATCATCAGTTATTATATTATTTAACAATTTCTTACAGGACATGAGAAAAATAACAAAAATATAATGTTACAGAAGAAATATCATATATACCTATAAAAATAATACCATTTATCAATTAATTGCCTGAGACACTAAAATAGCTTTCTATGGTTTTGGCTGCATACTCTTTAGTCATATTTCATAACAAAGGTACTTTGTAATCTTTTTGGTGAAGAGAAAACATAACTTATTAAAACATATTTTGTTACTATTGGTAATTCTAACAAGAAATCAATAAGATAAAAAAATCTTCTCATACAGGTGTACATTTATAATTAGAAGATTTGCCACCAACTAGCTTCTGGGTTCACATATTCTATCTGTGTCTGTTCTATAAGTGATACATCCACACTTTGATGCTGAAAGTCATGGAACTAGTTCTATTTCTAGCCTTGTTGGAATGCTCTGGTTGTTTGCATGGGGAGCAGCCTGAAGGCCAAAAGCAAGCAATTATTTATCAACTATTAATATTTACCCATACATCAAAGGTACTATGAACCACCCAACATCCTACTAAACACAACTGCTTCTGTCCCAGTTGAAGTTTCCCTTGACAGAATCCAAACAATGCCTGTGGCCAGTCCCCAGGCACGCTACTACAGAAGTGTGATAGAAGAGAAAGGTAGTCACAGGGGGAAGAGGAAATGATGTTAACTGGTTGTAATTGTCATAGTCCTTTTGAAAAGTAGACAAAAGTGGATGACCTTTAAGAGACTCACATAATAACCAACCAATCCTGAAGAATAAGTTTTATCATATTCACAGCAAATTCATTGCTGAATGACCAATTATTATTATTTTATTATGTTCAGTAGCACCTCCATAATTTCCATAGAAGATAGTCTATTATGAATAAGTAACTAATACTAGTAAATGGTACCGAAAGTATTTTATACAAAATATATTTAAGCCTAAAAACAATTGTTGTTTAAAAGTCCTCTTAATGTCCTAGAGAAAGGAAGGAATCCTCAGAGATGCACACAGTAGGTGGGACTAGGTGGAGCCCCTGGGCCGAGATACTCACCTGCACCCATGTACACAGCCAGTTTGTTAAGCACAGGTGCACCTCTGGTGGAACACGCACTCCAGTATGCCAGTATGCGAGGCTTATCCTCAGGCTGTACTGCAAGTGTCCAAGCTGGGTACATGTTCTCCAGCACAGGGGGTCTCCCACTCTTGGACTTGCACAGAGACACTTTCTGGGGTATTTTAGGGTAGAGAGGTCATGAGACAAGTGCTTCGGAGAGAAAAGAGTAGTAAGAGACCGAGAGAAAAAAGTACAACTGCCCAAAGAAGAGTCACTAGCGGAAAGCATCAGCTGACACATCCCAGGAGGAAGTAGGCAGTTTCATAGTTGTCAATTACGCTGTGGTAGGCTTTTCTATAATGTGTTTGCCTTTTGAGTTACCCATAGGCCTGAGCATGCATGCTTCTACAGATACCCTCAGCTATGCCTCTGCATGTAGTTCCTCAGCTTAACTCCATTAGTAATCCCAATATACTCATTGGTTCAGCAAACGGGATGTTGGAGTGATTATCATCCAACCTTAATACTGTGCCCTACCTGAAATACAAAGACTCAAGGTGTTCACGACTTCCTAGGAAAAGTGTTCACGTCACAACAACCTTACCCGTTATTCAGATGAAGAGAGGGAGGCCTAAAGACATGGATGGTTTTAAATCACACAGCGAATGAAAAGATAGAGATATTTTGCAGCTCTATCGGGTCACACTCTCCAATTATTCTTCAAGTACTAAATGAATAGCCCTTTACCTGGGCTGGAGGTTTTGTTAAATGTTTTAATTAACTGAACAGGAACTTGATGAAAATTATGGAAAGCTACCAAGCTGCTTACCTGGGATGAAAGAAAGGCAGATAAACGTTGGTGGTCCATATACTGAGGAGATGGCTCACATGAAGTTTTATGGTAAGGGGAAAAAAAGGAAAGGGGAACAACTGAAAGACATCTAAGAACAATAAAAACCAAAAATTCCCTGTCATTTGTCCAAGTTAGCAGGCATTTAAAATATGACTTGCTAAATGCACAGTATCAATTAGTAAAGTAAGTTCAATATTTGCTACTTAGAATGTATATGTAATAATGTAAATAAATTACAAGTCCAGTTAAAGAATTTATGACCCAATGAACTATCCATTAAGAGCATATCCAATCAGAAATTAAAATATGAAAGGTATGGATAATTATATATTCAATAAAACATAAAAGCTATGTTCAGGATATGGTTTGAGATTAGAATTGGAACTAAACCCAAGATTAATATTACTCTGAGACATATGCTTAACAGATTAGTTTCTATTCATGATAATTCAATGAAGAAGGGAACAAAACCAGATGCAACTGTTCCTGAAACACTGTGTTCACATGCACAGACACTCGTAAAACCTCCCATAGAATTTCTCATAACGTATTCTAATGGCTTATTTGTCTTTATTTCCATCCCAGGATGATCTCACTAGCGGCAGATCTTTTCTCTCTCAATGCTCTAGTGCTGTCAGAGAAAGGGAGTGAAGAACTGAATGACGATGGACACGCAGATGGGAGGAAGAAATGTAATGGTTCACATCCTGCTTACTCTACCTCACAAGCTGTCACGGCCAGCACTGCTGAGCGCTCTCTGAGCCACAGCCAGGTATATGACTCATGAAAGACTCTGTACATACAGCATCACATGTACTCGGAACATTTAGAACATCTTCGCATGCTTATGATATCTATCGTATCTATTCAATGAACAAATATATATTAAGCATCTTTTACAAGACAGAAAATGTGTAAGGCACTAGTGAAAAAATATTGAACGAAATGATTATAACATTGTGCTGTATATGCATTTTCATGTCAAATCCTCCTTATATTAAAAAAAAAAGTTTTATAGACTACTGAAGGCTATACCTCCCATAACACCTAGTAACTTATCTTGAGCACAGTTGAACTATTTTAATTGCTAAACTAATTTATACTGAGAGCAAAAAGCTAAATCACACATTTCAATGTTGTTATTAGATTCCTAAGGAATGTGTATATTTAGGCCATCACTGGCCCTTTGTTTTTCCCCAGGGAAAACTACTTCCTGAAGAATTTTTCATGAGTTTGTTGTTTTTGCTGAAATAGGACCTATGTTTTAACAAAGGATATTATCTTGCAGAAACTTACTCGTGAG
Organism: Ctenodactylus gundi; assembly: GCA_004027205.1. NCBI lineage: Eukaryota > Metazoa > Chordata > Mammalia > Rodentia > Ctenodactylidae > Ctenodactylus > Ctenodactylus gundi. The sequence continues at coordinate 452,015 of PVKB01000339.1, forward strand.
AAATCACTGTACAGTCTATAGGGACCCATGGTCTGGAAATACTGATATAATCAAGCAGCCAATAATATGGTTTAATTTTGACAGCCTTTGGGATCAACAGTGGATATTTTACCTAAATCTGTGAAATCAGTACTCATCATTTGTTCTTAATGATACTTGAATTCTGATTTCATTCAACAATTTAAGTAACTCAATTAAGGTTATGAAACCATAGCCAAATTAAATTTTAAAATCATTTTTGTTATTGTTTTCGATAGTTTTTGTTTACAAAAGAATTTTTGAATTATTGTTATTTTTAAAAGCTGACTATGGTTTAAAACATATACTTTTCAAACACTCATTATTAGTCAATTTACCATGTCTGTCTTAGGTTTTTGTCATTCATGTATTGCTAAATGTCTTTTTATTTCTTCTCTGAGAAAGGTATTACTTTTAATGTTTTCGGAAAGTTGTTCTGTGAAGGCACTGCTATGTTATTTTGATTTTTTTACATCTCCAAATCTAAAATATAGTTTTCATAATTTTATTTGTAGTTACACCATAGCTTATTCCTTCTAGGAATAACATAGAGAAAACAAGGTTAAAAAATAAAAAGTGTGGGCTTTAAAACTAAGTAAACATTGCTAGCCATTTACAATACTGAGAAACATGAATTCATAAACATTTTAATTCTTACCCTTCCACCAATTTTTAGAGACATATAGTGTAATGTGTAATTTTTATGTAGAAAATTTGTCTTCTTGTGGTAAAACTCCTTATAATAGCCAACTGCTTACACATCTATGATCTATTTTGAGTAATGTTTCCTGATAGGAAATTAAGCAAATTAAGTCAAGTATAAAGGTTAAATATTCTACAATGCTTTCTCTGCTCCAGATAGCAATTTTTCCTTGAGTAATTGCCAAGGTAACATTTTTCAAAGAAGTATAGAATTTTAAATATATGGGTTGGAGCATGAAGGCAGACTTTTCAAGCCAAGTATTAACATAAGCTCTCTCAGCTCACATTCCTACCAACTTACATTGTTGTATACATTAATTGATTAAATTTCTCTGAGATTAAAGAATGCTGGCTCATATCAATTTATCACCATTAATTTCAGGATATTAATTTAATGAAATTATTAGCTGATTGTTTATATCATTGAAATAATAATTTAGGCCTTAGATGACATTATGAAATTTAGAAATATGACCACTTTCCTCAGCCTGAGAAAGAATAGTAAAAAATGTACTTAATGAGGAAAGATATAAAGATCGTTTATTCCCTTTGCATATAATTCTAAATCAAAGATGCTAATGAGATACAATTTAATGAGTAAGAAAACTCCAAGTATAACAAGATATTTAACACCATTTGAAAAACAGAGAATGGAAAAAAAATAAAAAGAACCTAAATGCCAAAGACATACTAAAATAATACCTGAGAAGAATCACAATAACAAAATTCTATTCTGTACTCAAGAATGGATTGAAATATTTTATAGTGCTATGTCAGACTAAAAGTCTGGCTAATGTGCATATTTACCAAATTAAACAAATGTAAAAAACCAATATGAAACGAAAATACTGGGATCCTCACTGTTTGCAGAGAAAAATGTTTTACTATAACACTAAAAGAAAAATTGCAATGTGTATGTTTTGTGTGGGTTTTCTTTGCAGTTTCTTATAATATCCGCCATACCTTCTCAACCAACATCTGGGTCCTTTAATGTTACTTCTAGAAACAGGCGTACTCTGCTCTAAGCATTGAAGCGTGTCAAAGCCTGAGAAGTTAAGCATCTCAAATAGTTCAGAAAATGAAATAAGGAAACATGAAGTAGGACGAGTTGTTAGTGGAAAGTCATCCTAGGGTAGCAATAAGCTTACTGAATATATATCTTCGTTGCTGGATAGCACAGACTCATTGACTTCACTTAGGAAGTGTCTTAGTATTTTATGAGATTTTTACTTACAAGGACAACAAAGTAGAACTTAAAACCTGTCCCTGCTTTCTTCTTTGTGTGTGGTGCTTATCACTCTTTGGCATACAACATAATTTAGCTTTTTATTATCATTTCCTTCTGCAAAATTAGTAACTCCATGACAGTGTAGATTTTACTATGCTTACTACATTCCCAGTGCTAAAATAATGTTGGCATATTATAAACACTCAACAATATGTACCTCAGAAATGAATAAAGGTTTTAAAAAGTACTTCAAAATAAAGATTCAAAAAGCAATAGCTAGGACACAGACATGTGTTGAGTGAATTTTTTTCTTTATAAAGAGTTCTTCCTATTTACACCCTTGGGAGAGTTAAAAAATACAGGTTACAAAACGAACAAAGAATCAGCTCATATAGAAAGATTCTGGAGAATGAGAGGAAAATATTGTTTGTAGGAGTCAGGAAATAAGTGCAGCAATTAACCTTGTCTTTTTGAAGAAATCTCACCATATATAGAATATTTCAGTGAATGAATCTCAACGTGGTTATTTCCTTGTAGAAATGGTGGCATAAAAGCTCAGGGAAAAGTTATGCATGTTACACTTTGGTAATTATTTAAAATAAGAGTGCTTTAAAAGGATAGTGCTATCTAGGGGCATGTTGGTGAATATAAGAGGACTAAAGAACACAGCCAATAAATCAACTTCACTTTAAAAGATACTTGAAATGGAGTAAAGAAAAGAAGTAGGTTAATGCTTTTACCAAGAAGTTGGTGATGTTGTCTTACTGTCACTGACATTTTGGGGGCCTTTCAGAGGAAGGTTAAAGTCTGAAAAGATAGAGAAGTTAATAAAATAAAGAACACAGGTGCATATGTTTTAAAATAGATCAGTTGCTTCCTTATTCACAAATACTTGAGCAAGACTGTTGAACTGCAAGGTCCATCATCATGGAGAGAGAATTAAGATTGCCAAGGATGGAAGAAAGAGCAAAGAAAAATATTAATGAGTAGTATCTTTCAGAAAGGCGTGGGAAGTCCATTTCACTGTCAAACAGCAAACACTTGATTTGTAACACTAGTGATTATCTAGAAGAGGAAATAGAGAATCAAGGATTAAAAACACTTCTGAAGAAGCACACTATTGTGTATTGATAAAATAGTTTTAAGAAATAAAGAATATCATCTTCCAACATCCTTAATCTTTTTTTTTGTCCTGGCTGGGTAATACAACCCAAAAATGCAGAGGAAGGAGGTGGATTTGAGCCCTCCTGAACTAAGAGTAATTTTGTTGTTATTGTTGTTAGGGAATGAGAATATCAGTAAATCACTCTTCTTCGACAAGTAAATGCTGTCAGTTTGAAGGACACAGTGGTTTTGGGGAAAAAGCTATACAAGCAATTCGTATTTCTTATTAGATGAAGATAGCTTCTAAAGATCCTTCCATAATGTTTTCCCATCTTCTGGAGGATAAACTCTCACTTTAAATATCCATGGAAAATTCTTCTTTAATGTTCAAAGAGACTCGTGGGCCACGGTCTTGAAAAACCAGGTGGGTTGACTAATGTATCTGGACTTGAATGGCGATAAACAGAATTGCCTCCACAGTTTCCACACCCCCAAATAGAGGCGGGGTTGAGGCCTTCTCCAGTCATGCATTTAGAAAGGAATCACTTGGTATAAAGATATCTCAGGAAGAAAGATAGAAAAAGAAATGGAGATAGATACAGCTCTTGTTTAACGAAGTCAGCCTACTTCCTCAGGGAAGAACTAAAGGAATTCTAAGAGAGAAACAGGGCAGTATTAACGTAACAACAGGAGAGTGAGTGAACTTCAAGAAAGATAATGCCAAGCAAATGGCGGATCTATGCTTTGAGGTTTAATACGTTTGAAAATTCACTGATACAAATCTCTGGGAGAGACGACATGATGAAAATTGGACATAATCACAAAGACCCAGATGATGATAGGTAGTACAAGTCTATAGTTTAAAATGTCAATGAATTACAAAATTATACCAACAGTCACTCTGGCTTAATTTATTTTGGTTTATTTTCTCAGTAACAGATGCCCATGTTACTTGCTAGTTGCCAAACCACATGAATCTGTAGTAACTGTAGGACTTATTTAAAAATATGATTTGCCTTATTGGACATAACTGAATATGTAAATGTTGATAAATGAATTTTTAAAAAATATTGAGACCACAGAGTTCCAGCAAAACGATTCATACTTCTACCATCTGTTACGGAACAAATTTCAGTCTTAAAATTTTTTAGTATGTGTAAACACTTGACTTTTGCACTTGGCTATATACTGTGATTTACTAAATTGTTATTTTAAATGAACAGAAAGAATAAAGTGAAAAGGCAACCAGCAGGAATTGACAGGTTTTATTAGTCCAGTGAGATATTATACAAAAATGTCAAGCTGACCACCTACTGAAAACGGCTGGAACTCTCCCTTCTTTCTAAATGTCACCAGCTTGCTCAAAATAAACACTATGGAGTGACGTGCTGCCAGGTTAGATGATGCTCTTTTAAGGTTATCCATGTTTTATCGGTTCTCGTTTCCCCTCCAAACTTCAAGAGATACTTCAATTTAGTTTGCTTATTCTAAAACAGCATGAAAAAACTCTTACTTTTCTTTCCCCCACGAGCTGCCTTATTGGTCAGGTTCCTTTAGTACACTCTTAATAATGCAAATCCTCTTAGATGCCACCATGAAAAGGATGCAGGATTCAAAGTCAAAGTTTGAGAAAAGTTCATTTCGTGTGTACTATTTTTGCTGTGGAAAGGGTCCCTTTTGTACAAATTTAAAATTCTGTGAATCAACCACACACTAAAGCACAAAGAAGCAAACATAATAGATTAAAAGTCAAAGTAGAGTGCGAAAGTTAGAAGTTTAGTAGAAGGGGAAATCAGACTTCTAAATTCATTTTTATCCAATAACCTTAGATTTGCTGTTTACAATTCAAATTTTTATGTAGTGTGACAATAACAATCTATTATTAAATGTCAGAAAGAAATGAGTGTGTATATATGCATTTGTATGCTTCTATAAATGACTCAACTTCTCATTTTTATGACAGAATACCTGGCATCTACTACTTAAGGAAGAAAAAATTTATTTTAGCTCACAGTTTCAGACAGTCTGTTAATGGGTATCAGGCAACTTTGGAAGTGCAGGGCAGAGGCTGGAGAGCTGCTCACTCCAGGGAACTTAGAAACCAAGTGAAACAGGAGCCAAGCTGATGTCTGGAGGCTCCGACAAGGCTAGAGCCTTCCCAGGAAAAGTGTACAATGTTTCTTCTCTCTTCCTGTAATTACCTGAAGCTCCATTTGGGCCCCGTTTCCCCCAATCCCCATGCCCCTCCCTCATTTCCTGGCCCACAAGTCAACAACATGCCTGAAAGCTCTCCCCTAGGCAGCCGCCAATCTTGACAAGTTGACAGTCTTTCCAGATCAAGCCACAAGCACCTGGCATTCCCAGTCAGCCCTATCTCCCAAAAACACACAAGGGTCTTTTGGGGGACACTCAAGAACCAAACAATGGCAATAAATCTCACGTATATTTCTAGAAAGATTATTTATATATAAAATACAATATATTTTTGAGGGAAGAGATGTACAGAAAGAAAAGTGGATGAGGTGAAGGGAGATGTAAAGAAGTGAAAATGATAAAGAAGTGATATGTATATGCACCAGTTCCTCAAGTGGAATGGAATTGCTATGCATTGCAAATACTGGTAAAAAAGAATAATTTTGGAAAAATAAAATAAAATAAATTTAAAAATGGGTTGAAGTCATTCTCAAGGTACAAGTTTGCTGTGTTTTCTTTGTTTGATAAACTGAACCCAACCATATGATTACTACAAAAGCAATCATCATATATAAAACATCAGAAATGTTATTTTTATAAAAATATGCTTTTAATCACAAGAACAGACCAGTTCCAGCAAGTTATTATGATTTCCAAATATTTACAGTTATTTTGATGAAGAGGCATGCCATTTAGGAAATTATACTAAATGTGAATTTACATTTATTTTTATTTTATCTCTGAAATAAACCTAAACTAATTTAGCTAGTATACAGAGAAAACATACAGAATATTTTATACAAAACAATTTAGTTCAATGAAATCTTTTTCTTTAAAAAGTACCATTTCCACCATTCATGTGCCATTCATGTAAATCCACATTTATATATAAGTGCATGTAAATATATGAGAAAAATAAGTAATATAACATAAGCTTCATTGCTTTCCTAATATTTCATTAATTAACCCTTGCATGTGGTCTGAGTGCAAATTTCAGCAAAATCAAAGTTACAATAAATATTTTTTAAGCTGTACTACTTTTAGAACTTATAAATGCTTAAAAATTGTGTATATTTATCCAAGGACAAAGAGTAGAGTATGCACACTATTATGATAAAACTATGCAGAAGAAATCATACGAGTTGCAATAATCAGATATTGACTGAACTATTGCCTGAAAAGTGGAAAATCTTGTTAAATTATCTCTAATGTAAGTGACCTAAGTTATATATCAAGGCATTATGGAATCTGATATAAAGGCAACTTGATTACTTTGTTATATTGCTCATTAATCCCTTAAAAATTTATGACACAAATAAAAATTATTCAAAATAATAAATTACATTTTTAAAGTCACACCCAATTGCAAATTAACTCAAAGGACAGCAATTTACATGAGTATACATCTTAAAAACGCCATGCTGAAAACAAAGTTTAAATTTTCCTTTGCTCAGCAGGTCACATTATAGGTTTCTTGCTTAAAATATTAAGATGGTAAGGAAGTTATCCCTCAGAGCAGGCAGCTGCATGCCAGGGGCAGCCACATGTGACCTCATTAGCCTGTAGTAGCAAACATATTTTCTCATTGTTACAAATACCTGACAGTTCCAAACACCAATTTCTGTATTTTTCTGTTATTAATTCTACTCCGATAACTGTCAAATCCTTTCACATTCCCTAATTCACTGGCAGTAATACTTTTTAAAATTTTCTTTCTTTCTTTCTTTCTTTCTTTCTTTCTTTCTTTTCTTTTCTTTCTTTCTTTTTCTGTCTTCTCACTGGTCATCAGTCCCTTCATATTCTCTTCTTCCTTTTAGCCTGTTTAGATTTCAGGTTAATAAATCTTATCCTTAACAAAAAATAGCTTAAACTCTCTATAATTTCCTTTCTATCTACACTACTTTCAAAAATAACAGCTTAATCACACCCATTTTAGTCCAAATGTCTGTAGGAGGCAACCAACAACTCCTAGTTGGTGACATCTGTGGCCACTTCCCTCAGTGGAGACCTCCACTGTGCTCTGATTCTGACATATACCTCTGTCTTCAAATCTCAGAGATGAATTTCTTTAATTTCAAACCCCCATGTCTCTTATAGAATGCGTTCTAAGTTCATTGAGCAAATTGCATCATCATAGAAATTGTCTCTCTTCCTGTTTCATCTGCCGTCATGGTTATATCTGCCCCTGTGTTTCGAATTACGCTACTCTTAAGATTTATGTAAAGCCCCCACACTTACTGAAGGCTAGCATGGCCATGTGGAAGCATTTCACTATTTTGCCTTTTTCCTTCAGTTCTCTCTTCTGCTCCATATGTAGTTTCGTCTCTACTTCCCCATAATTATTCTTTATAATGGCACATGTTTGTGATACATAATAATGACATTGTTCTTGGGGACTTGGTGCACACCCATAGTGCATCTTGATCCTTTTTACTCCTTGTTCCACTCCTTACCCACTTCTCTCCCCCAGAACCCCAAGCCCCCTTTCATCTCCACAATGTCTACCTCTCTGTTTCTTCCCATCTCTCTCCACATTTTAAGTTTCTCTCATGAGAGCAACCCTGCAATAGCTAACTTGCTGTGTCTATTCATTGCACTTAGCTTTATGATCTCAAGATGCATGTATGCTCCTATAATTTCTATTTGCACTCATTCTGTAACAACTCACTAAAGAAAACAGGGAAAAGGTTATATTTTGTTTGCATTTTGACAAAATTCCTTAAATGGTTTAATGACCTCGTGTCATCTCTTAGGGCTTTGATTACAAGCATTTCACTAAAGTGATTTATTCAAGAAAATCGACACCTTTCATGCAAGCACACTGAGTTTTTAAATCTATATTTAACAGTCATGATGTTACTCTATTTCTTAGCAGCATTTTATACAGAAACTTCTTTCTTCTTAAAATAATCTCCTCAGTTCCAAGGGACAATATAATCTCAAATTTTATCTCCTCACTCACTGTTTTCAGACACATAATTTGTACTTCTCCTCTTATTAATTACTGGAATGACTTCTAGTTCAATTTCTTCTCCTTTCTCTCCACACCCTCAGTTCTTACCATTTAGTTTCTGGGCCTTGGAAATCACCAATAAATACATTTTGCAACTGGAAACTTCCTTTCTGCCTTTTGACCTGTTCAACTGTCAAATTTCAGCATCCTCATGTGCAACTTTCATAGATTTTCACAATCAATGTTTCTACTGTACAAGCTGGATTACCTGTGCTCCTCCAAATCGCATAGCAGTGGCCATCCAAGTAACAGTTGAGCTCAAAAACTTGGACAGTGTAATTTCTTTCTTTCAAAAAAAAAAAATCCCAAATTTTAACCACAAATAATTACCTTGCATTCTGTCTTTAGAATATCCATGAACCTAATGCTTTCTCTCCCTCACTGCGATCACTTCAATATCTCCACAATAGCTGGTCAGAAATGTTAAGAATCCAAGTATGACAATCTTCGTATGAAAAAGTCCCAATGGCTTCACACTTGGTTTATCAAGTAAACTTTATGCGGTGACCTAGTACTTCCTCCAAGACACTATTCTTACCTGTATCTCAGACTTCATCTGCAAACAAACAGCTTCATAAACAAAAACTTCATCTCCTAAAACCCTCCTGCTTATTTTCAAAACTCAATACATGTTTATTTATTCTCTAATCTGTAAATTTTCCTTATCTATATATTTAGAATACTAGGTCACTTTCCTTATTCAGGTCTGCTTTCAATCTGTCTTTCTAAAATAACATCCCCCCTCCACTGTTTACCCTAAAACTTTATTTCAAGCGATAGCATGATAGTGTGTTGGGGGCTAGGTATGCAGGAAGTAGAGAGTGTATACTTGTTTACTGACTGATGACTGTGTCTACTATTGGGTTATAAAATCATGGAGCTATGTTTCAGTCTTGCTATTCCCTCTTTACCAATAACTATATCCAGCAATTAATAAAAGCACAGTTCTTGAGTATGATAAATAAATTAGTTATAAAAGAACAAATGAATTTAGAAAAATCAAGGATAAAATTCAGCAATGTACATTTATCATTCTATTCATGATTTTATTATCTAGCCCATATTACATAAATAAATTTTATGATCATAGCAACTAGGGTGCAGAGTATCCCTAGCTATAATATGCTTGCTAGCTATGAAATTTAAATGTAAGAGTTATGCATATTTACTAATCATGCTCCTTTATCACGATATCGAAAGATCAGTGCCACTGACCCTGAGTCACACTCATCCTAGGATATCAACTTCTCTAATTCTAGAATATTCAAAACATTGTAATTTTGTACTCAAACTGTCTTTCGGTCCAAACTCAAGTCTTTACTAGTTGAGAGGATCTAAGTCAATTCCTATTTCTGCCTCTGTTGCTTTATCTCTACAGTGGAGATTATATTGGTCAGCTGTCCCAGGCAGGATAACAATTCAGATTTAATGGCCCAGGTCAATACTGAAAACATTAATTATTACACTGAATAAATCATAAAGGTGCTAATTCAACATCGGGCTACCATTTTCACTTAAGAATTGTGTGCTTGCTGTGATCACATAAGACAGTCCCTGAGCCCCTTCTGAATTCTTTGTCCCTGACTTACCAAAAGATAAAATATTTCTAGAGATGATTTCTTCTTTCTCATTGTAAATCACTTTTTGGTAAATATTAGAGATAGAATTTGGGAAAAAAATTGAAAATTCTAGAAATGGCAGGCCGACTTGGTCATGATATTACACTCATGAATATCTCCACCTCAGATCCTGAATTCTATTTACCTTCCAAGACTTCCAAGATCTTCCAGTGTCTTTCTGTTCAAGACTTTTTTTTTTTTTTAATTTTCTGGAACATTCTTTTCATCTATCTCTTGGCTACTTATCACTCAGTACCTTCTGCTGCTTACTCATTACTCACATTGCTACAGTCTAATAATATGTCTCTGCCATTTGCCAGTGTGTCAAATTATGCCAGCATTGTGTATCTTAAATCAGGTATTTTATCTCTCTGCTGTAGACTTTCAAAAATAGTATTTCTGGTTATTCTTTTCTGACAAGACCCACCCAATACTGACTATATTCCATCACAAGTTTCCTTTCTCTTGTTAGTTTTCTATGCCAAAATTTCATAATAATTTTATGTTATGCATTTTGTAAGACATAGAGATAAAATAATAACTAAAATCAAAATCATGACACTAGGTATACTAATTCATTGCAGTTTGTTATATCAATTTTATTTTTCAAATAAGTTTTTCTTTTTTAAACCTTTTGCTCTTCTACATTTCTCTGAAATTAATGTTATATATTGGATATAGAAAGTATATTATCAAATCAAGAAGATTGCTTGCTTACACCTTATATTATTTTGTTATGTATTTTTAATGCTTTAGGAGAAGTGAGTTATTCTCAGAGACATGGTTCTCCCAAAATGTATGAGGAACTATCATGTTATATTATGCTGCTAGATTTAAGTTAGAATTAAAACAAATAAAATAGGCTATTTATAAAATTAAAATGAAACTGAAAACACAATCTTCTAAAAGGTCTTTCAATTGATTTACTTGAAATTCAGCAACATCTATTGGGTAGATCTAAAGCATTCAGTTACAGTAAGTTAATAAATGGCAATAAATTGCTTCATATTTTTTCTTCCTTAGGGAGTGATATTACTTGTAAAATAATATAAGACTCACTTTAGCATAATCTACCATAATCTCTTATATATTATATATAAGATGCGTGTATTTTTAATTTTAAACCTTTTTATATGTTTACAAAATTTTAAATTTTCTTACACATCTACAAATTTGATGGCCAAAAAAGCCCACTAATATTAAGAATGAAAAAATAAGACTAATTTCAACCACAGATTTTATGAAAGTATATTACTATTTGCGTGTCAAATTTCAGTGTGCAAATGCATACATTAGAAGATAATTTATAATTGTTGTCTGAGTATAGCAAGGATTGGTCAAGACACAAGAGCAAACTGCTGAGGCCTGGGATGAAGTCAGTCTCAGAGCAAGAAGAGGCTCCCAGTATATTGACATGAAGTGAAGTTGCAAAGACAATTGCCTTAGAAAACCATTTACATAGACAAAGTCTCCGTTTTCTGACATAGCTGAAATACAGGTTTTTCTTTTTAAATGCTGAGGTGTTCACCAGACTTCCACAGCAAACTTCTAGATGTATTCCTACTAAAAGATAAATCAAGCACATCCCTTGGCATTTCATAAAAACTCTTGGGCTTGGCATTTGTCACAAACGAGCTTCTTAGTGAGCTTAGATCATGTTTTGGAATTATGAAAAATAAAATAGAATTTAGAACCAGAGAATCTTATTCTGACTTATCGCTGAACCAGTCTTCTTATTCACCATGGCAACATTGCAAAGAAAAAGTATGACTGTTGACACGAATAACAAATCCAGGTATGCAAATCCATATTAGAGGCAGGTACAATCAAGCAGCAATAGTCAAAATGGCAAATTTTAAATATATCCATAATTTTAAAATTGAAAAATAACTGAGTTGCAATTTTTGTGACATGGACAAGTGACATAAACTCTTACATAAATCATAAATAATGTCCTATTGAATGCAGTTTCAGCAAAGAAGTTAATATGATTATTAACAATGAGATGATTTTAAAAGCAGATAGCCCAGCCCAGAAAAATTATGACCGTGAGACCGAGAAAAGGAAAAAAATATATACTTTAAAAAATCATCTCATTTACAGAAAATGAGGGCTGAGTCCCTTAGTTTCCAGGTTAGTGATTATAGGCTCCAAGAGAGGAATGAGAAAATGATATCACACATTCAGTTTATACATATGCTAATCACTGTGATTGAACAGGAAATAGGGATATTTTTAAACTCATAATGATCTCAGTCACTGTCAACAAATTTTGTTATTTTCAATAAATACCTACTTTTCAGAAGAAAAAGAAAATAAATTCTTCAAGAGTTGCTACAAAAAAGTTCCGTGAATTAGACTGTGCATTTCCAGGTATTACATAATAATATGAAACACCAATAGGCAATCCTATAAGAAGACTGTCTAAAGGATAATTCTGTTTTGATAAGGGACAAATGGAAAAAAATAGGATTAGTAGTTTCCAAATTTGAACCGGCAGATTCAAATTACCTTAAAATTCTGAAAAACCATAATTGAAATACCATCTTTTAGTTGTAAGTACTAGTAATTTTCATACTGTAAATTTTGGGTAAAAATTTCCAATAATTATTGTATTGCTGTCAATTGTTATTTACAATAAAGATATACAGATACACATACAGAAATATAAATCAGTTAAAATATTACACAAAAATTATTTTTTTACAAAAATTCAACAAATAAAATGTTGAATGATACATAATTATTGTATTTTAAGTCAGAAGTAGTTGAATGTTGGTAATTTCATACCATTCAATTTAATATTCAGTGAATCACTTTTGTAATGATAAATAAATTATAATCAATGATGATATAGAAAAAACAAAACCAGAGTGTGGAGTATAAATAATGAAATCTTTTGTGGTTTTCAGGCCCTTTAACTGTCTTGATGGCCATTTTACATGGCTACTTCCAGTTCATTAATCTATCCATCAGTTCTCCCATTAATTCACATTTAATATATGTTAAGGCTTTGCCTAGGAATTGAGAATGCAATAGTTATCAAAATTCTCATAACTCCTTTCCTAGTTAGCTTTAAGCCTCAATCACAGAAATAAAGAAGAATAAAATGCAAAATATTGTAAGCATACACGTTACAATACGTGCATTAAAGAAAGGTGAAAGAGGCTTTAGAAGAGAGACCAGAGCAATTTTATCTGGAGTTTACTTTGCAGTTTTTAAATTACAGCACAGTCTTTGACATATCTCAAGATTGCAATAAAAAACCTATAGCAATGTTTAATATCGAATATAACTTGAAGTAAGTGTTTTATATGGTATGTTTTATCTTGCATAATCATGATACTGAGCATGACCCATACTGGTCCTTGTTTCTCTGCTCAGGAGTTGAATTCTACTGAGTTAGGTAACTTGCTCAAAGCTACAAAGCTTGTTGTCAGAATTTGAACTCTAAACTGGGTGTGGTGTCACACACTCTGGGAGGCTGAGGCAGGGAGATTGTAAATTTGAGCTAAATTAGCACTTTGAACAATTTGGCAACATGGCAAGGCCTTGTCCTTCCCCCTACCCTCCCATCCCAACCCAAACTAAAAAGTTCAAGGGATGTAGTTCAGCACAAGGACCCTGGGTTCATTCTCCACTATCAAAACAAAAAAACAAAAGGGGGGAGGGGATGGAATTCAGATTCTAGCAGTGTTCCTCCAATGTCTGGGTGATAAGCCTTACCAAGGTTATCTCATATTGCACAATCCTGATTAGGACCCAACTTTGCTAAAATATAACCTTAGGATTTTTCAACCAAGTGTTTGTTCATCAGCTGAGATAAAAAAGGGGGAAGGAAGAGAACAGTACCATTTCCTGACATTGTCAGTCAGCAGAGAAGTGTTGGCAACCGCTGTGTTTTAAGGATAAACATCTCTGTTCACATAACCCCTTCCAGTTCAGAACTGACCCTTAATGTGCAATACTTATCCATTAAAGCAATCATTATCCAGCTCCATAAATTCATGTTGAAAGAGCTAAAGTTTATAAATCACTGTAAAATAAGGGCATCAGGGTCTCATTGTTCCATTTTACCTGTGATCAAATTTAAAAATTAAACCATCAATTTCAAAATTTTAGCAGCAAGGGTTGCTCTGTAGGAACTAAGGAATCCTTAAGCCAATTTAAAATTTTTACTCAAGTGAAAGTCACCGCATACCCTTGATGGCAATTTTTTTCACGCAGTTAATTTCATGGCAGATATAGCATCAACTTCACATTGCTTTCTCCTATCCCTTTCTCTCCCTCCCACATCCGCATCTCTTGAGCATCTGCCTCTCAACATTGCACCCACTTCACTCTATTACTTATTTACACTCTGGGTTTCTTGCGATAGAGAAAAACCATGCAATATTTAACTTTCTCGGTATGATCCTTAACTACTTATACTGGTCCCAAATTTTAACTATTTTCCTACATATGACTCAAATCTACCTGTCTTCATGGAGAGGAGTATTCCATTGTGTGTATACACCACATTGTCTTTATCCACTGGTGTGTTGATGGGTATTTTGACATCTTCCATGATTTAACTATTATTAGTCATCCTGCTACACATGTGGGTGTGCATATGTCTCTGTGACATGCTACTTTTAACTCATTTGGAAGGACAACCAGGATAATTATCCCTGGGCCAAATGGAAACTCTATTTTTAGTTTTTTTTTGAGAAATCTCCATACTGTTTATCATAAAATTTGTACCAGTTTACAATACCACCAGCAATGTAAATGTGTTCCTGCCTCTCCTCAACCTTGCCAGGATTTATTGCTTTTTGATTTCTTGATCAAAGTCATTCTCACTGGCGCAAGAAGGTACCTTAGTGTTTTTCTGATTTACATTTCTCTAATGGCTAAGGATGTTGAATTTTTTTGTGTATTTGTTAGTACCTCATACTTCTGAGAATTATCTCTTCATTTCAATTGCCATTTTTTAATTTGGTCTTTTATTTTAAGTAACCTAGTTTTCTTCAGTTCTTTGAATACTCTAATTATTAGTTTCCTGCCCAGGTTGTAGGTGGTGAACTATTTTCCCACTCCATCGTTCTATCTTTACTTTGTTGATTGTTTCCTTTGCTGGGCAGAAGCTTTTTAATTTGATATAATCTCAGTTGTTAATACTTGGCATTATTTCTGTTACATCAGATGTTCTATTGAGAAAGTCTTTCCCCAACCTTAAATCTTCATGAGTTTTAATGTATATCTAAAAGGGAATATAGAGAAAAGAGATAAAAGAACACATGGGCTATACAAAGACAAAGAACCAGGCTTAGCACTGATACCAGAAAGGCAGTCTGTCGGGTCCTCATTCTGCCACCAAGAATAAATGCTGATCCTTTGTTCTGTTTTTAATCACTCTGCTGGAGATTCAAATCCTCAAAAGAAGAGAATCTTGGCAAATACGCTTGATCACATACCTCTTTAGTTTTCTTGAAGAAAGAAAAAAATTTAGTAAAGTTCTAGTAAATGTCTCTAAGGACCATTTTTTTTTTTTCTGGAATAGGAAAACCTGATTTGTTGTTTTAAAAAAGACTGCGCATCAATGCTGAGTCACTTCCCCCAAAAGAACTCAGAATGCAGTTACTGATGAAAAATAAATCTCAGTTGGCAACAAACAAAAAAAACTAAAGATTGTGTTTTCACTAAACTGCATATATGCAAATACTACTTCGGGTCACTGAAAAAGAGTCACAGGTGTAGGCTCCCAAGAGCTATGTACGAAATTCAAAGCAATGTTTTGCCATATTGGGCAGAAGTTAGTAATTACCCAAATATCTATTAAGAGTAAAATGGATAAATATTACATGAATATGAAAATCACAAATATAGTATAGTGTGAAAATATTAAGGTACTAAAGAAACATGCAATGCATGATTCTGTTAACAAATTTAACAGAACAAAAATAACCTACATTCATACGGTCAAAATACAAATTACTCTTGGAAAATTATGAACAACCCAGTGAGAAGACATCAGGGGATGTGTTCAGTTAGTGAGAATTTATCCAGCTCTCTGTGTAATCTTTTCAATTTAGAACTGGCCAGAAATAAGCAAATCTGGAGCTGTGCCCTATCCCTATTACTCTTAATGTGAAACCAAATGTGAATCACATATACCACACCATGATTACTTACAAGTTCTCTAAAATTAGCCAAACCAAGGTTCAAATCCAAGCCCTGCCATTTATTAATTACTTAACCTCTAATAAATTAGTATATTTAAGTTTCCATTTCTTCATCAGTAAAAATGTGTTTAAAATTATAGATATTATACATGTAAATGGCTTAGCATGGGTGCTGACAAATAGTAGCAATTACCACAATATTGTTGGAGTATTTTCACATATATTTTCTGCCATTCACCCTAAGAATGGGTCATGCTAGGCGAGATGTTCACAGTGCTCCACACAACGTGGGAGAAACAGCCGCTGGTGGCACTCAAATTGATTTCAGAAGGCAGGCAGGCATGACCTTAAATAACACTGAATTGCATAGTGAGAAAATTGTCCTCTTCGAAAGCCTTTGATTACACTGAGAAACTTCTCAGTTTGGTGCCACTGTGTCTTCAACCTCTTTCTATAGCTTGCTAATCCACCTGCATAACAAAGGCAGATCAGGCCTAGCTAGCACTGATGCGCTTTTGGTTTTATGGTGTGCCTGTGTTTTATAAACACCTCCCACTTATAGTAAACAGTACTGGTAACTTTCTTGCCACAGTGCATATAATTTTATTTATATATGAATTTAGTTAGGATAAAAGGGAGGCAATGAAAATATATCTAGATAATAATATAACATTTAAAACATACACTGTGGTAACTTGTGATAGCATTTGACAATAAAACACTGCTGGAGTTGGATAGGAGGGTACAGGGGGCAAATAATTGTATTTGTTGTTTAGACCATTGACAGTGAATGCAAACTCAAAACTTCTGATGAGGTTGGTCCTAGACAGTCTGCATGACTTTGAACAAGGAACATCTTTTTTTTTTTTTTTTTTGAGTCTCAGCTTCATTATCTACCAATTATGTCAAATATTACCTGAGGTCTCTGTCTCATGAGGATATTCTAAGGAGGAAGTAAGATTTACTAAGTAAATTCCTTACAAGCAAAACACCTAAATCAATGCTGCTATATTTATTTGCTTTGTTTTTTTTTTTTTAATCAAGGAATGGGGACATAAATTACTTGTCTAAGACTGTCCTGCTAATTGTGTCCGATGCACAAAATGGGCCTAAATTCCTTGAGGTGTCATTCTTCTGCGCATACCATACCTGCTTTTACA
>PVKB01000339.1:469315-583290 GCA_004027205.1 Ctenodactylus gundi
TCAGACAGGCAGCTCATAACCAGAATATAGATGGAACTGAAGAAAAGTAAGCCCCCCAAAAAAAAAAAAAAAAACCTCATTTGAATATGTACTGATCAGCCTTTGACTGCTTTGGATTTAGAGACTCTATCACTGTGATGTGTCTCTTAGTTAAAAGGAATAGCTATTTCAAAGTTTAAGTGAAGTCCACATGTAGATAAAAATCATATTATTTCTGTCATCTGTAACTCTAAAATGTCCCTGCTTTCTGTATGGACTTTTATAAAATAATCCTTCTACACATTAAATTTAAAGAAAGTTGAGCTAATAAAAAAGAATCAATAGGGAAACCTGGTATATTCATTCAAAAATAAACTCGCTTTCTTTAAGGTGATAATCACAAATTTGAGTAACAATGAATAAATTTAGTATTGTGTAATATTTCTATTTGTTTCCTCCTATTTTTAATATTGTCTCTAACTGTAGCATGTTTCTCTTGGACAATAGTTCTTAAGATATTTGAAATAAACTAAGTTTAGGTTGAAGGTTTTATGATAGGATAATCAAATTATTCAGTTATAATGGCATCTTGAATACATGAGGGTATTTTGTGTTCTTCAACTAAAATACATGCATTACCTAGAAAACTTTCTAGATGACTAAAAACCCTCTTGTAAATGCAGATTCTAGGATAAATAGCTTCTAAGTCACGAAATACATAAAAGATTTTCCCACAATATTGTCAGTATATAGAGAGCTTTGTAATCTATACCTATTAGAGGGACCTACTATATGAAATACATATAAGGAATTACATTTAAAAATCCACAGACATCCTCTCAGCCCGCTACGGCCCGGTTTACATTTTCTTACTTTACAATGGTGTAAAAGTGACATGCATTCAGTAGAAACCAAGCTTGGAAGTTTTACTTTTCCCAAGGTACTGACCCATAGTATGATACTGTCTCACAATGGCAAACGAAGACTGCAGAGCGTATTTAGCAGTCATCTCTATCCAATGTATCAATATATGTGCACACTGTAATGTTTAATTATAGTTGAAAATACCTACGTCCTCCAATGTTGATCATTTATTTATAGTGAAATAATTCAAAATCTTATTCTTGGGTTTTGAAAACACACAGTGCCCCATCACTCTTCCTAATCTCCCTACTACACAAGAGTCCACCCAAACATCTTAGGTCTAACTATAATAGGGTACAAATTAATGAATTTTCCCATCCCCCACTCTCTCCTGCCCTCTCCAGTCTGATAACCATCATTTTACTCTTCAGGTATAAAATTACAGGTTCCAAAATCAACATTTTAAGACTCCAAATATGAAGGAGATTATTCAATACTTGCTTCTCTGGGCCTGGTTTATTTCATTTAATAAACTACAGTTCTACCCATACTGTTGCAGGTGTCAATATTTTATTATTTTTCAGACTGAATAATATTCCATTGCATATATGTGTTTATTTTCTGCATCCATTCAACAGTTGACAGTCCCTCAGGTTGTTTCTGTTTGTTTACTGTTAATACTGCGCTATGAAAAGGGTAGTGCAGGTACCCCATTAATGTCTTGATATCACTTCCTTTGAAAATAAAGACAGGAGCAGAATTGCAGGATCATATAGTAGATATACATTTTAAAAGAAATCACCATACTACATATTTTTCATAATAGCAGTCATAATTTACGATCGCACCAAGCACATCCACATGTGGAGCAAAATAATGACTAAGTGAATGAAGATGCGTCTTGTGTCAGCCCCTGACCAACCTTCCTTCTCTTTGTGAATTCAAAGTAGCAGTTATCAGTGGAAAGAGAAGCAAAATCAATGTCAGTCTCTGTTCATATCCTCCCTTCCCTGTAATTTACAGTCTGAAATAGACAACGAAAGAGGAAGTAGGGTGGTAATAGAAGAGAAAAGATCTAATTCACATGAATTTGGAGTGTAATTACAGGCGCCAGAAATTCCAATTTCTGAGCTGGGATTACTCACATCTTAGAGTGACTAAGGTCTTAACAGAAAACTGATAGATTTAATATTATTTTCATATAGAGAAAGGGAAGAATGGCACATTGGGAAAACTTTAAAAAGATAATAGAAGATAATCATGTCTTGATTTCCCCATGATGTATATCTATTTAGCATGCCATTTTATATTTATTAAAAATAAGTTATAATATTCTCTTAGGGACCAGTCACATGAATATATACATTATTTTTCTTTCAAGTAAATTATATTGCCCCGTATAGAAAGAAAGTGGATGAAAGGACATGTAATGAAATTTTTACAAACAGGAGTCATTCTCATAACGTGCATTAAATGTATAATGAGTAAAATTATCATTCTAATAAGTACAAATATCTGTATTTAGAAATCTTGGATTCAATTCCATAACTATCTATGATAAAGATATGATAATGACACAGATATTATTAAATGAGTGTTATGAATAAATAAACGTGACTTTTAGAAGATTTAGTATGATTTTGTATCGTAAAATAAAAACAAAGGA
The DNA here is from genome assembly GCA_004027205.1 of Ctenodactylus gundi. Classification (NCBI taxonomy): domain Eukaryota; kingdom Metazoa; phylum Chordata; class Mammalia; order Rodentia; family Ctenodactylidae; genus Ctenodactylus; species Ctenodactylus gundi. The sequence continues at coordinate 471,825 of PVKB01000339.1, forward strand.
ACTCACAGTGGGGACTTCACTTCTCAGTGAACTATAAATTGCAATGAGATGTACGATTAAGTATTTCAAGCCCTCAGCTTTGGTGGCTGATAATATCTTTGTGTTTCTTGTGTACACCCAGAGCACTGTATCTATGTATATGCAGCCTGCTCAAATAATTTGAATTAATCCACGCTCCATGTATTCTGAATGCCTATATAGCATTTCAGATTTTTTTTTTTTTGCCAATTGTAGGTAAACAATGAGGAACTAGACCTAAAATATTCACCACTCTCAGGATACACTGAAGAGTTAATAACGATTATGACAGAATTCATTTAGTGGTAGACAGCTTCAGAGAATAGGTAAAAGATTGCTTATGATTTTGTGAACAATTTGATATTTAGCAAAGAAATAATGTCAACCTGCTATTAAGTGGAAAAACATAATCGTACTACTAAAAATGCATTATTTGCATGTGACTAACTAAATCATTTCAAATTTATTTTACCAAATTTTTAAATCTTAAGACTGCTATACTTCAGTGCAAGTATTTAAAAGAAACATTTTGCTTCTGATTCTATGTGATTTAACAGGAATTAGTTTTAAGCACATGGGATTTTATGACAATGATTCATACAGGCTTCTACACTCATCTTCATTTCAAGTTTTCCAAATGCTTCTGGTATTATTTTGCCTTATTTGCTCTTAAATTGCTAAAATATATCACTATAACCACCACAAGTCTCCCCGTGCATTTCAGTAAGCATCTGAAGATAAATACAGAACTAAACAATCAAAGAGTGTCCACCGAAAACATCTTCCAGGAGGCATACTTTCAAAGGATTCCCTGGGGCACATGGGAGGTTAATTTTGGATTTAAAAATACTACTTTAGAAAAACATTATTGTTTATTTGAAAGAAAACTTGAAAGAAAAGAACAATAGGTTAGGTGAAGAACAGAACAATCTACGAGAAAAATAAGCACGAAGCACTAAAGACAAGCATGCCATGTGGAAAAACATATTTCTCCAATGTGTTTTGAAAAGTAACAAATATTACTAAATCGCATGGAGGAAAAAGTGTTTCTTCATGGTGATTTTCTGCAGATGTCAGCTGTGGTAGGCCACTAATTTATGTTCAGAGAAGTACATCCGAATGAGGGATTTATTTGAAAATTTTTTAGGTTGGATATTTTAGCTTTCTTGAAAGGATCGCTGGCTGTTTTACGTGTATAATAAGTACTTACAAATGCATACGTAATCTGATTTTTAAGATGAAGGCAGTAACGACCGGTAAAAAAAAAGTGGTCCTGTTACTATGATAATAACAAGGCCAGCCTCAGCTCTCTCCTATCCTCTGAGCCTCTTCACACTAATTTTTTATTTCTGTTAATGATATCAAAATTCTCTGGCTTCTGAAGTTTAAACCAGATTCTAAGCTCACACGTTTGGCATCAGAAAACCATCAGGATCCCAGCCCCATCACCAGCTGTTTGACTGAGCAAACTACTTCACCCCTCTCATCCTCCCTAATGTTTTATAAAGACCCCAATTCACACACCCTGAAAACAGTAGAAAGGTATTCTGAGATGATATAATTGTGTTATGATTATTATTCACCTTGCTTTTCTTTCCTTCCTTTATTTACATCTCTCTATCAAAGCTTATTCACGCTTACTCTGTAATGTTTATAAGTTATTTCTTCCTTTATAAGCTCTAGTGTTCAAACTTTCTTAAGGAGAGATACACGTTTTATCCTCTCTGTAAACTAAAGCAAAGCTCCTCTTTTGTACACCTGGACTTTGCCTTAATTACCACCTTTCTTTCCCTCCCCTTGCCAAGCTCATTCAAATGGAACACCCCAATTTCACAAAATCACAATCAAGCGGGCGATCCAGCAAAAACTATGTTCAGAGGCAGAAACCTCCAGTTGCTAAGCAAGCTCTCTGGCTCTCTGGCGGGCAGTCTTGCTTGCCTGAATAAGATTGGTGGGTGTGACCTCAGGCATTTAACTTCTATCAGTATCTTTCACCCGGGCCTCACTGGATTCTCCTGTTAAAGACCTGCGACTCATCTTAACGGAGAAAATCTAAGCAAAAGATTTTTCTCTTTTACATTTGTCGTCAGCAATACTCTGTCAGCCACCAGCACAGCCATCAATAATCCTTTGTTTTAAATGAATGACAAAAAATAACATGCAGGGTGTAAGTATACAGTCTATTTGAGTGAAGAAAATGCGATATTTTGTGTTTTGCTTCTCTTTTGACTGGCTCGGAATGACTACATTTGTTTTAAGACAAAGAAACTCTAAAGTACCCTGCTAGTCAACTGTCATTTTTCAGAATAATATGAAAGTATTTCCCCCACTTCTGATGGCTATTGCAACACCTAAAGAAGGTAATTCCTTGATCTTGAGGAAAAGGAAACTTATTTTTGCTTCATAATAGTTCAGACTGGAATTATACTCGGTGGTTAAGATTTACAAGAGAATTTGAAGCTAGGACTGTATGTCTAGGAATAAAAAGGAACTGTGGGAGATAGAAGGAAGGAGACTTAGCAGGATAGTTAGGCAGATTCTAGATAGTTCGGAGATAAAGAGGAAAACTTAGCACAATTATCTGGCAGCGGAGCTTGAAGCTACATATGAAAAAGTTGGTTTTCAAGTGTGACATAATGACCACTGTTCTCAAAAGCTATAACTTTTCAGAGTCCTCAGCAAGGGCCAGCTCAGCTTTACTTATGTTGAGACTCTTCTCCCTGCCATATTCAGACACCTTGTTCTTTCTAGAGGAAAAGAAAAAAAAAAGCCCCATTCTGCAGAGATCCTTACCTGATTGCCCCATAGACAAAAGGTTGAACCAAGATGCGCACCTTTCTTCCCACTTACCGTATTTTCCTTCCGGGGTTAATCTTCCTACATTTCCTGCAAAGCGCTCGTAAGCCCAAAGTGGCCTCTGGCAATTAGCGAGATTAATGAGGAAGAATTGTCAAATTTAAAATTTGGAGATGTAAGCTGAACAAACTTGTCTCATCACCGTGAGGAATAACGGATATCAAAGTCACGACATTCCCACAGTCCCAGTCAAGCTCTCCCTCGCTGTTTGCTGCAATTGTACCTCTGACCCAGTGGAGTTTAAGGACTTTGCAATCAGGTAGATTTTTATTTGAGGATCAATTAAAAATGAGAAGTTCTAGAGAAGCCCAATGATGCAACAATAAAATTTTCTAATCATTAGCAATAATAATTCACCAATAATTTATATTATCAATATTGCATAGTACTAATGATTTACTCCATATTTATTTCATTCTTAGTGATCCAGCCCAGGGCCTTCACACTGAGCTACATTTACAGCTCCTGTTCTCATTTTTGTTTTTAGTTTTGATTTTGAGATAGATTTCCACTAAGTTATTAAGTTATCTAGGCTGTAGGCTGTGTCATTAGATCTTTCATCTCTTTCTTTTGACGTTACTAATTAGCAACTCAATTTTTTTTAAAGGCAGGTGGAAGTGGAGCACTGATCTTTACCAGTGACTATGAATCTGTATTATTTCAATAAATTGTTTCTTTCTGAATTCCACTATTTTTTACCTGGATTGGCAAACTCTGGGAAAATCAGAACCAATTTCTCAGCATAATTTCATCCTCAGTGTCTGCCACGCTATCATCCTACAGAGGTCAAATCACAACTAAAATAATTACCCTTGAACTGCTTTTTTGTGAAGTTGGCACCAGTGTGTATGAAGTCACAAATCTAAAAATAGAACTGATGACGTTGATATTTTTCTAGGATTTTCTAAAGGACTCAGGGAATTACTTTGAAGCAAACAAGCAAGTAACTGACAGAGAGAGAGAGAGAGAGAGAGAGAGAGAGAGAGAGAGAGAGAGAGAGAGAGAAGGAAAAGTCCTGGGACAAAGAACTTCAAACCCAATAAGATAAGGTAGCTAAGACAACATTCATAATAAAAGTTGCATTTCAGTTTTCCAAACTTCTGTAGGCCAAGTAGAGAAAATGAAAACAAAATTGTACTATTTATCGCAAAATCTACCCTCAGAGTATGACTATGTCCTTGTCTCAAAACGGTGACTACTACAGCCTCTGGGACATCATGGTGTTTCCTCCTACTTTCCTATACTTTCCCAAATCCTCTACCTTCCATCATCTTCTCTGAGTCAAAAACAACCCTAGGTGGCAAAAGAAATCAATAGAATCTCAAAATATCTTGATGTGTGTCTTAGTTACTTATTCATTGCTGGAACAGTATGTCCAACAACCAAAACTTAAGGGAGGAAAGATCTATTTAGGCGACAGTTTCAAAAGGTTTCACCCGGTGCAATCACGACAGCCGGCAATGTTGGATTCACGTGGCAGAGACTGGAGAGCTTCTCATAGCACTGCAGACAGAAACCAAGTGAAACAGGAGGCAAGTGAAATAAGGAGTTGATATCTGTAGACTCAGGCAAGGCCAGAGATTTCCAAGGAAAAAAAAAAGGTCGTTCTTCTTTCTTTGATAACTTTCAGCTGCCAGTTAGGCTCCCCCACAACTAGGACAGGTGCTCCTTCCTCACTTCCTGGCCCACAAGCTGACAATACACACTTGAAAACTCTATCCTGGGCACCATTCTCCAATCTCTACAAACTGATAAAAAAATCCCCCCAGGTTAACTCCAAGAATCTGCCTTGGCGAGCCTGGCTCCGCCTCCAAACAGCACATAGTTCCATAGGTATCCCACTTTATCCAAATACACAATACACAGGTTTTGGGGAATGCCCTAGATCCAAACCACAGCAGTGACAACACGTAACTATCTTACTTTTTACCTTAACTCTTTTCTCTGAATTAAAAGGCTTTCCTTTGTTGGGAACAATTCCTGTTAGACAAACATTCTGAATTATCTCCCATGCAGGGGAAAAAAAAAAAAAAAACTGTTTCTTCCGCAAAGTTTACATCTCCCCCTTAGCTGGCCTCCAATATTTTGTTGCTTTTTTAGCAAAAATATGTTTAAGATGTTTCTATTGTTTGCGCCCTGCTCTCAGTTTCTGTGAAGTACAGCTGGTCTTTATTTTGTTATTTCATTGAAATGTGACAATTGCCTCCATTGGTGCTACATCCGAGGGCTGCTTTGTGGTCACTCTCTCACTTATTTTAGCTGTGGCATTGGACCAAGTTCATACTCTCTCACACACAATTTTTTCTTTACTTCGTTTGCACCATGTCACTTTCTTGAGAGGCTCCCAACTCCTGAGCCACAAAGAGGCACCGTTCTGTGGCCTGTTGAGAACCAGGCCTTGCAGCAGGAGGTGAGCACAGGGCCAGAAGGCAAAGCTTCCTTTGCAGCATCCAAAGCCTCATGTAAAGCAGCTCCCCACCTTTTCCATTGCCACCTGAGAATATTGTTGGCTACTGCATCGTTCACAGTCTTTGAGTCCCATGCGGGACCAGCCCCAGTGTGAACTCCACTTGCAAGGGATTCAGGTCGCATGCTCTTTGTGAAAAACTAATGCCTGGTGATCTGAAGTGCAGCAAATGATGCAACTGCCTTTTCCCCATTCCCTGTACTCCTGTGCTCGAAAACACTTGGCTCTCACAAAACTGGCCCTTGGTGACAAAGGATTTGGGAAGGCTTGCCTTCATTTACTTCTTAGATTCTCAACTTCTGAAACTAAATTTTGGAATTCCCCCATGATATCAATTTTAGTTTGAAAAATCTGGCCTTATGATGTTCTGCCATCTATATTCTGCCAACTCTTAAATTTATATCGATAGCCCAGTATCGCTTCCCACAATTTCACTTAATGGAATAAAACTATTTAAGTTTCTGGATATCTAATTGGTCCTATGACTTTTGAAAAAAATATTCTACTGACCTATGTAGATTGTTCACGTAAAGTCAAAGATACTATCTATATTTTAATGTTATTGCAAAATTGAAATGTATCTGAAGTGAATACATTTTACTTGAAAGTGCTGAGACTTCATAATAGCTTAAACGTCAGAGAACAGCCTTGATTTTTCTTATAAAATATGCCCTGATATTAAAGTTTATAGACTCTCAAATATATTGCCAGTTTTTAAAATACATTCTACTGCTCAATATATAATAAATCTAAATGATAAGAACATGCATTTTTAAAAGAAACTCCCTAAAAGAAAATGTTCTTTTAATTTTTAAAATGTGTGTGGCAAACATCTTTGTGTCTCTTGAATTGGTCCTTCAAGAGAAACAAAAGATGTTTATCAAAAAGAAACCTAATAAAATATTACCAGATCAATTCAGTAAGACAAAAATTATTTCTGAAGTTTGCTTTTTGATAAGCCTTGTAGAAAATAATTTCGAGGGAGAAACACAGATTCGAAAAATTGATCAATACAATCAGGAACACGCATTGTTTAAACTCTTCAAGCTCAAACAAGAGTTAAATTTTTTCTGAGCTCTTCAATAGTTATATCTCAAATACATGGTCACAGTGGATGCCGCGACATGTCCCTTACCCTGTAAGTCTAATTACACAAGGTTGCTCCACAATATAATGGGGTCAGCAGGGGACACAGTTGACTGATAAATGCGGATAAGATTAAAACGAACTGTGCAAACCAAATACAAGTATTTTTGCAACCTAATGATTTTGAAAACTATTTGCTGGGTAATTATGACTAACACAAAAGAAAATCTCGCAACCAGTGCTTTTAATTCAATTTATGGGTGATTAGGGCATGAAGAAGGTAAGATAATAGCTCCCTTAATGGGGGAGCTTTTAAGCACTAAACTACCTTCTCCGTGCTTGAAGAAAAACACTTGGAGATTGGGAGAACCGTGAAGCAATTAGTAAACACCTCAGAAAAAAACATTCTCCATTCTCTAGCAATCAAACCAACTGCAACTCCCACCCTCCATCCTGGTCCATCAGTTCACTCCCATTGCCATATCTTCCAGCTCATCTTCATGAACTCTTACAACCTCAAATCTATTCTCCCTCTCTGATGCCAATACCCTGTCTTTTCTATTTGTTATTTCTTCATCAGTCTCATTTGATCTCTTTCACTTACTTTTATTATCAATTATTCAATTTACCCAACTCTTTATTTCATCATCTTATCAACCATGAACAAACATTTCAATGCAACATCACCACACTCCTCTCAAAAATCAACCTAAAGATAAATAGAAAATCTTCAGAGCCTCAGTGGACAGTGCTTTGATCTGGGTTTTACGTTACTTGCTTTGATTAAGCAAAGCTGTACAATTCAACTTCGAACATGGGCTTCAGGATACATACCCCTGTTGCACTTCTACCATGACCACAGTAAGGACAGGCTGAGCATCCCTCCTGCCATCACAGAGCAAATGAGAGATGCAGAAGCAAAGGTAACCGTGGTGCATGAGTAAGAAAAAGTGAGAAGCCTAGTTCAGTGAAAATTACCTGACTGCCTCAGATGTGAGAATTAAATACTTGGTATGGTTTCGATATAATACAATCTGCAAAGTTCCGTAATGCTGAAGTCTTGTTTGCTCGTGGGCTTTTGGGAAGTGATTGGATCATAAGGATTCTAAAATTCCCAATTAAACAAGCCGCAGATGAGATCATAATTTAATTCAGTTACAAGGATGTGATGCAGAGAGGAGGAGGGGCCTAGGAGAAGAGTGAGTCACAGGGACTATATCTGATCCCTAATCCCTTTCTTCTCTTGGGTTCTTTCCCAGCCTCTCACTCACCTACCTTACCAGGAGGCAACCAGCTTTCCTTCACCTCATCCTACCATCATATTCAGCCTCCCTGCAGGGCCACACAAAAAAATCAGCTGACCATAGACGAGAATGTTACACACTAGAAACCAAAATAAACCTTTATTACTTTAAGTCAACTTTCTCACTCATTTTGTTGCAATAACAAAGAATTAGCATTTACGTTTACTGATTTAAGGAACACAAGTCTGGGATGTTGCAGCAGTGTATCAGGGAATATCCACATATCTCCAAATCCTTTCTCCCTTCTTCTCCGTTGTACTTTGCCAAAAGTTCATACGATCTCTTTCTCAAGGCTCCCTTTCTATTCATTCACCAAATCTTTAAATTATGTGTTTTTCAACAGTTTGTATCTTATCTTTTGAATCATTTTAATTGTATTTTATGTTTGTGAAATTATATGGAGTGAATATTATCTTAGCCCATTTCAATTGTTTTAACAAAAAGCCATAAACTGAGTAATAAACTATCTAAATTTATTTCACAAACAACAGAAGTTTATTTCTGACATTCAAGAGTTTTGGCTAATATCTACTTAGAAGTCAAATTCTGGTTGTTATATGGTAACTTTCCACTGGTTGTCTCATGGTACAAGAGGAAAACCACCTTTATGGTCTTCATATACAGGAATACTCTCATTTACTTTTCAAAGACTCCATCCTCTAATGCCACAAATTCAAACATTGGGATTTCAACATACAGATTTAGGAAAACAACAAACATTCCAATGCTCACAATACTCTATCTTTAAGAGAAAAAGAAACAAAGGAGAGAAGGAAAAGATGTATATACAATAAAATTTACATGTTTGGCTAAAAGAAAGATTTCAATGCTGTGAGTGTAGATCAATGACAAAACACTTGACTATCCAGGGAACTGGATTTGATCCCCAGAGTCACTGGAAAGAGAAGCAAACAAACATAAAAAGCAATAAGGTTTTAATATTCAGCTTTGAGTCCAAATTTTATTTGTTGACATCCTAAATCCAAGACTTCAGATATGAACTTACTTGGAAGTAGAACAGTCATAGATGTAATTAGACAAGTTAGGACAAGCTCACCCTGAAGTAGGGAGAACCATTGATTATAACAAGTGCCTTTATATGAAAGGGGATGTATGCATGTGTGTGCGGAGAATATAACGTAAATACTAAAATTATGCTTCATCAAGCCAAGAACGCCAAGAACTAGGAGAAAGGGATCATCAACTTGCTGACATGTTTTGAGACTTCTGTTCTGAGGCTGTGAGACACATTTCTCCAAGCTACTGGTGTGTGAAAGTTTGTTACAGAAGCCCTAGCAAAGTAACCCAGATACAAAAGCAAATGTTATTCTCCAAGAAAGAAGCAAAGAATTTTCCAAACTTATTTGATCAGCTACTGCTTGCCTCACATATACTCAAGAAAATCATTAAAATTCTGAGTTGAGCTAAGGTGACATTCAAATACAGGTATCTTTTTCTATGACTTCTGACTATTTTCATAATGATGTCTATAATCCACATTATGAAATAACTTTTGAATAATGTTTAATGAAACTCATTATGTGATAATCAAGATAAAAGAATCAAATGAGTAAGAATGAAGCATTCCTGCAATACTCTTTCAATAATGAATGTTATCTTTTTACAAAAACCCAAGCTTTAAGCCAGACACAGTGCCCCATGCTTGCAATTTTCGTGCTCTGAGAGGCTTAGGCAGGAGGAGGGCAAATTCAAGCCCAAGTTGGACAACTTGGCAGCTTAAGGAAAACTTACATCAAAATAAATAATAATAAAAGTGGGACATAGCTCAGTGAGAAAGCCTTAGGCTCAGTTCTTGATACTGCAAAAACAAACAAAAATAGCATGTTTTATATTTAGTGCTATTGCAGTCCTTCACAGTTTTTTCTCATAGCACTCTTAGATAAATAAATTATCTTTTATTTAAGAAAATATTCTCCCCATTGTCTCCCATTGATGGCTTGGCACACTTTGCTTTATAGGAGATAGAAAATAGATATGAATCCTGGTATGTTCAAACAAAGATCAATTTTTAGCTTTACCACTATTTGGCTGAAAATTAACTTTCAAGAAAGAGTAAAATAAAGTTCCCTAAAATGAATCTAACGTGGCATATATTTTTTATTGCCAAGCATAAAAACTACTTGGAGAGATTTAACTTAGAATATATGCTATCCTGTGTGCTTAGTTGAATATAATCCAGATATGAATGCTTAACCATCATCTCGGGCTATAATCAAAAATTACTCTGGAAACATCAACACATTCTTAAGGAAGTGCTATTTGGAAGTGATTGTCCATTTTGATATTCCATTGCCTGTGAGACTGAAACATCTTCCTGTATACACTTCAACAATTCATTTCAAAACTCTTTCATTGTCTTGGGTATTTTATTTTGAAGATGTCACATCTGTTACTTAGAAATAATTCTGTCTAGAGACAAGGTAAACTAATATTTAAGACATTTAGATTAAGTTGTAGCATATTTTTGCAAAAAAAAAAGGATTCTGGATTGATAATACCCAGGTTCCCATGTGAAGTGTAGCAGGCTCATGATGCAAACCTCTGAGATTTTAATTTTCTTGTTCCTAAAAAAGAGAACTCGACAAGATAATTTTGAGCTGTAAATTATTATAGCCCCAGTAAAGATAGAGGTCATGTGTAGGTGAGGGGCACATGTGAGTGTAACTAACATAGACATCATACAGGTCTATGAAGTGTGTTTTGTAGGAGCTAATTAAAAGAGATCAAGGTCTTTACAGAAAATATTTGAATCTAGAGAGGTAAGGATAGGAGGCTATCAGCTAAGCTGAGTGATTTTCAACATCCCATGAGAGGCGGTAGGGAGAATTTACAAGGTTGGGCTGTAGGATGACTGTCATAATTCTTTCAAACTAACAAACATTCTTTACCACATACACTATCAATAACAATTCTTTTCATAAAACAACAGAAAAAGATGCACTACATTGAATTTACAAATCAATATAATATATATCTTGATTTCAGAAGTCATAAAATATGTAGGAAACTTGTGACTTAGATTGAAAGAAATACGGAATTTGAGATATGACGCACAGACTCTGTCATGCCACAAGATAAAATCAGGTTAAGTATATTTATCATCTCTCCTCTCACTTAAATACAAATGTCACGGGAACAAAGACCTTTGCTCTCTTGTTTATTGTTCTATTACTATCCTACTTTCGTTATTAGATTTCTAGAGACCCGACCAGTGCTCAGCACAGAAAAGAACGTCAACACAGATTCGTTAATTATGTAAATAATGACAATCAAACTAACAACAATAATGTCTGTCACAGAGTTGAGAGAAATCCAGAGACCTCGCTTTGACATGGAGAAGAGCGTGCCACTTGGACGCAATTCACTGAAGAGAAGCCATGACTTCCGCAGCTCAAGACTTTCTAGCTTTGGGAAGTCAACACAAAGTTCATGAAGACAGCAGCACTGTGAATGCTGCCCACAGCACGTCACTAGAGCACAGCTTCCAATCCAAATGGTTTTGTAAAGGAAGCAATGGCAATCCTGTGTATGAGCCTGTGTCAGTTATATCATATGTGACAGACGGTGCAGGGTACAAGAGTGAGCTGGAATCCCTGCTCACTTGCTCTATTTTCAGGAAAATAAATAAAATGAGACAGTGACATTTGAGCTACAAATGTGAATGTGATCCCAGTGGGAAAATCTAGGTTAACATTCTACCATTTCATTTGTTCAACAAATATTTATTATACATCAATTATGAACATGCTAAGGACTGAACATGTAAACTGAACAAGACATAATTTCTGCTAACCCTACTCTATTTGCCCCTGCCAAAAGTTCACAATTTTATTTGAAGGAGGACCAATTATTTCCAAATCTTTAATAGAAGGGTAATTAAATTACAAGCGGTGTTATATAAAGGAAAAAGCCAGAAGCATAACACTGTGTAACCTTGAGGAAACAAGAAGTGAAGAAAAATTAGCCATTCTATTTTTCAAAGAATTTGTAGGCTCTATGCCATATTAAATTCCTTTTTTGAATAATCCACCGATTCTCATTAGTCTCTCTCTCTCTCTCTCTCTCTCTCTCTCTCTCTCTCTATATATATATATATATATATATATATATATATATATAATTTTATTATTAAATCTGTCTAAAAGTTTTTAATTTTTAATGATGAAGTTAATTGGTAGGGTAAAAATATGCATAGATCACAATAAAATCTGAATTATCCTTTAGTTTACTACTCCTAAAAGAGAAAAGAAGGTAAACTAGGTAGAAGTTAGAAGAAAACTATTATTCTATTCATAAATGTCTTGTAAAGTAGACATCTTGGAGATATATATTTTATATCAAATAATATATACGTTTTTGTGGTACTAGGGATCAAACCTAGAAACTCTTGCATTGAGCTACAATTCTTAGCCCTTTCTTTTTAGTTTGAAACAGTGTCTTGTTAAGTAACTAAGTTGCCCCAGGCTGAGCTCCAAACTTTTAATCCTCCTGCCTCAGCCGCCTAGAGTACCAGGATTACAGGTGTACGTTACTAGGCCTATGTGACAGCATATAGTGAATATAGAATGAGTATATAAACATTTTTCATGTCTTCTCCTTTGCTGTGTCTAAACACTTAAGTATTTACTTAAGCAAGTGGAGTGGTCCATGTGATGGCTAGGGTTATCAAGACACAATAGTTTTTTTCATTTCTTCTTTCATAAAATTTAAGACATCCTCAACCCTCCTTTTTGTAACTGGCGAAAGGACAGTCTATGCGATTTTAGGTGTTAGTGAAAAATCCGAGTATAGGTTTACTTTACTAAGGATTAGGGGACAATATCTTTAAAGATATAAAAAACATGTTTTGTTCTTCCACAGTTTCTCAATTTACTTGACAAGGTGTTATTTTTAATTTAATGGCATTCTAAGAAACAGTTACAATTTAAAGTATTAACATGCTGTCCATCTTCATATTATGCAATTCTAATTTTAAGTAAAATTATGAGAATCCCCAGAACACTGCACATGCAACCCATGTGATAGTCTAACTGTGTGAGAAGGCTGCAGACCTAATTTAAGTGTTTTTTTACTTCATATTTTGAAGCATTTATATACTGCCAGCATGCTTTACATTTGTCTCACTTACGAATAAAATAAATAGAAAAAGGAAACCTTCAGCTGTTGTGGCCCTCTTTGTCTTTCTACACCGTCCTTTAAAGTGGTGAGTGCTTAGTTAATGCACAGAAGTAACACAAACACGAAAGGATACTATGGAACAACTCTGTCATTCACATTTCTTAAAATACCATTTCCTTTTTTCTGCCCTTGTAACAAATTGTGGTTCTAACAACAAGTTTGATCTGCTGGGTTGTCACTCGCTGCTTATGCAGTCACAGATGTAACATTGCCCATGGAAACCTCACACGTGGTTTCCATGTGTGTCTTACCAGCACCTTGTGGTCATAGGATATTCCATATGCTATGACAGGAGACAGTGAAGGATACACACACAATGTGTCTCCTTCGCTTTTACACATACTTCATCATCCCATCAGCCTTTATGGACAAAGCGCAAGTTCAAAGTTAAAACTATTATATATTTAAAGAAGGTAAAAACCAAGCCCTAAACAGAGCTGTGGCCCCCAGGAGGAAAGGATTAAGTGTCATTATCCATATTATATACCCGTGAAGAAAGCCTTACTGGGGTGTATTTGGAAAAGTCATACACACACTCCACACTTTCACGCATTCACTAGGGATGGAACCAAGAGGGGCTGGGCTCAAATTCCACATCCTCCTGTCCCAGACTCCCAAGTATCCAGGATTATGGGCATGTGCCACTGCATCTCAAATTGGTTTCTACTTAAGAAAAACAAAGCCCACATTAGTAAAAACATTTCATTTGTTAATTTATCAAATATAATATTATTGTCTGTAACAAAATGAGTGTTCTACCTCCCTCCAGGTTCTTATATTGAAATTTTGACACACCCCAGGAATACGATATTATGGAGCAGGTTCTTTTGAAAGTGATTAGATTATAAAGGTAGAGAACTTCATAAAATGGGGTCAATGTCTTTAGAGTCTTAGATACTCTTCCTTCTCTACCTGCGAGAATACAGTGAATGGTCAGAGGGCCGCCCAGTCCCTGATTCTTTCTTAGAACATCACGAACCAACAATATCATTGTGTTATGTAAATCTTCAAAGAGGTAGCTACACAGTAACTCATACCTGAGTTAAAAACCATTCGATAAGATAAAAGTGAATATCATCAATAGTAATCATTTCATAAGTATTTTCATTTATTGAAACATTTATGACAGTAATAAAATTAAAACAAAAAATTAGAATTTATCTAACATAACTAAATACTTAGGGTTCATTAAAAACTGTTTAAACTCTAATGAGAAAACATCACAGGTACCATCCATTTTTAGACTTTAATATCATATTATATGAAATTACCTCTGACACTAAAAACGTTTCAGTTGAATAGTATTTGATTTTATCTAATATTTACCAGATGCCTTTTGTATCTCATTCACTCTTCATTTATTTACTTACTTATTTACTTTCTTACTTATTGAGACAAGATCTTGCTCTGTAGGCCAGGTTCACTATGTAGACTTGATTGGCTTGGAACGTGTAACAGTCCTGCTTCAGCCTCCCAAGCGTTGGGATGTCAGGCATGCACCCCCATGCCCAGCTTACGTGGTGCTGGAGAATCAAACCAAGGGTTGTGTGCTTGCCAGGCAAGTGCTCTACCACTATGCTATGTTTCTCCAGCCCCTCATTCACTCCTCTAGGATTGGGGACACATTAGTGAACTTAACTTACAGTTCATTGGTAATTGTATGCAAAAATAGAGAAATTTGTATGAAATTAACTGGATTATAATACAACAAAGAAAAAAATAAAGTAAAGGACAATTGCTATTATAGATTAGGAACCTACAGCTCTTATAAACTAAGGTACACAGAAAGACTTCTTTGAATGATTAAAACCTAAGCAAAGAATAAATTAATCAAAGACAAAGCCAAGACAGAAACAGAGAAAATGCTGCACAAAACAGGTAAGAGCAGATACAAAAGCCTGCAAGTGACACTTTGGTCCACACATTCCAGAATGTAAGGACAAGTGCATCTCTCAGAGAGAAAGTATGCATCCAGGTGAGGGGGGACATTTATTAAAGATTTTGTCAACATTTCACATTTCATTCTAAGTGTTACTGAAAGTCATTGGAGGGTCTTGTATAGGAAGGTGTAGGAGGAGGCCAGGTCCATGACGTGTTGTTAATGTATGCTTCTACTCTGCTCATCAAAGCTGCACAATATGGAACTAATCAATCCACCTTCCCAGGTCTTTCTAAACCACAACTTCCATATATTGTAATTCTCTTGGAAAAGATTCCATCATTATTTCTCATTAAGTCTCTCACTGCCTACCAAAATCTACTCAGTTTTCCAGGGTTCCAAGGTTTTAGTGCCATCTTTATAAAATAGGCATTTCATGTTGAAGTTAAATTTTATCCTCAAATCTCTATGTTTTTTCCTTGAGATCTTATTTCTACATCATTCCTAGATGACTTTCTATTCAACATAAATGTCCTGCAGCAAATAAAAGGAAAGTCGATAACATAGGGAGCCATAATTAAAGGAATTTTTCATGCCACAAATATCTAAAATTATATTCATTCATGGATGAACATTTTAGTGCAAGGCCAACACCTTTCCTCTGAATTAAGATTTGCCTATCAGAGCTCTTTATAATGGTCTTTCAGAAAACAAACTTGTCATGCCTTACACCCTAATCTCAACTTGGCAGTTTAATATTGAACAGCAACTAAAGGAAATCTCTTTATGAATTTGAAGGAAAAATCCTTGAAGTCATTTTGTATTTTAGTGTCCTCCAGAACTTTCTTACTCGAAGTGCAATCTACAGATTAGCATCCAAATCGTCATGCCTTGTAACTCGTTAGAAGCACACACTCGGCTGTATACTAGAATCAAGTAACTATGTAACCCCACTTTAACAAAATGCCCAAGTGATTCCTATAAACACAAAATTGAATAAGTAATAGTTTAGCACATATCAAATTCTATTCCAATTATTTTTCACAATTTTCTTTACCAAGTCCCTTCAAAATATTAAACTTACTTTTCATAAAAACAACACACTTACTGAGTCACTCTCCCGTTTATACTGTCATATTTCATTAGGTTATGTATGCGTAAAAAAAATAAAATAACAGCAGGCTGGAGTTTGTTATCTTGAGAAAAGGCTGCTAGCAAAGTTGGCCCCTGGATAGTGTTGAGAACATGACTGGTAAACAGTTTGCTACACGGGTGCAAAGACCTTAGATGATGAATGTGGCTCACTGCGCCTAAACTGTTATAACTATGCAGTTTATTATAAACACCTGCTCTCTTCTGGAAGTCTAGAAGTTTGGTGTGTGCCAAGCACAAAGTGCCTAGGAGAATGACCCTCAGTAAAAAACGTGGTGTCACAGGATCCCATGAGCTTTGCTGGCAGATCATACTTTAGTGGTCTGTCACATCGAGTTGCTGGAGGAATTAAGTGCCTCTGTGTGACACCACTGGGGGAGATCTCCTGGAAGCCGGTGCCTGGTTTTTGTCTAACTTTACTTATATCCATTCCCTGCAATAAATCTTCCTTGTGATTACAGTTATTTCAAGCAAATCACAGGATTTGGAAGGAATCTCAGGGACCTAAATTACGATCAGATTAGATTACCTTAGGTCTATAGAAAAATCTGGAACAAAGGTAACTAATTTTTGTGGGTATATACAAATTACTGAGATCAACAGTGCACGAATATTCAAGAATCACTACGAACAATTAATGCATCCTACTCATAAATTAGTGTATTTTCAGACAAATGAAGTGATATTGGTTAATCCAGCAAGGAAATAGTTCGCCATAAGGCAAGGCCCAGATAGTAAACATTTGGCTAGTTTACATTTTAAGTAAGATACAAATTTCATTAAGGTATTTCTGTATAAAAAATACACATGATACATAGCAAAATTCACGTTTTGGCAAAATTTTAGCAAAAGAAAAACCATACTATATTTTGAGGTTTTGATATCAATGTAATATGAAAACATATTAGTAGTTTCCTGAATCTCAATATATTTCAAAATTTTAAGTGTGTTTTTGTTACAGTGGTTTTGTGTCTGCCTGGGGTCTCCTGGTTATTATCCTGGTTCACTGAAGCTCTCTAAGGCAGAGAAAATACACAGTGGAGTTCTGGCTCCAAAACAAGATGACACACCCTCAAATCATCGATTCTTTTTGACTTGTCAACAGATTCAGTTAATTTGTTATATTGACATGAAAGTTGAACTCAAAACAGGGTATCCCAAGGAGCTCTGGTCCTTGCATGCTTGTTTGTAGGGTTGCCTTTCAGACAAGTGAATCACTCCATTTAAAAACTATTATTGTTTGTGATAATAATTGTTTAAATATGGTTTATCGTCATCTAAATAAAATTGCTGCACTTTCCTGCTAACATGATTTTCCACAGCTTTCATTATTTAGAGATAGCTTTGTAAATATTAACTTGGAATGATCTTTGATATACATGTGCTAAAAATTATTTTATTATTTTTAAAATTAGAATCCTTTGAATACCTGGATGTCTGGGGCTAACTGTGTCTATGGGAGTGTAATTATATCTGAGTCTCCAAAATTGCTAGTCAACTTCAGCTTATTGGGGTGGTACAAGTAACCCCACGAATTTGTAAATACAATTTTCTACCCATTTTGATCCAGAATTTTTTTTGTCTTGTATAAGAAGCCACAAAATAGAACCCCACTCAAGATATTAAAACACTGGCAAAGGAATTTAGTGCTAAAGTATTTATAGACTTTATTTTAACTTGGCTGCAGCCACATCTCCCGTCAGATTTCTTTCCTTGAGATTAATCACAAGTTTAATAGAAAATTGTTGCCATGATGTAAACAATTTGAAGTTGTTATTTTTGAGGTAATACAAGTATCTCCTGTGTTTCAAAGAAACAATGAAAATGATTTTTTTCTGTGAATTTACTGTAATACAAGTAAAAAAAAACTACATGTGAGAATTACATTGCTTGTATATATATTAAAACAAGACAAATAGTAATGACGTTTGATAATACAACATTACATTATATAGTGATTTGTGATGCTAAATGATTTTCTGTGTAATAATTTATCTAAATTAAATGGCTCAATTATTCCTGATCATGTTTTTTTTCCATATGTTTATCTCAAATAAAACCTACCAAATTCAGATATATTAATTATTCATCATAATTTTTATTTTCCTTTAAATATGTTTTTCTAAATCCCTCTAAGGATCTTAATCACTAACTCACTTTTAAAATACCAAAGTTAGAAATGAGGGAATTGTATGACTCGTACAGAGGTTTAATACAGTAAATAGAAAAGAAAATCATGTAAAGTTACTATGTAATGTGTTGCAAAGATATTATTTTATTCATAACTATCAATGCTAGAATAAAGCAATAGTACATCGTAAAATTTTATCTCAATTTAAAAGTTTGAAAATTTTGGGATTTTTAACTATTTGGAAAAATTCAAAAGTGAATCAAACATGCCAATCATCAACATTAAATCATTCAGGTCTTCCATCAAAAATAAATGAGAAATGTCAGTAATCTTCTTTTAAACACAGTAAGTTCAAAAAATATATGGACCTCTGCTTTACTATGAATTTCAGCATCTGAGATCAACACATATATTATGGGCAGTTTCTATATTATTTTGCAAACGTTTTCAAGTTTCTAATACCTAATCTTGAGGTTTCCTTTCAAAGTCCATGTTTAAATGTTCTCATACACCATGCATAGAGACTTTTTTTTCTAAAATAATACCCTAGAGAAGAGAATAATGTGATTTAGCCTATACTTTGGGAAGGTTTTTTATACATATCTTTCTATCTGGAATAAACTAGGTTTAACATTGTCTTTCTTACAGTCTGAATAGGAAGTCTGGAGAATATATATGAGCCTAATACTTGAAAAAGGAAGTACTGCTAACCATTGTTAATAAAGAAAAGAATCATTCCGTATGAGTTGGAAAAATAAGAATTTGAGAAAAACACTTATTTTAAATTTTTACATAATGATATATATGAAAATAAAAGCATACGAAGTATGTAAGGATTAGGTTATGATGCCAGCAAAATTGACTTCTTGGAAAGGCAGGCTTAGGACAACTTTGCAAGCTTCGAACCCTGAAACTGGCAGAGTTGTCCCCGATTCACATTTCTATATTTGCATGGTGGCTTAATTTTCTCTTGCTGTTAAAAGATACCTTCTGCCAGTTGGGAGAATGACATCAACAACCGCCTATCTCAATTTTCCCTTATTAGCAAAGAGGTGGTGAAACAGTCTGCCAACAGTTCTAAATCTCCTGTGGCAGGATGGAAAATAGCTGTGCTGGTGTTAGTGGCCCCCTTCAGTCCAAGAGGCGAGTGCGATGAGAAGTCTGATAGGTCTCTTCCAGACCACAATTATGTCAAAAGAGAAACAGACACTGGAGATCAGAAAGAATGACTTAGCATAACGACAGGATTTTGTCTCTTTTTAAAGCTGAAAAGAATTCCATTGTGTGTACATTTTTTCTAAATCTGTATCAATGGACATCTCAGTTAATTCCATATCACACTCATTGTGACAAGTGCGCAGGAACACACACACACAACCTGCTATCACTCACATGCTGAAGCTAATGAAGTTACTGTCAGAAAAGTAGAGAGAGTAAAGGTCAAGCCAGGAAACAAAATCAGAAAGCAGGTCTAGATGGTGAATATATTGGGTATCAACTATAACTAGAGAGGAAGAAATAATTCCAGTGTTCTAGAGCACAATCGTGTACCACGGTCCACAACAATGCAATCACACGTGTTCAATAATTATAAGAGAGGAATTAGAATGGCCCCAACATGGAGAACTGATAATATTGGCAGAGATGGAAATGTTAATGCTATTCATCTTTGACCATTACATTTTCTATACATATGTAAATGCATAACAGTACACTCCTTAAAAATAGTATTACATGTCCATTTAAAAGTGGAAATTTAAAAATTACTATCACAAAAATATAGAGATTTATTTGTAGCAAGTAATAGCAACAAACGATCAAAATAACGTATAAGCAAAATATAAGGTAAAAATACTTGCTTCATTGTTGTGTGAATAAAGGCAATTTATTTTATAGTTTTTAGTCTGTAAAATAATATTTGTAATTTTTTCTAATGGTCTTAAAATTTAGAATTAAAAAAATCTTTAAAATATTTTTAAACGAAAAGGGATACCTAAACCTGCCAATTATGATTAAACTTTGCAGCTATTCAAAATGTACAGGGTTGATGATTATTTTGCTGTTTCGAATAATTGCCCATAGGGTTGTACCCTCACAAATCGTGTGGAAAGGCCCTCCTTTCCCTCACATCCTCACCAGCATTTGTTACTATTTAATTTCTGGTTTTGTTTCCTTCATTATAATGGTAGCCAATTAATAAGAAAGATGTTAACTTACATTTTGCTACTCCGCTTCTAGGTATAGATATCCAAAAGCAATTATATGAACCTAGCAGAGAGATACCGACATACCATTATTTATTGTAGTAATACAATAGCAAGACATGAACTCACCCTAGTTGTCTAATAATGGATGAATAAATTTTAAAAAATGGAGTGAAGACGTGTAATGACTATATGATCTATCCATAAAGAACAACAAAAACATTGTCATTTTCAACAAAATACAACTATAGGAAGTTACATTAACTGAAATAAAGCAGCCACAGAAAGGTAAGTGCTGTATACTCTTTCTCACATGTTGAAGCTTAAAATAAAGTTAAATAGAAGAGTGATTAATAAAAAATGGAAAAGATGTATGTTGGAGGAAGGGAACAAGTACATGGAAGTTGTCCTGCTCAGTGCATGATCTGTGCATGTGTGGAAATATCTTTATTATGTACCTGTACATAGTAACCAAGTCAAATGTAAAATATAAATAATACAGAAAAGTAGTAAATGGTTATGATTCATATTCAATTTGAAAAAATCTGCTAAATATCTTGATTAAATATTAATTTCTAAACAACATGTTTCTGAAATAATTTGGTTAATATGAATTATTCTAAGTATGTTATCTTTCTGATCATACTGGCATATAAGTGTGTATTATATCAGCATGGAACAGCATTTAAATTGCAGGTCTTGTGCATACATATGCCCAAAGAGATGATGCAATAGTAAAAAGAAAACTAAACAAAGCATATTATTTTCTAGTACGAGTGCATTTCTTCTATTAAGGTTTGTATTTAAAGGGCTGCTTTTAGAAGTAATCTAGTTTTATAGCTTTTCTCCATGGACTGTTATTTATGAGCAGTGATCATATTTGAAATAATTCCTCTTTGGCCATAATGCTTTTTTCCTACAGTAGCATTCTTCATAGGTGAAGAATCTTTGCCTTTAAGTCAGTGAAACAAACAAAAGTTTACACAGTTCCATGTTGAACGTCCCATGATTTACAAATCGGTGTGTATGTCGTCTGGCTTTGTGTTTGGTAACCCTTTTCTTTGACTTATCTAAATTTCACCTATAGGATAAATACTTCCTCAAATTTAATTAACAAACTAAATTTAGTTTTTCTAAGTATGCAATGACATAAATTCATTGCCTCTATAACAACTGTCCCTAGACACACAATCACAAGATTTGACACCAAAGCTCATTAGCCATAACATCTCTGTTTATTACTTGCTCCATTGTGTGCCAGTTGAGGGCTTGGTCTGTGCTAGGTGACTACTCACAATTGTGAAGACTCCCTAAGAGCTGACTTAGGTTATCTCTAAATCCAGAAAGTTTATATGAGTACATTAAAAATCCTTTAGTAAAGTTGTTCCCCAACACTGTTGTATGTTGTTGGACCATTATTTCCTCTGCATTATGTCAAATTCAGTAGCTCCAAAACCAGGTCCACTGAGTACTGGTTATCCTTGAACATAGCTCCGGCTCAACTGAATACTCTCAAACCTATGGAGCTTCATCTAGTTCAGCTTTACCACAATTACTAGTAGACAATGTTTATTTGCATTCCGTTTTATAAGAGAAACTTCAAAGCAATGCTCAGCAACAGTATTGTTATCAGCTTTTACAAAAAAATAAAAGTTAGTATGTTTTGCTTTTGCTTGTCACTGGCCCAAATAGGAGGTCACTCATTGTACAAAATAGGAAAAAGTTTTATTAAAAGCCAGTTTTGCTCGAGATGATGGGAATAGTTGTCCAAAAATTGCCAATCTATCTGAGTCACCTTGATACATCAGAGACAATTAGAGAAGTGTGGGCCAGGGGGAAGGGAGAATTGTAAATCTATGCTTGTAAAATAAATTTTGCAGTCTCTTGTTGGCTAGCATGTTTTCTGATCATTGACATCCACAAAGTTTTGTGCCTGGGAATCCTTTTATGTCCTTCTCACTTCCCCGAATGTCCCTTTCTTTCTCCTAAGGAAACAGGAGGTCTTTATTCTAAAACAGGAAATGCTTGCGTCTGTACATCTACGTGGGATGGAACACCGCAGAAGAAATGCTATCCTGCTAACAACAGCATTATTAATTTAACCCTCACAATACTTTAGGTGCTGTGCTAATTCATCTCACTTGGTGTTCACTGTCACATTATTTTTTAAAAAATCAATTAAATTTTCCTTTAAACATTTAAACAAAACTAAAGCTACACTGAATAAGTAGTTCCATATTATAAGGTAATGTTGATATTTGCATGTATATTTCAATTTAATAACCCAAGAACTAAAACATTTTTCCAAATATTTAAAGTTTTTGACCTAACATCACAAAAATACATGAAAAATATAGAAAAATATGGTTCCAAAGAATTAGATAGCAAGTAACAAAAAATAGTCATCATGGCGAGGCAGGAGGCAGAGGAAGTGAAGCCTGGGACCATGCTTGCCTACTATCCTTAGAGACTTTCGGGTCATGACAGAGACAGGCAAAGTTCAAATGGAGTGCTGCTGAAGAAAGAGCGGCACAGAAGGACCCTAGAGATCTGCCACGAGCTTCCCAGGGGGTCCCGAGAACATTGAGCCACGCGTGTGTACGAGGAAATTACCCAAACCCATTTAGACTCTCCAAAAGTGTATAGAAAACATTAATCAAAGCACACAGAGGAACAGAGCAGCACATGCTCCTCACCCAGAGCGAAAAACGCAAAGGACACTGAGTAGAGTACTTGGAAAAACTGTAAATAGCAGGGAAAAAATTAATTAGTCACAGAATAAATGCTGCTGTGGTTCTGCCTAATACATTTTAGAGGCAGGAGCTAAAAGGTCAAAGAATTTTCTGGTAACTCAACTATGTCTGAGAACGGAGTCCAAAATATTTAAGTTCCTGGGGGGAGGGGCGAAATGTACAGTTTCTGTACATAAAGAATAAATTGAAAATTATCAAAAATATTATTTTGAAGAATATTTTATTACTTAAACACATTAAAAATAACTGTTTTTGCTTCCAGGAGGATAGCGAAGAGACTTGACCCATTCCTTCTGCTAAGCACCACCAAATCTGTCAACGTTACAAATAAAACAAATCTAAGAGGATACTGAATGGTAAGAAGGAGAAGCAGGCGAGTGAGGGAACTAGCGACGTAAGGAATGACCTGGCACCCAGTTCTTGGGTTTTCTTTTTGCCTCATGTATCACAAACTTGGAGCTACGTGCACCCATAGCCTACAAAAGGAGCACTTCTGCTGAAGGCTGTTTATTTTAAAAACAAAGTAGAAGTTATACTTCTAGCCAATTTGTAATGTGAAGAATTGGATTGATCCTCCTACAAAGAATCATGTAAAAAATTAGGCCAAATGGAGGAACCAGAGATTTTAAGTACAGTGACTATGAAACAACAAAGATTTCTACATGTGCAAATACATACATACCCCATCTACCAATGGCCTTTGAAAGGACCAGAGAAGAGGCATGCAAGCAGGATAAAAAATGCTTAGAATCCTCTATAACTTATAAATGTTATAACTCCTCTCTTCCACCCAGACACTACAGAAAATAAAGGAAGACTGTAGCCAGATACCCATAAGTTCCATCACAGACCACATCTAAACTTCAGCCTAGAAAGAACTCAATGAAGCATTCCACTCCTCCCTTCCACTGTCAAGAGACACATCAAAGGAGTCCAAGAAATCTGTGACTCTCATGTCTTGTAATTTTTAGAAACAAGCCTCCCCAGAAAGTGCTGGCAGTGAATACCACCAAGAGAGCCATGACAGAAGATTTGGGCATTTTCCAGCCAGGGGGGTGCTGATGGGGTCCAGTGGGGAGCTAGAGTTCCATTCCCACCCAGCTATAATGAGGAGCCACCCTCTCTCGTGCCAACATAAGTTGATTGGGGAAACTTCACTTCCAGCTGGACCTTGCAGTAATAAGACAAGGTTCCCCACTCGGCAGCCTGAGTGAGTTCAAAGAAAATCAATTAAAATGGAAGATTAACGCAAGATTCAGATAGCGAAAGCTCCACGAAGACAATATACAGATCCCAATAAAAAACTGTCATATAAAGAATCAGAAAAATTCCAACTTCAATTTTATAAAAGAAAATATCTATAACTAATGTCACGTTAATAACAAAAAACTAAAAGTTTTCTCATGAACATCAAGAGAAAGAAAAGAACTTAACTGCCCACCAATACTTCTCAATATACCGGAAGTCTTAGCTAATGAACTAAGAAAAGTACAAAACAGTATACTGACTTAAAAGGAAGAAATAAAAGTTTTCCTGTTTATAGAGGATAGGAACTAATCATCCAACATAGCAAGGTTGCAAAAATTAGAGTTTAATATGCAAAAGCAAGCTAATTTTCTGTATGCCAGGAAAAAACAAGTAAAATTGGAATTTAAAAATGCAATATCAATTACCTAAGAACCACCAAATACAAAATACTTTCATATAAATCTAACAAAACATGTATGAGAACAATTTTTTTAAAAATACTACAAAATTCTGATAAAACATCAACAAGAAAATAATTAGGTGGAGAACTATTACAAGTTGATGAATAAAAGGAACCAACAGTGTCTAGATGTTTTATACACGACCCAGTCTCAAAGTCTCTTATATTGCTGGTATGAACAAACTGATATAACATTTAGATTAAAAGACAAAAAATTAAGAATAGCCAACAAAATACTTATGAATAAAAACTAGAGACAAATGCTATCAAACTTCAAGACTGACAGTAAAGCTACTGCAATAAAAATATTATGGTGTGGTCAAAATGACAAAAGCATTCATGGAAATAGAACAAAGAACCCCAACATTGACTCACATAAACTGAACCAACTATTATTTTTTTGCTCTGTTTTGTTTTGTTTTTTGAAACAAGGTCTTGGTCTTGCTCTGTCGCCCAGGCTGATCTTGAAATTACTAGGTAGCCCAGGCTGGCCTTGGATTTACGACAATCCTTTTTCCTCAACCTCCCAAGTCTAACCAACTGATCCTTGACAAAGCAACAAAAGCAATACTATTGTTCGACAATGGTTCTTTTAACAAATGTTACTGAAAAAGCTAGATGAGCACATACCAGAAACAAAAAACAGAACAATGAAGCTGGACACAAACCTTATACTTTCCACACAAAAAAAAAAATTCTCAAAAGTAAGTTATAGAGTTAAACATAAAATGCAAAATTACAGAATCTTCAGTATCAGTCTGGTCTACAGAGCAAAACTATCTCTAAAAATAAGTAATATAAAAAATTAAAATAAAACTGTAAAAAATTACAGAAATCCTAGAAGATGAGAGGAAATCTAGAAGAAAAAATAGCTCATAAAGCAGTGTTACTCAAAATACACACAAAAATCTTGAAATTCAACAACAAAACAATAAACTGAATAAAACTGGGCAGAAGACTTGAACAGACACCTCAACAAATAAACATGGCTGTCACTCAGCCATTACATGTCATTGAGAAAATGCAACTTAAGTAATGACAGGCATGGGAGGCAATTCACTGAAGATGATATGCAGATGGGAAATGAATCTTAAGAATGTGTTTAATATCATTAGATGTGAGAAAATGCAAATTAGGCTGTAACAATGTATTACTATACATATCTCAATGACTAAGATAATAAATTGGATTATTATACATTATTACTAAAATTTTTATAAGTAAGCCACTGCGTAAAATAGTTGAAAAATGTTTTAGCCATTCAATATTCTGTGACCTGACCTTGAAGAGAAATGAGCTCTTATGTTCAGATAAAAATGAATGTTCATGTCACCTATGTTAGAGCCCAGGACTGGAAATTAGTTGTATATATTTCATACTATGTAATATTATTCAGCAGTTAAAAGAAACAAGGCCTGAATCTACACAGAGAAAATTTGCAAGAATATCTAGAGAATTACATCAAATTAAAACTTAGCCTCCAAAAGTTGCATGCTGTGTGATTTCATTTATGGAGCATTCTTGAGAAAATAAAATTCTAGGAATAGAGGAAAAAAATCATAGAGACATTTGAAGAAAGGAAGGACATCAGAAGAGAAGTGGCTGTGTCAAAGGGGAGGTCTTGCGGTGACTGCCTTGATTATAAGAGTCAAATCCTGACCATGATATTTTACTACGTTTTCTCACAATTTAGCAGGTTTCTTGGAACGACTCCTCACCATTTCACACAAACTACAATTATGTCAAAAATGTAATTAAAATTACATATTTTAATAAAAAATTTAAAATACCTATCAAGCACACAATGTCACATACAAACTCAAAAAAGTACATAATGAATATTTAGTGATTTCTAATGAAAATTTTTAAATTACAATTAATGTCATCTGGAAAGATGTAGAATACTAATGACATAAAATATTTGGATATAATGGGTAGGAAATACTATATCAGAAAATACAATATTTAATGTTTCTTTTAAAATCCAAGTAGCAAAAGAATTTCTGCCTTATTTTTATGATGCTAGAAAAATAATATTGTTTAATCCAGAAAAATAAAAACATTTAATTTTTGTATTTTTCTGTATTTTTCAATTTTTGTTTGTAACATATATCATTACTTATGTAGCAAAAGAAACATTATATATGCGTGTGTGTGTGTGTGTGTGTGTGTGTGTGTGTGTGTAGTATATGGTAACATAGAGGACTAAATAAATATACATGTCCAAGGAGAACAAATGACAATTTCTGCTTAAAAAATAACAATACAATGTGAATTTGTTTTAATATACACAGAAATACAATCTGTGGTAGGTATAATATATGAGTCTGGAACATGTTTTGGACTGATCTTAAAAAGTAATGGTATAATATATTAACATATATACTGTGAGACAATAAACTATACACATATAAACTATACGCAGCAACTCTAACCTACCAAAAACATAATTAAATATTATATGACAACAAAGGAATTCAAAGTAGAATCAAACACAGTGCAATGATATATTCCCTGCTGCTTGAGAAGCTCAGACATTTAAAAATAAAAGTGAATGGCTCAAGGACGCACCTTATTAGGAGGATATGCCTAGATTTCGCCACAAAAATTTAAAATAATAATGATAACAATAAAAGAAACATAAAAGGTTAGGCATATAGTTCAGCGATAGGATATGCCTGGGCTCAACCCTCCAGTATCACTAAAAGAAACAAAATAATAATAATAATAATAATAATAATAATAAAGCAATAGGAAAGAAAATTAAAAACAACATGGAACAAACTGAATAAAAGATAAGAAATACAAATACATATAAAAATATACAGCAAGGGCTGGAGGAAGAACAGCGGCTAGAGCACTTGCTCACTTGCTTAGAAAAAGCAAGGTCTCGGGTTCAATTCCCCAGCAACACAAAAGCCAGGTGTGGTGGCACACATCTGTAATTCCAGCACTCAGGAGGCTGAGGCAGGATTGCAGTGAATTCATGGTCAGCCTGGACTGCATAGTGAGTTCAGGACTACGCTGCACTACAGAATTAACATTAAAACGAAGGATCTACCACTTTCAAAAACAAGGCAGAGATTGTCAGGTAAGATTAAAAAACAAGAACCAAATCCAAAATTAACTGCTTAAATATTACATAGAGAGGTGTAATAAGGTATATATAGGTGTATATAATAAGGTATAAAGATGAACACAGACATAATATGATAAGAATAATCTAAGTGAAGCAGATTCTCAGTGTTACTGTTAGTCAAATGGATCAATGTTAAGAATCATGCCAGGTATAAAGATAGTCATTTTGTAATGGTAAAACAGCTAATATATCAAATTTACATAGTACAGTCTTAGATTATTTTCTGCTGCTGTAATAGAATACCACAGACGGCCTAATTTATTTTCAAAA
Organism: Ctenodactylus gundi; assembly: GCA_004027205.1. Lineage (NCBI taxonomy): Eukaryota > Metazoa > Chordata > Mammalia > Rodentia > Ctenodactylidae > Ctenodactylus > Ctenodactylus gundi. The sequence continues at coordinate 499,991 of PVKB01000339.1, forward strand.
TAAATTTGCTTCTCATAGTTCTGGAAGCTGGGAAGCCAATGATCGATTTTCTAGCATCTGGTAAAAACACTTTTGACACATCATAACATGGCAGCTGGATTCACATGGCCAGAAATCGTGTGTAAAGTAGCAGCAGGAACAAGAGAAACTCATGCACAAAAGTATTCACTCTCTCAGTAACTAGCCAAATCCCACATTAAAGGAGTTATTCTATTCCTCAGGGAAAACCCTCATGACATATGTGTCCCTTAAATGTCCAATTCCCAAAACTGTTACATTGACAATTAAATTTTAACACGAGGGCATTAAAACCACAGCAAATCCTAAATGTGTATGTTCTCAATGAGAGGGTTTTGCATTGTAAGTCAAAGATGAAGACTCCTGGAACAAACAAACCCAAACTAATAGTTAGGGAGTCCAATATCTCTCAATAAATGATTGAAATAAGCATAACCTATAAACTGTAGGATTTGAACAGCAATATCAACCAACCTGACCTCATTAATATTTAAATCACCTTTAACTACACAGACAGCATCTAGTAAGATAGAACATACTCTGGGCCATAATAGAAGCCTCAAATTTTAAAGTCAATACAGTTATACATTTTTCTCTGACTAAAATGGAATGGAATTAAAATTAAATCAGTAACAAAAGACAGCTAGTAAATCCTCAAAGTCTTTGGAAATTGAAGAACACATTTTTAAGTAAGCCATGGACAAAGCAGAAAACAAAAGGGAAATTAGCAGGTAGTTGGATTGGAACAAAAATTAAAGCACATTGTACTAAAATATTTAGGAAGTTAATATAGTTTTACTATGTAGAAGTTAATAAAGTCTTTGCATAAGTTTACAGTAAACATCTGTATTGGAAAAAAAGAAAGGAAGTAAATTAATTTCTTCAGCTTCCACCTTTAAAAATACTAAAAGCATCCAGTTAAACTGAAAGTCAGTCAATGAAAAAAGAGCAGGAATCAATGAAATATTGAAATATTGAATGGAGAAAATTAATTAAACTGTACTCGTGTCTTTGAAATTAAGGTGAAATTGATTAACCTCTACCCAGACAGAACAGTAAACAGAGAAAAGGCATAATTCACGAATGCAAGCAAGAAGATATGCAATATCACTACAGATACAACAGATATTGCACAGAGAATAAGAATCTTTTTATAAAGCAGAAAGCAATGTAGACACTACTCATTGCCTTGATTGAAGATAGTGCACTCATATGCAAATAAGTATCAAAGTATACTCTTCTAATATATGTAGTTTCATAAGTCATTCTATTTTAATAAGTCTGTTTGAAACAATGAGGTAAACAGTGTCAAATTAACTGTAAGAAAATAAACCGAATAAGCATGCCATGGGAAAATAAACAGGAGAAGTGACTGTCAATGAAAGTTTTATATTGAATGAAACCTGGCTCAACCCTCAATTCCCGGTACTTCTCATAAACATACTGACTGCTGGCCGAAAATGAACTACAAAGGTAAAGGCTGTTCAGGTTTTTCCAAATCTGTTACTAGTTACTCCAGCTAACTTTACTATAAACAGTTATCTCACATCACAATAGAGATTTCTTCTAGTTAGTTTTATTGGCTTTATTTTGAAAAAGGTTAATATCTGACAAAAGTAGGCACTATTCCCGAAGGTGACACTAGGCACCCTTTCACCCTTTCCCACTGCTGAGCTCACACTGGCCAACTGCAGAGTATAAGCTTGACTTTCTCAATGATGGTGTTACCATCTTTCTTCCTGTCTACACTCTCAGTTTTCTATAAAGAGATAATAAGTAAGTAAATAAATAAATAAAAGTTTCCTGCTAGTTTCATTTACTGGCTTACCAAGTTGGTCCTGGCTGCAACACTGACTTTGAAGACTTACTGTGTAACCCACGATTAAGATCTTAATTAATTGAAACTCTGGGTTTTACTTGGTCTTCTCACAGCAGCCCACACAATACCAAGCTTGATATATTTTAACTTTCCTGATCTACTGCTGCCCTGGGAACTTTTAAAAGCTGTGGTCTGCAACTTAAATGTTGCACTGATGTTTCTCCATAGGATACTTTTGGCTTTTAGGCTCCAAAGAAGTATACCTTCCTTAAACAAAAAGAGCAGAAATCGAAGCGTTCTCTACGCTCTTCTGAGACAAGAGGGAAGGCAGTTAGCAGAGGAAAATATGTCTGCGGTCAACAGGTAAGTAAGGAGAAGTCATTATTTTACAAAATCTACTAGCAGAAGGAAAATGCCTTTTAGAAAAAAATAATTTTAATCATTGGCAAATACAACACTAAATGATTGCAGACAAACATTTTGGCTTTGGATGTGCTGTTATAAATTGGGACGAATAGAGACTGGAAAGAAATGAAAGGACCACTGGTCAGAGTGAGTTTTAAATTCTTCCTTAAAAATAAATCTAACATTTATATATCTAGATACCATACCAATCTTTCCAAAGCCCTGTTCCTTGGCTATAATTTTCTCATTTCACATATGAAGATTCAGCTCAAATGTCTACGACATACATCTCATCTCTGACCATTAGCGTGCATTTTTGTGGCCTTCATGTCACCAAACTGAACGTTGGAACAAGAATACCAAGGTTGGAGCTTATCGTCTGCCAACGGCAACCACTTACACTTAACTTGATGCACAAGCAACAAGCCTGATAATTGGAAAAAGCAACTGATCTGCTCTAGAATCTGCTCTCGTCCGTCAGACTTAAAAGTAGCCTAACACAATGGGTGAAGAGTTGTCACCTATTCCTGGGACATTAGGATATTCAATTTGTCTGTGCACTCTATTGGGATACACAGCCTAATTTTTTTTTTCTGCAGATTTTCAAAACTGTCTCCTTCATTCTCCCATAAAAATCACACTAAACTTGAATGAAATATCACAACATGACTATTAGGATATAGATTTCTGATTTAATCAAGGGCAGAACTTTCTTTCTGAGAGAGGGAGAGCCTACAGATACCACAGGAAGCAGGTATTTACTCTCCAACAGCTTCTCCTAGTTGAAATTTCCCTTGGGCCATGAAATTCTGAGTCGAGAAGTAAGCCTAGCAAGCAGCTTGTTGTCTCCTACTAGCATACTGTAAAACATTTCAGGGTGCTGGGGGTATTGTGCAGTCATTAGACCACTTTCTGAGGAAGTGTGAGGCTCCCTTCAATAGGCCAGAACCACATACAGCTGAGCATGGTGGTGAATGCCTGTAATCCCAGCACTCGAGAAGCTCACACCAGAAGATCGCTGTGAGTTCTAAGACATCTTGGGCCACATAGTAAGTGCCAGAGCAGCCTGAATTACAGAGAAAGAACAAACAAAACCATCCCCTTGCATTTCAAATACAGTTTCTTATCTTCTTTTCTCTTCATTCTCCACTGGCAGTATCATTTCACTTCCCAAATACTTACCAATACTTGAATTCTTTAGACTATTTCCTAGAAGAATTATGTTGAGGAATTTGATACTACAAATAGATAAAACATATCTGTAGGATAATATTTAGGAACTGGTTAAACATTTAGTTGAAAATAAATGCTTGTGAGAAAGAGGTTGTACCAAAATCTGCACATATGCTGCTGTCTTAATCCATAGGCCACCTATTTCCCCTGATTCGGTCAAGTCCCATTGTGGCATGTGACTGGAGCCTTCCAAGTTCTCCAAAACACACTTTGTCTATGTCTACTGGCATGCAGATCATTGGATAAGACACAATCCACAAACTACCAAGCCAGAATAGAAGTTCACTAGGTAGACACAACATAGACATTAGCGCTTGCTAGACTTCACTCATTAATATCCCAGTGCCAATGCTGATACCCAATTCAATAACCTTTCTGGTCCTGGACGTAAAAGATCTACCATTCTACTTTTCAGTTGGTCCTGATTGGGAATTTCTTCCAGCCTTTCCACTTCCATTATGAGTAACTCTTTTTTCCTTCGGATTCCACACGTCCAAATACCTCTTTCCAACTAAAGAGAATAATATAGAAGTTTATGAATCTTTGCGTGTCTGTGTGTGGTACTGGGAATTGAGCCCAGGGCCTTTGCACTGAGCACTGAGCTATATTCTCAGCTCTTTTGTTTTTATTTTTTATTTTGAAAGTTTCACAAAGTTACCAAACCTGGGCTCCAACCTGTGGTCTTCCTGCCTCTGCCTCATAGAACATCTGACATAAATTGCCTTTACTAAGATGTGACCTGTAATAAACATTAAAATTGAAGCTACTTTTGTGACCATTCTTTACTGAATCTTAGACTTGATACTAATTGTATATGAATTATTTTCAATTCATTGGTATCACTTTTATAAAATTCTAACACTGACATACTATGATTCACATGAGTATCAAAAATTTGAATTTGCAAGTAAAAAAATGATCTTCAATCTCAGTCTAATCGAATTACTGTAGTCAACTTCCCATCTTTAACTTAATGAAGATCAATATGTCTACATTCTAAAAACTCATCTGTAGTAGAAGCATATTTGAGAATATCAGCAAGATGGCAGCTAAAGTTTCCTAATGTTCATTCCTCCCAATCAAAGATACTAGAATGTGAGTAGACAGTTGCATTCAATTAGAATAACTCAGAGAGTTCTAGAGTAATGGAGTGGCAGAAGCCCTGTGGAGCAGAAACTCAGGATGACGACAGACAGAAGGGACCAAGACATCTTGCCTTCTTCATTCCACTCCCATATTCAATCAGCTTAGAACCAGGAGGGACTCCTCTTGCGGATGAACACTAAGCAAGAGATCTCTGGAGGCTTCCCTTACTGCCAAGAACCATTGCAATCTTTGCTACCAGAGAATCCTGCAATCCTCACAGACTCTGACCAAGGTTAGGAAGCTACTTGGAGTTCATGGGACTTTCCTACTCCAGAAAAGATAATGATACTTAATCCAAGCCACTATTATGCTATACAGTTTTGAAACCAGTGCAGCTACTTGAAGGCACACTGCTCTGGGTTTCCGTAGCCGTTGTATTCCTTCATCCTAGGCACTCTCCCACTCTGATCATCTGTGCTCTGGAACAGGGAACTACTGTGGCTGTGGTGTGCTAACACCAAGACAGTGTTGGTAGTTTGTAAATCATTTGGATCTCTAGTGTGAATGTTAAAAAGCAAATATAATAATAGCTACTATAATAGACAAATACACAACATAAAATTTGGTAAATTGTGGCAATAAAATAAAAATAGAGAGAAGGAAAAAAGACTAAATATCTGTATATAACAAAACTTAAGTTGTTATGAGCTTAATATAGTCCATCATAAAAATATTATACAAGGACTATGTAAGCACAGGAGAAAAAGAAGAAAAATAAATCAAAAGTTATCAGTGCAGAAAACCCTCAAGGTGAAAGGAAAGGAATATAGTGATCTATAAAACAAACAAAAAGCAACAAATCAGATGACGTAAGTAAAAAATAAGTTTGAATATTCTAAAATTCTTCAGAAAAAGGAACAGCTATAATTAAAACTTGTAATCATACGTTATGAATATCTGTTACAAAGATGAAAGCAAAATCCCCTAGACATGTAAACCAAACAAAAACACCACAAGAAACCTACATCTCTGGAGAATATTGATGTAAATATCCTCCATAAAACACTGGAAAACTTAGCTTAAGAATACACCAAAAAAGTATGTATCTTGACCAAATGAGATACATCCTTGGCATGTATGGATTATCCAATAAATAAAAATCCATCAATGTAATGCATCACATTAGCTGAAAAAAGGACAAAAACCACATGATCATATCAAGTGATTGCCCAAAAAGTATTCAGTATTCAACATTTTTCTATGATAAACTCTCTACAGTTTAAATATAGAAGCAAACATCCTCCACATAGCAAAAATCATTTAAGAAAAATATACAGCAAATCCCATAATCAACAGGAGAAAGCTCAAGGCCTTTCTACTAAGTCAAGGATGCCTCACTTCATTGCTTCTAGTCAATATGAATGTTGAAAATAGTAGAAAAAGTAACAAAAGAAACGAAAGAAATGAAAGCATCAAAATAATAATAAAAAAAACTAAAATTATCTCTACCTGCAGATGAAATGAGTCAGTGTGTAGAATCAACTCCTTTTAGAGTTGAGATCCTGTTAAGCAAAAGCCCAAATTCAATGAATTTTCAGGACACAAAATCAATATGTAAAAGTTAACTTCAGTTATGTACACAATTACTGAACTGAAAAAGAAACTAAGAAAACTGTAACAAAGTTGTAACAGCATTCATAATAATTAGAAAATAACAACCAAGAAAGCTGTCATAATTCAGATCTTAAATTTTTTCATAAAGCTTCATGTATTTCTGAGTTGATATGTAGGGACAATGGCTTAATTTTTAAGAGGTGGACTTAGTTAGAGGCTTTTAAGTGATTTCAGATGCACCTTCAAAGAGGACAGGGAAAGTCTAGCCATTTGGGGATATTTTATACATTGGCTACCCAACATCCAATGAGAAGTTCAAAAACAATGCATCTGCTTGATCATGGTCTGGGACCTCTAAAGTCATGAATGAAAAACCTTTTATCTTTATAGGTTGAGAATCTCAAGGCATTTATTTTTATTTATTTATTTTTACTTTTCAAGACTCCAAATATGCTATTTTTATTTTTAATTTTTCCCACATTTTATTGATATGTATACGTGCAAAATTCAAGGTTTACAATGAAGTAGAGCATTTTGTGCACGTTTGTATCTTGTCAAAGTGACAAGGGCTTTCCCACTCTCCTTTTGTCCCTCCCCCTACCCGGCTCTTCCTCCCTCCTTACCCATCCTACGCCCCTCTTTCACTTTGTCTTTTGTTTTAAGTTCCAGAGGAGTTGTGATCTGGATCTCTCATTTCAAGCCATTTATTATAGTGATGGAAATCTGACTAAAGGAGGAAAAAATTATAAACTGAAAACTCTGAAATACTGATGAAATAAAGCTATAAGTAGAAAAATAATCCATGTTCCTATATCAGAAAATATAATACTGTTAAAATGTTCATACCACTTAAATCGATAGAGTTAATATAATACTTGTCAAAATATTTCAGTGATATTCTTTGTAGAGAAAAATGTTATTACTTACAAAATTACAGAGAAGTAAAATTTGAGCAGAATAAAGATACTAGATAGCATAAGCAATAACAAAAAAGTCAAAAGAGACAAATATCTTGATTTAAAATTATACAAAAAAAGCAACAATCAAAATAATATGACACTAACATCCTAAATACACATATAGAACAATGGAATAAAGAATCCAAAGCAAACCAAATTATGACATAAATAATTTTCAACAACGGCATCAAAAAGATACAATGGAAAAAGCATAGTCTCTTAGGTAAATAATTTTCGGAAAACTAGGTTTCCACATTCAAAAATTTAAAGTAGACCTTTACTTACTGTGCACGCGTGTATACACACACATGCACACACACACACACACACACAAGTGTGGCAATGATTTTTTTCATATTGCACTCAAAGATCCTTTAGCAGCTGCTGAGGGATGAATGGGTTAAGTATAATTAGTGACAGTGGATATTCCTCAAGGTTAGTTTTCAAGAACTATTTGAATAATAAACCTATATTATAAAAATTATATATAATCAATAGCTCTAGAGACATCTCCAGCTACAAGTCTCAGTACCACCAGGAAGCCAGCACATAAAACAGCTTTGTCTATTTTTGATACCTTGAATAGTGTAATAACAGTTCATGTAAACTCATATCTAAAAGTTAAACAAAGCTAAAGAGAAGAGTAAGTTCTATTAAATAACTTTGGTTTTGAAAGTGATTGTTTGATTTCGGTTGTCCTCATTACCTGTAGGTATCTGCTGAAAAATCATTTAAGTCTAGCATTGGCCGTTGGTTCCCGAGAAAGACTCCAAGTCATTTTGACGTTAGGGTATCATGTGTTCATTTTTTTCATGCAATTTTAGTTTTCTAGATTACTTCCTACATGACAATACATAAGGAATATAAATGTGCTATAAAACTATGATCTTGCTAAATTGCAAATTTTCATTGTGACTCTTCAATGTCTTGCTTTTGGACAATTCAATAATGCATTCCTAGAGCTCTCTTAGAATTGCTTGAGTTAGTTTATCTCTACCCAGTATCTTTCACAGAAAGAGAAGTCATACTTTCAGTTAGGAACTTCTTTCATAGGTTTTTCTTTGACTCTGAATATATTGTAGAAGCTCTAATTCAAGCATGTTAGGCTTATATAGTAAGAATATTCAAGTTATCCCTACTGACGAGAGAAAAATAAAAGATAATAAGTGCTCAGTCTTTCTTCTTCGACTCTTCCAATTTAGTATACAGACAGTGAAAGAGTATCTAGTGTTGGATGCCCACCTGGTGCAGATAGTGGGGAGCCGGAACTTGGAAAATAATGTTGGATTTTATGAGAGCTGGTGACTAAAATTTCTGAACTCTCTAAATCTGGGCATTTAAGTGTGGCAATATCTACCTACAGAAGAATGTATTTATGCATTAAGTAAATTTCAATAAAAGTATATCATTACCTAGATATGAATAGGTGGATACGTTCGAGATTTTAGCCAAGAAGAAGGAACGGGGGGAGGAAGGGGAGAAGAAAATATGAGGAAAAAAAGAGAAAAAAAAAGAAGCCAAGAGATGTCTCCTACATTTTCCAAGGAAATAATCCTGCCATCAGAAAGTACAATTTTCTCCTCGCCAACTGATTGTTTCCCTGCTGGGCCATGACAACAGATAAAGGTAGCATACCTCAATTGTCTCCCATGGGCAACCTAACAGCTGGGAACAAGACCACTGAAACTGAGATGCGTTGCTGTGTTATCACTGGCACTGGTGGGTTTGGACTAAGACCAATATCACTTCTGTGTGTGCTTTTGAGGAATTTGTTTTTTAAAACTTCTTAGCTGCCTTTACCGTTTACCTCCCACCCTTCCTTTGTGAGTTTCAATAATTGAAAGAAGTTGAAGAATAATGTTGTTCTTTTACTTAGAATAAGTCATTTGGGAAAGCTTGGGATTGAAACTAATTCAAAAATATTTGAACTTATTTTCAAATTCCATAAATTTTCAGCTTGTAAAGACATTTCCCCCAGTATTCTGGGAAATTATTCAGAAATTAAATAGAACTGCCCTCCTGCTTATTATTCATCAGAAAGCCCACTTAAGGTCATTTACACATTCTTCCACAGTCATTAACTTATTTGTTTTTATATGTTATGACTTGCCCTGGTGGGCTCAACTGCAGTATTTCTTTTTCTTTTTCTTTTTTGACTCTGCTACTTCTCTATACAGCAACATTTCAGATACTCGGGCATGACCAGAAGGTCCCCACCATTCAATGCTGGCCCAAGGGCTCAAAAAACTATTCCAGTTTTTAATACAAGTTAAGGAAATAATTTCACAAAGTGTCTAACTTGATGCTAATGTGCAAGGATCAGGCCAACTGGAAAGGTTTTCCAAACGTTCCAGGTCATTTATCAAACTCTCTCCCAAACAAAACAATTCTTTTCAAAGTCATGTTAGACAGCACAAGTATGTCTTGTCTGGTTTTTCTTCCTTTTATTAAAAAGTCATCAATGTTCAATCGTGGAGGACTTCTATCTAATCCTAAACTAGCCACAAAAGCACTGCCTCTAAGCCTGTAATCACCATTGCTGGCTTGCCTCTCTACCCTCGTAACACTTCATGCTAGGTATTCCATTTCAAGATAGGAACCTTTGGAGGACACACGGAAACCACACACAAACCACAGCCATCCCTGAAAAATGGAAAAACTGAAGAATTTGCCTTTTTGTATTTTATATTAAGTAAAAATTAATGTGGTTGCCTACTGTTCAGTTCATATTAATAGGCCAAAAACAAAATAGTTCATGTTTTTGAGTAACCGGAAGTCCTTCTGCAAAAGAGAATATAAGGTGCCAATTTTTTTTGGCCACCATTTGTCATTAACAATCTAGCAGGTGGTGTGCAGTTAGTGGCCTAATTCAGGTCGCAGCTGTTCTTGTCACTGACCCGCTCCAGAAACGGAGTACTGAGGGCTTCTCCTGATACTATCTAAATTAAATCAACAAGAATAGAACATGTGAGCTGGCAATTTAACAGGTTTCGTGAAATTTTAAATCAACTAGTTACACAGATGGGAGCCATCTGGTTAAAAAAAAAATGTAGTAGAAAAAGAAAACGGTTACGATCTTAATTTCCTGAGTCAGAGATCTATGTTTTAATAGCCATTCTGTTAATATCAGCTGTCTTATATTAAACAAGATAGTGAACATCTGTTGGCAAAGACTCCTAGCTAATTATCACTATTACTTTCTCCAGGGTTCCTGATAAGATTATATCTCTTTATTGCAGTTACTTGAACCTATCTGACTAGTTCATACCCATCACAGGTAAAGAGCAAAGTAAGAGTGCTTCCTTGAAGGCTTTTAAAGACAACGTTTCACCCCTATTTTCCTTTTTTTTTTATTGCAATCTGATTCAGCCAGGTCTCTGGGGAAAGGAGGAGACACACGTTGGTTTCTGGGATCCTTGAAAACTTCCTGAGAACTTGGGATATCTCCATCTTCTACTTCAGTGTAACTCCATTGAACTTGGAGGAGTCTATTTGTTACAATGGTTTATCCCACTTAAATGACTATGTCTTCTCTTTAAATGAAAGTGTACTACGACCCACCTTAGTTAACATTTTTGGTTGGGAATAACAAAGCTTTATTCAGCGTTGAGGAGGAATTTCCTATAATGAAATGATTGTCCAGGAATGCAGTTGGGCCTCAAGAGGAAACAGAAAAATACTTTAGAATAATCAAAGGAGTCACTTTTTAACTCTCACTTCTTACCCCAGTCTTTGACAATTGTTTTTGCTTTATAGATGTTCAGTATTCTATCTTTCCTTTCTGTGTAAATGCCATTTTTTTCTTTTTTATGTACCTCATGTCCAAGAAACTATGATTTCCCAAATGCAATCTCAAACACAAAGGAATCAAATTTATTTGACCCATTTTCAGCTACAAGAATCAGATCAGAATGTGACAGGGCTACATTTCTGGCCAGAGGCACTTCCAAGTCCACTTAGCAACGTGGTAGAATTTAGTTATTTGTATTTGTATGGAAAAGAACTCCATGGCCTTGCAGACTGAAAGCTTGGGGCTATCCTAGGCTCCTAGAAGATCTCTGGGGATCGCAGGTTTCCTGCCATACTGCAGATGGAGCAGTGGTGTATCACATTCCTCTCATACTTGGCATCCCTGGCTTCACCTTCTGCAACATCTTCGCTACCTCGCCTTCCACCATTGTCTGACTCCATCTGGAGAAAAAGATCCGCATTTGAGACTCATATAATTAGGTTCGATTCACCAGATAACTGAGGACAACTCCCCTCTCTAAAGGTTCATAATTGTGATTCAATCTCCATCTTCGTTCCAAACGCCTTTGTCCATTCTGACATCAGGGAAGAGGATATCGATGCAGTCTTCTACTGCCTTCAATAATCTATAGTTTCCCTGCTCCTTTATTTTGTGGGACATGCTACCCCATTCTGGATTTCCACAGGGAGCCCCGAATTCTTCTTTTTCGCAGTGGAGTGCATTTTCAAAATCGTACCTACTTCCACAGCCGCCACACGGCAGAAGGGCTCCTTTTCGTTTCGGAAAAAATCAAAAACAAAAACAAACAAAACAACATTTTAAGGCATTTCTTCCAGTGAAATTCCTGCACTAAAAAGGAATTCTGTGTTGGGCTATCTTTTTTTTTTTACTCCGTGCCATATAACAATGAACACTTTTTAAAAATGCATAAGCTATATTTCTTCCAGTTCAGCACCAACTCTCCACATTACACTATGTGACGCTTGTACACACTCCCTCTCTCTCTGAGAACATGTGCCCTATAAATGCAAAATGCAATGATAACGATAATTTGTGGTTTTCTGTGATGTACTAGAAATCATTTATGAAATGTTGCTGAGAAGTAGGCAGAATGAGGCATATTTAAAAGATGAGGAGACAATCTGTTTGAAGTATGCAAAAATCTTTTCTTCAGTAACCTTACTTAAAATATCCTTGATAAAGGGCCTGAATTTAAATGTAGTGAATAGAGATGAAGTTTAATTAATGTTTTGGCTTACACATTTTTTGGAAGGTGTCCTTGTGACAAAGTCCTAAAGTGTCCCTGCAGGCAGGCTTTCCTTTTTTCTTTTTTGTACGTTTGGATCATGTGTGTATGTGCAGACTACTGTTTTCAGTGCTTTGTATTCTGTCCCTTAAAATATCTTCGAAATAACAGGGATCTGACTCTTGTAAGTTAAGCAACAAACATCGCAGGCTATTCAACGGCCATTCTGTCAATTTACATCTGAATATGGGCGTTATAAATGATTTTTCTCAGAGAAAATTCTGTGTATTTAGGTAACTCATTAAATTTGACATTATTTTAATGTGAAACCATCTAAGATATTAAAAATCTCAGTATCATCTGGGCATTAATTTCAGCTCGGTAACTTACTAGAAGTTTACTTCTCTTCTCTGGGCTTCCATTTCCTCATCTAAAAAAGAGGCAATAAGCCAGGTGTGGTGAGACTTCTGCATTCTAGTAGGCTGAGGGAGGAGCACTATAATTTTGAGCCTAGCCTGGACAGTTTATCAATTGTGTGAGTGGAGAAATGGGACAGCAGTAAAAAAACACTTGCCTAGCAAGAACAAGGTTCTGAGTTCAATTTCCCAGTGCTATACAGAGCACAGTGAGGCAGCTCACACCTGTAATCCTAGCACTCAGGAGGCTGAGGCAGGAGGGTTGCCATGAGCCCAAGGCTAGCCTGGACTACACAATGAGGTCAGAACCAGTCTGGACTACAAAGAGACACGCTGTCTCAAAACCGAGTGGGTGGGAGGGGGATTTTGGGGGATGTAGCTCAGTTGAAGGCCTTGGCTTCATTCAATCCTCAGTACTGTAAAAAAAATTACACAGTTATTATAAAAAAGTTTAAGTAAACTAGTATAGATACAGTTCATGGACTCATACTTGGCATGTAAAGAAAATTCAAAATGTACTATTTTTACTTTAATAAGTAAATCATATTTATAATGTAAAACATGTTTGACTACACAGTATAGAATGGCTCAATCAAGCTAATTAAACCACACAACCATACATTTCCTTTTTATGGCGAAGACAGCATTTAAAAACCTACTCTTAGCAATTTTTAAGTATGCAGTAAATTATCAATTCTACTCCCATACAGTACAACACATCTTTTGAACATATTCCTTTTTTAAAACTTTCTATGGAGAGGACCAACATCCTCTCCCTGCACCCTGGGAACCACCGTTCCAATCGCTATCTCTATCTCTTTAGATTTACCTGTAAGTAAGATTATGCATCATTTCTATGACTGCTGACTTGGACTGACCTAACACTTTCCAAGGAGTAGCTGGTATTATGATACAAAACTATATTAATAAGAAACAGAGTCATACTCAACCAAATAAAGGTAGATAAATAAAAATACTAACATCAAGGAAAGGTTAAAACCAACAGATTATCAAAAATGTTTTCCTCATCAGGTGCCTATTTTAAGACTAAATCCAACTGAACAATCAATTGTGAAGTAAAACAGGAATAAACACTGGGGAAAGTCCACTGTTTTAATTATTGCTTAGTTTACTTAGCCCAGGAAAAAATCAGCTATCTCCCATTTCTTATACACCTCTCTGTAATATTTTAAAAATTGCAATGCTTTATTCACTTTATTTTAGAGCATATGAATCAAGTATTTTTTCATGATCAAATAAAGTTCAACAGCATATTATGTAATTCATAAATTTTCAACCATTTAAACAATTTCTCCTCCAGTGTTTTTCAAATATCATCAATATCTTTTCTTTCATGTTCAAATTAAACTTCATTATCTTTACTTACAAGTAACTTATTTTCTAAAAGATATTATCTTCACAGTGTAATAATGATTTTAAAACTATCGCACAATTTTAGAAACACCAGTGGTTGATTTCTTTAGGAAACGTATTTTAATTTTTGTTTGCTTGCTCTGTAGTACTGATCAAACCCAGGGCATTCACACTGAACTTCTCTTAGTCACCAAGTTGGCCAGGAAAAAGATGAAATACTTCAGGCTTTGTTCATCTGGAGATCACTTTGTAAGAAGACTCGGTCACTATTCTTTCTCTCTATATACATATACTTTAAAAAACACGCGGGCCTCAACAAAGTCTAGTCACAGTCCTGTTTCCTGTTTTCTTTTTCTTCATTTCTAACTCCTTTTATTTCCCATTTGTTCACGTATGCCTTACATTCATTTATCTTACATAACTCACGGCACTATAACATACTACTTTTTATTGTTTTTTCTTCTCTGTTCTTTGCTTGGAATATTTCCCTCTGAAATTACCTGGTTCTCTTATGCTTATGAGCATTTTTTTACCACTCCTCTCTGGAAGTACAAATCATGCTAGACCTTTCTCTCGTTGAAACTGCCACAAACAACATGAATTCAAAAAATAAACATGAGTACATGTATGCACATGTGGGTTTCTCCATCAGTTAAAATCCAGGTAGATGCATCTGTGAGCCTAGCTCCTCATTCTGTTAATGGTTAATCATGTTTCTGTTATCTTTGACATTGATATATTTACTAAAGTATTTAAACACCTTCCTGTTCTTTCTTTCTACTTTGCTGAGAAAGTAATCCATTTCTTTTACTTACAAGTAGATTTGCAATCAAGCTTCCTCCGATTTTTTACATCTTTTTTCTACCTGGTAGTAACATATCCCTAACATTTCATATTTCTCTCACATTAGATATCAAACGAAAAGTAGTTTGTTTCACTATCTGCACTACATTTCTTCATTTACCTTAACTTTTATCTGAAAGTTAAAAGTAATGGCAATGTTATTAAAAAAAAGTATGTTTACTTAGGTAGGCTCACATCTACGTATGTGACCATCTGTTCCCTCAGAATTCATACAGCTGATCAGCACCAGCACGATATATAAGTAAGATGGCAATTGCATCTTCATTTCAGCAATGTGTAAACTACCAATGCATAAGTATGGATTTCACAATGGTTTGTTTTGCAAAATTATACTTTAATATAAATCATTTTATATTTGAATAAAACAAATCTAAAACTACTATGTAATCTGTATTTTTTAGCTTTTATATTTTTAAGACTAGGTAATTTACAATTTAACATTCATGATCTTCTCAAGATCTGAAAAGCAAACTTTAATTGTTTTTAATTATAAACAAGGAGAAACCTTCTGTTTTTCTTTTCCATAATGGTGTAGCAAAAAGTTATGTCTTAAAAGAGTTTGATGTAATTTATATAATTTATGATAATATACTTTATGTATCTTCTGTATATGAAGATTTATTATGTAATCTTCATAAACATTTCAACAGTCTAGTAAGTAACAAGACTTACAATTTTCATCATGTGAAAAGCTAAATTAATTAAAATGAATAAATATGATTAGGATGAATCAGCAAATTATTAGGATAGTAAAATGAATAAAAATAGTTTTAAATTCAGTAAGAAGTGGTGATTTACCACTTATCTACAAACTGAAAATCACAATAAAACTTACCTAGGAGAAGGAAAATGAGGCAATATTCACTAATTCTTAGGAGTGCTGAGCATGTACAATTTTCCAAAGTGCAAAACCCGAGTTTTTCTAAGTCACTAAGATTATAAATCTTTATTACGTATAAAATTGAACAACTGTCCCATTAATCATGATCATAGCTGAGATTACCTGTACAAACGAATTACTATCTGAACAGTTCCCACACTTTTAACTCACAGGCTTTTCAGAGTGAAGACCACATGATCGGCCTAGACTTTACCCCACTGCTCATGAAAAAAAAACTAAATCTCTCCTCCTATAATGGGTGCTCATGTCAGCAACCTAAGAGTGCCTGCAAAAAAAAAAAAAATATATATATATATATATATATGTATGTATGTATATATATGTATGTATGTATGTATGTATATATATGTATGTATGTATGTATGTATGTATGTATGTATATGAAATGTCAGGAGTAATAGAGATTACATTGTTCCTTACAAAAGGAAAACTAATTCTGGACTTACCCAATTCTGTCCATCCTCTAAGGCAATAATGTGTAGCTTAATACTCCATTTGTTTTTGTTGAAACCTATTCTGCATTTATTACAAATATGTAAAAGAAATATTTCCCTGATAAGCTGATCTTGGTGGCCATCATTAATTTAACTGTTTAAAACAAAATGAAGAAAGGTAAACAGTGGGATAAGGTGGTTAAGAGAGAGAAAACCACTATAGCTATTCTGAAACTTAAATTGTGCCTTATTTATTTGGTGCAGAAACCAAGTCATTAGGACACTGAGGTGACTTCTCAGAAGAGGATTACAGTTTCAAGACATGGCACTCTGACCTGTCTCAGGCAGAGGAGAGGCATTTTGCTTAAACACCAAACTAAATTATAAAGGATTCATGGCACGTTTAATCTCAAATGATTAAGGAAAGGCCAAGGCATTATTTTTCACCTACAACCTTTGAAACCTTAGCTTAAGTAAGTCTTTGGAGGGCAAACTTTGAACAAAAAATCTGAAACAATTTTTCTTTTAATCTTACAGGAGCCCTACTGAAACACGGATTTCCTATCACAGTAATTTCTTCCCAAAATTTAATTTTAATGTATGTTATTTATTAAAATAAAGAGAAACCAAGCATTTTAAATATTAGCTGAGAGGACATTTTCCCAGAATGCTAATTTCTTATTATTTTTATAAAAGTATGAGGAATTAAGAAATAAAAATGTTGCTTTAGGTCTGCGTACACTAGTCAACTCATAACTATCCAAAAGTTCTCCAACAAGAAGTTTACAGACTTGAAAGTTTTTAATCCAATGGCTGATTCTTGCTTTTAAAAGTGGCAGAAACTGCATCACAAATTACTTTGTGTTGTTAAAGAATAATACTTCTATAATCTATTTTCTGTTATTTTATGATTTTTTTTACATTGTTCAGATGTAAATTTGCCCAATTTGGCCTTCTTAAAAGTTATGCAAAACATTTGACTGTACTTCAGAATTTTATATATCTCTACACCAACATCTTAAGGTCTCAACATCAAATTCCACAGATTTCCATGACACTAATTCCATATTCCAAATTTAAAAAAACAATATATAAAAATTTGAGAGCTGGCACTTTGGTTAAATGGTTCATTGCCAACGATGAAGTTCTAACTAAACAACTTCTCTTTTTTAAGCCAAGACTTCATCATAATTAAAGATGTTATAGAAATCTGACTCAATGAGCTTAGAAGCAATTTAGAAAAGCAAATAAAAAACCCATAAATGAGCAATTTGCATGTTTTCCTCCTTTATTTCACTGCCATAGTGGTGGGAAAAGAGACAGTTTATAGATTATGGTGGTCTCATCGTTTCTAGTAAATCAACTGACTGACCAATGTCTCCAGAAATTTTCATGGTTCATGAAGTTTTGAATTACAAATTACAAATCCTCACATCATCCATCTCCACTTTATTGCAGCTGGAGCAAAAATTTAGTTCTAAACAATTAGCTCAGAAAGTTCTGGCTGTTTTTGTTTGATTCCATCAGTATTATTCTTGAAGGCAAATCCTAAGTCCCTGGGCCATGCTCAAGACCATTTGCTTTTTATTCTTGGACTAATTAAACAACAATAGATAATTTAAAAGCATATTAAAAGTATGAGGAATTGTTGATGTCTTGAGAAATAAATATTATAATGAATGGTAGGAGAAAGAAAAGAAATATCAGATAAATAATCACATGGTATTAAACATATCAAAGCACAGGAACACAGACCATGTCTCGGCTGCTCATCTCACTTCCTGCTGCCTTTCTCCAAGCCCCTTGTGGGACATCTAAAATTCCTCCTGGATATTTTCTCCTGCATAATCATGGTCTTTCTCTAATCAATTTGTGTATGGCAAGAATTTAAACATGAATCAGACCAGGTTAAATCATTTTGGAAAATATTTCAATGCCTCTTCGTTGCACTTCAAATCAAAATTCTCAAAATTCCTTTTGATTCTCCAGAAATATACAGCTATTATCCTGTCAAAGACATAGAGTACCCTAAGACTTCTGAGGAAGCCACAGAGTCTTCTGAATACATGACACTGGGATTGAATTTAGAAGCAAAATAAAGCAGAGACAGAGGGCTCACAGACAGCACCAACATGCCTTCCTGCTAAGGCTCAGAACACAGAAGAATCCTTGGCATTCAGCTGGGTCACCTGGGCTCCTTCCTCAGTGATCACAAAGCTGTCCTGTGCCTGGCAATCACTCAGAAACCGTGACGAGGAGTCCTTGCAAAATCTGACTCTTAGTTGTACCTCCAAATTTTCTATATTATCTTTATTAGTAGTATCCTTTTATATTCTAGAATTTACCAGGTTTTCTTGCATTTGTGGGACACAGATCATATTTTTCTTTCTACCTGAAATGCTGGTCTCCAAGTTTTTAACGTGGCTAGTCCTATCACATTCTTCAAGTCTAAATTTAAATGTCACTTCCTCGACAGAATGTTCCCTAAATGCCGTGTCAACACAGTTTATTCTCTATCCCAGTTTGCTGTTCAGTAGACTTTAAGATTTAACAACACAGGCTTCACTCAAGCTTACGTTGTGCTTCTTGTCTTTTGTCTCCATGACACCGAAAACTCAGGGGAAGTATTGATTATCCCTGCCTCTGCTTCCTCCTCACCAGACGGCAAATAACAAAAGGATCAGCCTTTCATCTTGAGAAGATTACATGATTTAAAATGAGTTAGCACATATGTCTTGGTCAGGAACTGTTTTGTCAATACTCAAAAATATTATTTTATGGGACTGCACAAAGCACAATTACACATTTCTCAGTTTGCTCAATTTTTATTGTCTATAGTGTGTGTTCCTCACATCGTGAACAAATTCATTTAGCAGTTATATTTATGTATTTTATACATAACTCAGTGAAAAACACCATACCTATTATATAATAGATATGAATTAATTATTTAATTAAGAAAATGTCTTTGAATTTTAAAGCTCTTTCTGAAAATTTATCTATCTGGTTTTCTTTTTCCTGTGACTATGGGGGGAAAAAAGATGTGATTCGTTACCTTAATCACACATCTTAACCATTCATTAATCTATTAATCTTTAGAGTAGATGTACATGTAAAGAATTATACTTTATTATTTAACTATGTTCGTTTTTTTCCCCTCCTTTTTGAGACAGGGTCTCACTCTGTAGTATAGGCTGATCCTGTACTACTACACAGCATAGGCTGGCCTAGAATTCCTGACAATCTTCCTGCGTCAGCCTTCTGAGTGTTGAGATTAGAGGCACGGGTCACCACACTGAACTATTACCAGTATGTGGTGGTGCAGGGGATCAGACCCAGGGTTTGTGCTACTTAGGCAAGTGCTGTAATCACTGACCAGTGGCCTCAGCCCTCATTTTAATTCCAAATCCATTCTTAAGAAAAGATAGAGCATCTTAAGTTGCTAATCCATTTGCACACCTTCTTTCTTTAATTTCTACTTTTGTCTTTAAGATTTTTTCATCTTTTAATATGGAGCATCTGTCATGTTTCATCTTATCAGGGCTTTCACTGTAGATGTTCAGACCATGTTTGATCTTTCAGATAAGTCAGTATGACAGCTTGCTTAAAAACTCATCATGCAAAAGTTTTATGTTACTATTGTTGTTGTTGAAATTGCAACACTTTCTCTTGACCTCTGCATACTTGAGCTCTGCAAAACAGTGTTTTAGGCTGTAGATCATAGGGCTTTTTTCAGCTTTGTTTTCTTCTCTATTGTCTTTGAAGTTTGTCTCTGACCATCTCCTATCCCAACATGGGTCTCAAGGTTCCCAACCATCAAAAGATTGAAAACTCAGCCTTATTTCTACTGGATGACCCCATTCCCTCCAGGATGCCTGGAAACATTGGCAACACTCGCTCACTCATTCCTTATCATCTTTTAAAAACCTGCAGAAATCCCTTAAGTCTGCTCAGAATCTAACCACATATCAGTCTATCGTAACCTTCAGTTTCTCTATTTGATAATACAATCCTAGGAAATAAATTTGATTGTAAAAAGGCCCTGAAATTAACTTTGTCCCTTCTCATAGGACCTATTTGTCTCATGTAGTTACCAAATCATAAATCTCAGCTATAAATAGGTAAAATTATCTTTGAGTTGCATAAAATTAACTGAGAAATATTCATTTATTTTGGGACTATATTGTATGCATTGGAACAATTAGAAAAAACTTGCAAGGAGAGAGTTCATAGCAAAGGAAATAATATACACATAACAAATATAAATGGGAAAAAGTCAGACTTAGTGCTTCAGGAGAGGCAAAATAGCAACTAGTGAGATCCTGTCTCAAAATAAATTTTAGAAGGGCTGGGCATGTAGCTCAGTGTGAAGGCCCTATGTTTAATCACCAAAAATAAAATAAAAACATAATATATAGATGAAATAAAGTATGTACCTATCACCAATACTACATAAATATCTAATAAAACAATAGTGACATATATTTTTACCATAATTTAAAAATATGTTATTAATAAAAGTGTCCTATTAGCAAATCTATAAACCAAAGTACTCATTGTCCTGTACCAGAAAGCCTGTAGGGGTATGTCGAGTTCAAGGTCTCTCGTTTTTAACCTTAGTTTTCAAAAATGTTATAATAAAATTCTTAAAGGAAGTTCTAGTATGTGTGTGTGTGTGTGTGTGTGTGTGTGTGTGTGTGTGTGTATATATATGTAGCCCAAGACAGTTCCTCTTCACTCTAAAGCAAGGCCAACAGTGAGCCACAGGTTGGACACACCTGAAAAGTAATATGGACTTTAATCTAGCCATTATACATCTAATTATATAATTATCAGATAAAGCTTGTATATTTGCAAACACCTATCCCCATAAAGAAAATTGTTTGGGGGAATTTTGTTTATCCAGTGTTAATCTATCCATTTGCCAGGCAGTTCAAATTTCCTCGGGGAGGGCAATACTCCATGATGCAAGAATGGCATGTGACCTGATGTAATCTGAATTCTGTGCCCAATCAACTAAAACCTAGGTGTGGTATTGGGAGGGTAAAAGACAGTGGGCATTTGGGAAGTCACTACAAAGAAGCTATTCTCATGAATGGGAAGTTCCAGAGAGGTAACTTGTCCTGTGAGGTCATACCTATATAGTGTCACCTACAGAGCACATGAGGCAATCCTCACACGACCCTCCAACTTGTCAGTACTCTGATTACTAACTTTACAGCTTCCAGATTTGCAAGAAGTTAATTTCTATTGTTCTATGCTAGCCGGTTTATGATATTCATTACAGATGTGTGAACAACCTCTGACTCAACTTGAAAACCAGAATATTTCCTCTATAACTCCATCAAATGGTTACAAGAAAAAGGCTTATAGGGCCAAAGGAACAGCTCAGCAGTTAAAGCACTCACCTAGCAAGCAGTATGCAAGCGCTAAGTACCAGAGTTCAGTTCTGAAGCACAACATAAGCTGGGCGTGGTGGTGCACACCTGTAATCCTAGCACTCTAGAGACTGGGGCAGGCTGAGGCAGGTGGATAGGTCTGAGTTCAAGGACAGTCTGGGTTACATAGTGAGTTCAGAACCAGCATGCACTACAGAGAGAAACTTTATTTCCAAAAAAAAAAAAAAAGAGGGGGTGGACTTAGGTATCAATAAGACCCAAACAGATCTATTACTATCAACATTTTTGTCTGATGAAGCAAAAGACAGCAGGCCATTTTTGCACTGGTTCTCTGGGCAAGACTTTAAGTCTGGCACTCCTGGCCGCCATTCCAGTGTTTGAAGGGAGATCAAGGGAGATCTCCAGCCTCACAGGAGAATCCACTCAGATGAGAAGCAGCTGCAATTGGAGAGCAGTCAGTTACAGATGATATAAACTGAGTATTAATTGGAGCCAATTGTACTCAAAATTGGTTGGACTCCTCATTTTTTGAGTCATGATGGCAAATAAATTTACTTTCTGTGTAAGCTGGTTTTAATTAGGTTTTATGACTTTTTAAAGCAGTAGAATCCCAACAATAAAAGTGATGGCATTTTGCTACACAAATGGAAAGCAGCCTCTCTGAAAGGACTTAATTAGGACAATTAAAACAAACATAAAAGAGGAATACTACCCAGCCATGAAAGAAATGAGATAGAGCTATAGATAGGCCCATGGACAGGCATCCAAGATGTAAAAGTTCTAAAACCAGAAGCATACCATAAGGCCAATTTAAAGTAAAAAATCTACGCATTAAATTACCTACAGATGCACATAATGAATAAAGAATAACTTTTTCCTCAATGGTGTATTTGTATCTTCCCATTATCTTCAGCTACACTCTATTTTATCATGAGCATGTGTCTACATTTATAAGTCTATGTGAAAAGTAAAGCAAAAAAGTAGCAAAATATGGAAATGCTTTTTCATCGTAACCTTATTTCAAGTGAAGTCAATTTTATTTAAAAGATGAAGATCTAAAATCTCTACTGTTTTCCTTCTCTGCTTATAAATTGATGTATAATCACACTATGTGCAACTCTTTATGATGCAAACTGAAATTAGAACGAAGGAAAAATATGTCAATGAATTCCAGAAAATTATTATGTGGTAGTTTAAACTGACTGTCCAGTAGCCACTATGATGCCCTATCCTGATTTTAATTCCTATGTAAAGTTACTTTCTCTAGCATGTGGAGAGAAACTGTGACTTGTTTCTAACCAATAGAATAAGGCAAATGCGATGGATGCCATTGTCCTGATCCTATGAACTATTTTAGAAGAGTGATGCAGCATCATATCAATGACTTCATTATGTAGCACTCACCTCTAATGAAGCTATTCGACCTTGGGGCTCAGTCAACCCTCCACTTCTTACTTACTACCTCACTCCGGATTTTTGAAAAGCTGCCATGAATACTACAGTTATATGGGAAGGAATTTTACCAACAACTTAACACATGGAAGTGTATCTTTCCATAGATAGCTTCAAGACGAAAAGCAGCTTAGTTATTTGTTACTTGTGCTCCTGACTCTCAGAGTGTATGAGAGAATAAGTGAGTGTTTTCGATGTCACTAACCTCACAGTAATTTGTTACGTGTCATATAAGGTTAATAAAGATGAGATAGAATGAAAATCCTAACTTTATATAGAAGCTCACTTGTTTGATAATAAGGAAAATAATATCCATTAAATACATTTAGTGTAATATCAACACAAGCGATTAAAATGTCTTATAGTTGCAGTGTAACAGTTAAAGATTAAAAAAGGACACCAAGAACAGATTGTGTCTTCCTGTCTACATGACAAAACTGGCCTACCTCTGCCTTTTTCTAAAATAAAATTCAACATTATTTTTCAGTAATTTAAAGCCTAAAACAAAATCGGGGTTTGTTCTACCAACCAGACTTTAAAAAAACATGGAGAAAAATGGGAGCAAAAAAATGAATATTCATCACAACAAGAGGAGGTACAAGAATACTTTAGTTTGCATAAAAGGCATTTAGTATTGTTTTAAGCCTTAGTTTTTAAATGATGCAATTTTAAAACACTGATTTTAAAACACAAAGTAAGATCTTTCACCATTTTGAATAGATTTCAATCACATTAACCCACAACACAAAATCCCACATAAGATATTTGTATGTGAAACAGAGTTCATATAAATATTGCCTCTCAGACCTTGTAGTTACTGACAAAAACATTGATTGTGAATTTGTTTTTCTTACAGCTGTATATGTTTTCTTTTTCTCGGACCATCTGCTCTGGTAGTCCAGGGATTTGAACAATTCCTTCTACAATGGTAACAAAGCCAGAGGTCAAAAGTGTCTAAGAATGGACTAAACATAAACAGGGGGAAAAAAAGTACATAAAAATGTACAGAGAGGTTATTGATGTTGTAAAATACAAAACTTGCCAAAAATTGCTTTGAGAAAATAAACTGTGTGTCTAACAAAACCCCTAAAGAAATATGAAATAACCACATTAACTGCCTTAAAGAAAATCTCAAGTCATGTCTATAGAATGAATGTCATTCAAGAAAAAAATTTAATATTCTGTCTCCAATAATAATAATATTAGAGGAAGAGTCCAATCTACTGGAGAGAATAAAGTGACAACTAAATCTTGAAAGAGGAAGAAAGAAAGGAACAAAGAACAAACAGACTAATAATGTGTAGAATGGAATGCAGAATTGAAGTAATCATCCAGATAATTAAAGTTCAACAATGTAAACATTTCTGTCCCATTATTTATGTATTTTGGGCAAAACTTTACTTGGAATTTCTACTTCATGTGACTGTGTATATGTATTTTATAAATTAGCATTTTTCTGCAAAAAAAAAGTTATATGGTTTTACCAGACTTTGCTCAAGCATTGGTGTAATTAAAGAGAACTACATCCTAGGAACAGAAACAACTTAAACTGTGTGCTTCCTTAACTGCATAGAACTGTGTAAGCACTGGGAGGCATTGAATATTTAACCTCTGCCTAAAAGAAATTCATTCCTACAATCTGATCAACTTATGTCTTTGCTTCCTTTTCTCTTTGATCACATTTTCTCTTCTAGGAACTGCATAAAGAAATTCCACTCTGTTCTGAACAGCAAACAATTTCGGCTAGTGTGCTCTAACCTCATATATGTATTTTTATAAAGGAATATAACACAGTGAAATGTATTTGGATATATATGAACATGTATATTTCTTCTACATATATTATTCCTTATACTAATCAATAAATTCTCACTGGAGTTTATACTCTGTCCCCAACATTAAAAAATAATTTATGTTTTGCCTTATACTGATCAACGAAGATCTGATTGACATATGAGACAGTTACTTTGATAACCTCTTTCTATTCCCTCCCTGAAGACCACTCCTAAGAAGACATAACAAATTGAACTATTATGAAAAATATTAGTAAAATTATTTCACTAATGTTTTGATTTCCATTGCTAAAGAAAAACATCTTAAGTGTGTATTCACACTATGTACCCTTTGGACCTACATCAATATCTGGAACATATAAGGTATTCCATAACTGTATGAAAAACACGTAAAATGACTTTTTTGGTACAGGAGATCCAATTCTTGGCCTTCACATTAAATTACCGTCCTAGTCCATTATTTTTTTTTTTTTTTTTGATTTTTGAGACAAAGTCCTGCTAACTCACTTATTTGCCTAGCCTAGGCTCCAATTTACAATCCTTCTGCCTCAGTTTCCCAAAGTTCTGGGAATAAAGGCCTTTGCTAGCAGGACTGATGAAAATCATTCATTTTTTTTAATTCAAGTATTCCCTATCAGTATTATCTATGAAAATGATGATTCATATTTACATTTAAAAATATCGATTTGTTTGCTGAGCACAATTATGAAAGTCTAGACTAAGAAATATATCACTAAATGATGCTCCTGTTCTGAGGGTTGAGTGTTGTAAAGGTGCATTTTCTACTCTTGCTATAAAACTAACACAAACTCGTGAAAATGTGAATTTGGTAAATTGTAGATGCCTTGCTAGAAAAAAAAATATTCAAAACATTAAAAATTATGACAGTTAATTAAGATGAGACAATAGAGTTGCATACAGCAAGGTTGAATAATTACATTGTGAATATAAACTATTCCTAGCCTTGTTATATATTGTCATAAAGTAGATTCTACTCTTAAATTATCTTCAGAACTCCTCTGGGCAAATATCTATCAGTAGACCCCTTATGGACTGGAACCTCTGAAATGTGAGATAAAATATCTTTTCTTTTAAATCGTGTTAGGTATTGTGACTCAGTGATGAGTAAGTGATTAACACAGAAATTGCTACCAGAGAACTGAGGTCATCGCTGTGACTTCTTTTGGCTATGTGGCTCAAAAGTCTTTGGAACTGGCTTATGAAAAGGGTTTAGAAAGGCTTGAAGATGTTGGCTGGAGAAACCCTGAGATGCTGTAGGGAAAGGCTTGTTCTGAAACTCTGGTGAAGTTCAGAAAACCAGAATGCTAACAAAAGTGCAAATCACAAATTCCATAGTCAAGGCATTAGCAAAGGCTGTTTGGTGAGGATCAGGTTCTCTGTTCAGTCAGCTGTCTTTCCTGTGCACATCTTCTGTGGCTGAGCACACATGGCTCACTCTCTAGCCCATTCTATAGAAACACCAACTCCATTCAGGAAGAAATCTGTCTGCCCATGACCTACTCACCTCCCAAAGGCCCCACTACAAATCCTACCTCCTTGTTAGGATGTCAACAGAGATGGACACAAACATTCAGTCTGCTGCACCTAAGTCTTCTTAGCCCTCAAGCACCCTGGATGGGACAGTTTTTCGATACCCTGTGACTATTTAAAATTAATTATAACAAGTTTCATAAAATTGTCAATATCAAAACACTATATCCTTTTGCTGTTTTCTTTTTTTTTTTCTAAACTTCATTCAAGTCTCCAGGAAAGTTCGGTTGAGGTGTCTTGTATATAAATTTATAATACTTAAAACTTTAAATATTGTATTTTAATTTATTTGCTTTTTAATTCTTATCACTGTATCATTAATATTTTTCACATAAAAGACTATAATTGAGCCCCACAGTGGTATAAGTTAAAAAACTATCAAACTAATCAAGGAGGAAATATGATTTATGACAGATAGATATGGGTACTGTTTTATTTGCTTCTGTGACCCTGATAATGCCCACAGCCAGGGATGAAGTCATGGGCTGCAGAACAATGATCGTATGTCTACATAGACTTACTACAAATTCCACTCTTCAGTCATAAAGCTTGTTTGCTGCCTATAAACATATTCAGAATTTAGATTATTTTTCCTTAACCTTGCACTTGCGTAAAGCCATATGTGACTTCTCTACACACACTGCCTCAGGAGATCTTCCGCAGCTGCACACCCATTAAAATGGCATTTTGTTATGCAAAGGAGCTCAGGAACATATGGAGATGGGCAGTTTTTGTGGTATGGCTCTTCCCGTATTAGGTTAAATAAATCTGGACCCAGCAGCCATGTAGAGAGGGCTCCCACTATTTATTTTCATCCACCTTGGAAAGTGCCTGTTCATCGTTGCTTTCTGTCACTAAGCTAATTCCCTATCCGTAACGAAACAACTCCCCCTTTCCCACCTCAATTTCACAGTAATTCACAAACTTAAACAGCTTTCCATGGGGACCATCGCCAAAAATTAAATGAAGTCAAAGAACATACTCGCTTACCTTTGCTCATCCATTATTTTAGTTACCCACACTAAGATCTACATAGTCAAGCATGATTGCTCTTTGTAGAAACCAGATTCACTTCCCAATGAGAAAGTCACATTTATTCATGCTTTTAGCATCATTATCCTTTTTTTTCTAGATTCTACCTGCGCACAAGTTCCATAACTTCATACTGGATAAAACATCTAAATCCAGAGAATTTTTTACATTTAAAATATCAATAGAGACATTTATGTTTAGATGTCATTATTTGTAATCCATGTGTATAATTTATAAAAAGTTACATCAGAAATAAAAGTAAAATACCAGTGGTTTTCTCAGTAAAGACCACAGCCAAAGAAAACAAAATAAGTGTTTATGAAAACATAGGCTACTTAAAGATGGAACTCAAAGATGAAACTGTCTTTACAGAGTGCAAATTCACCCAAACTGGAGCCAACCATATAGTAGAGAAGAACACGAAGTATTTGGAAAGGCGAAGGAGCAGGAAGGAGGAGGAGGAAGGCAGGTTACCTTTGGAGACCAGAGTTGAGACATGAATATTCCCTAGCATTTCCACAATCTCCTGCTTACTTCACAGCGTTATAACACTCCTTAAATAAAATGATTAGAGGAAAAACCTGTAATTCTCTATGTTGTTACATTTAAATCCTTACCTTTCTTGTAGAAATCTATATTCCACTCCGTAACTTTTCTCCTGCAGTTATTGTTACTGCTGTAAATTGTTTATAATAATAATGCCATATATATGTAAAATACTGAATATGTTCAAAACGAAGTCATTTTATCTCACAGATCCTAGCAGTTTTTTTTTTTCCCCTAGATCAAAACCTGGCAGACAATGAAACAAATGTTTATTTCTCCTCCCATAATTAAATCTACTTTGTGTGGGATTTTTCAGATACATGTGCCAAAAAGAAAAAGAGCATCTGTCGGTTTTCGACTTAGCAGGAATAATCTCTAAATACCATTCTTCCCAAAAAACATCAACAACTAGTTGATCTAGCCAATTTCTCCAGCCAATTGGAACCCAGGAATTCACATTCATATTTGCCAGCAATTTACCATTTCTTTCCTGCCACTTTTCTGCTATTCATTTTCTGTTGTTTTTATTAAATTCTGATTCTACAAATGTCCCTGCACTTGGCACTTAAAAAAAAATTCTCAACACAAAGTGACCCTAGATTGCCTCAGTTTAACTGACCAAGAACTTAAAATGTAACTCTTTTTTCTTTTTTAAGACGCACGGGAGATATTTTTACTCTTACTGTCTTAATTATCATTTTTTCCTCTATAAATTTCCTTTAGCCAACTAATGCATAAACTTTTCTCATAAAAACTAGTGGGTTAGAGAGAAAATGAACATTCCCACCTCGTCATCTATTCTGAGGTATACTCACTGATATTGTCACATATATATTTTATCATGTGCATTGGCTGGACCTTTGCATCCATTTATGGCATACTACATCAAATTTCTCAACATGATGAAACATTATCTTCCGGGCTTATCACACTGCTTCATTAAGTATTATGTCATTATCAACAGAACAGGCATGTCAAAGGGCGTCTGTTCTACTGGACGTTAGGGGGTTTATAGTGTAGCTATTGTCTGGACATTTAGTTTCTTCAAAATGTTGATTCTCTCAATGTCAATACAATGAGGGTCCTTGTATGTGCTTTACTGAGCACGTGCTATGCGTGTTCCTCAAGTGGACGTGTAGTAGTAACACTTCATGGTTATGGAATGTTCACATTTAAATTTGAATTACTCTATAGGAATATACTTATATCCACAATACTGTTTTTTTAATCGCAAAATCCTCTATTCATTCTGAGACCATTCAAAGAAATGTCAACACACTGAAAGGTCATAGTTAATTTTTTCTATTTGTCATAAAGATTTTTACTTAAATTTATATTTCCTTTCCTTCATTGCTTTCTTTTGTGGCTTATCTGATTCCTTGACACTATGCTCAGGGAGAAAAATACCTGTAATCTTTTTCATCAATCAGACGTGTCCTTTTGGTTTAATATGGGCAAAACAGGTTTTTAAAGCAGACAGGTTGTTTCTTGTGTAGCTTGTGGAATTCTGAAGATTTGGCAGCCCTTACTGCAGCGCCTCCTATCGGAGCCTTGCTCCGGCTTCACCACCCCCACATAGATAAGGCTCAGAACATGGGCACTTCTTCCACACTCATCACAATTTCAAGGTCAAGACCGAAGTAATACCTATGAACAGTTGTCAAAATTTCTTTCTAAAACACTATCTCAAACACATTGTTCATTTTCTCAATACAAAAGAAAGTGAGATATGATTAATCCCTCTTTCTAAACTCCTCTATTACCGAGACAATAAGCTCCTAAAAAATAATTTCAGCATATCAAATATGCAATGCCCTTTAGACTTTTGTTTTATTTAGATTGTCCTTCACTTAATGATTTCTTCTTTCTTTACCCGATTCAACTTCTATTTAAATGTCATTCAGTATATCTCAAATATTATCTTGAATTTTATTATATTCACATTGCTCTTTTGGCTTTATTTAAAATATAGTTAACCTTTTATTTTCATAATTAAGAGAAGCAAACCTTCTCATAAGTACTTGTATATTCATGGAAATATCTCAGTTTCTTTTGTTAGCTTTTCTTCCATTTACAAATGTTTCTGAGTGAGCATATTCTACATCGCAAATAATTATTTTTAAGTTCTAGGAATGTAGCAAGAAAAAGTATACTCAAGATTCTAATGATATAGAACAAGAAAAAAATCATTTCATATGTGTGTGTGTGTGTACTTGTGTATATATGGCATATATACGTGTATTTCATATATCAAGTCTCTTCCACTGCTAAGTTCAAGGCCATAATTGAATTAAACACTCAGGAAATATTTTGAAAGACTGATGCAGGTGAGATGGCAGACACATGATGGGCTGGTATCCTATATACACTGTGTGATGGTTAATTTTGTGTGTCCACTTGGCAGGCCCATGGTATCCAGATGTGTAAGCAAACATCCTGTGCATGTGTTTTTGGATAGGATTAACATTTGTGTTCCCGAATTTTGAGTAAAGCTGATTGTGTTCTGTAATGTGGGTAGGCCTCCTTCATTCAATGGAAGGACTGAATAAAATAAAAGATTAGCCTTGCCCGAACAAGAGAAATTTTACTAGCAGATGACTTTTGGAGTTGATCTACTACATCAGCCTCCCCTAAGAGCTCCATATTGACCACCCTTTGATTTGGAAGGCAGAGTTTAGACTTGTGAGTCACTATATAAGCACATGAACAATTAATCCCTCAAAGAAAGTCTCTGTATATGCATGCAAACCTTCATCTCATTTACTTTATCTAAGGAATTTTAAATACAAACTTACAGAAAGGGAGTAAAATAATATCAGTTCTTACTCAGCTACCATGGGTTGGTATTGTAGTAGCCATTATCGTGACTGTCCCTCCCTTTGGGAGCACACTGAGTTCAGGCTTCGCTGTATTCTTATGGGAAATGAACTTTCCCACTCTGTTAACATAAGATTGTTTTGTATCACTTATTTTGGTTAATGGCAATCTGTGAGGGTGTCATTTACAAGCAGATCATAATTTCTCTCTACTCCAAAGTGGCTCATAATGTCTCTCTGCTCCATAAACAGTGACTCCTACAAAAACACTAGCTTTTAATACTGAATCTTAGGGTGAAAGGCACATGGGTTAGAACTAGACTAATTCATAAATATTGAGCCTAAAAATCAATTAAAGCAAACCTTTACTACTTTTAATTATTTTTCAAACTCCTGTTACTACAGCAAAACTATCCATAACCTAGTGATACCATCATTCCTCATTTTTTATTGTTGCTATGGTTGTGGTACTGCTGATTGAACTTAGGGCTTTCACGGTGAGTTGTAGTCCCTGGCCATTTTATTTTTGATTTTTTTGAGACAGAATTTCACTAAATTGCCCAGGCTGCACTTGAACATGTTATCTACTGCCTCTCTCAGAGAGCTCAAATCATAGGCTCACAACCCATCGGGCCTGGCTATGATATCATCTTAATAGAATATAAGGGAAATTTTGGAGGCCAGATTTAAAGGCATTCCAATGTGTGGACTTACTTTGTAATAAAAACTGAGTTATGGTGAATGACAGAATCAAATTTGAGGTTTAAGTTTATGGTCTCAAAGGGCATCTTGTAGAAACAACAACTACTTGATGGTATTCATTGTACTGGTAAGTTGAATGGTCCATGGTATTGAAACTATCTTTTTAGAAAGTTTCCCAAAGAAATAATAAATATATTTTCAAGTTTTTTTCTTGAGTGTTTTGAGATTAATACTTGTGATAATGTTAATTAAAAGAACGAACTGTGATGGTGATTTAGTCTCTAATTTTTTATGCTTCATTTAATTTGTAAAATTTGGTAAAATTAACATAATTTACCTTTTACCTTTTAAAGTTATCATTAGATTTAATGGTTACAATTTGATTGCTTGGAGATTGCAGAATAAAAGAGTATCTTTTTTTCCAATTAGAAGTCAAATCAGAACCCAAAACTTCTTACATTGGATTATTTTTTCTTTCTTGAACTGTAGGGAGTCTAAGGTCTAAATGACTTCTTTAATAAGCTAGGTTTTGAACAATTTTAGGTTTATTACAAGATAGAGTAGAAGGTACAAGAGCTTCCATAAACTTCCACTTCTTACACATGATTCCTGTGACCACGAGTACACACACCTCCCTCTTCTCCACCATCAGGGCCCCACACTGGAATGGTACTTTGAATCACCTTGTAGACAATTCAAATATTGAAACATAACAAAAATCAGTTAAAAGCTACAACTGTATCATCTTAACAGAAAAACTGCACTAATAATGTAGGCAAGAAACAAACCAAATGTTGACATGCACTAAAAATCTATTAAAACCAATAACTCTCCCATCATCAATAATAGAATATATATCAGCATTAATAACCTAAAGTAGCCTAAACAGCTAAAAATTATTAAAGTTAAATAACAATAAAATGGCGGAGGTAGGCAAAAGGAAAAAATAGAACAAGAGATTCCACCTCACTCTTGTCAGAATGATTATCAAGAACACAAAGAAATGATGGAGAAGATGTGGTGAGATGAAGGAGCACTTCCATGGCAGTGCAGATGCAAAAGCGAGGTTAGTCAGCCACAAGGAAAAGCAATGCAGTGTCATTTTCAGAAGCCTGGATAAGAGTAGAGGTGCTTATATCATGTGAAACCAACAGGTCCCAGAAAGGCAACTGGCTTGTTTTATTTTGTAAGTAGAATCTAGAAAAATAGTAGATGATGTCAAAACAGAAGACGATTGTGAGAAGTGAAAAGAGACCAGGGGAGTAGGAGGATGAAAGAGGCTAATAGAGGTAGAGAGGAGCAAGGTACATTGTTTGCACGGAATAAAATGCCATGTTAAGATCTATTAATTTGTATAAAAGTATTGGTAAAATATATAGAGTGTGATTCAGTTATGCAACATGATGTAAGATATATCATGTGCCAATTCCCCCAAAGGAATCTGCACTTGCATATACAGTAATAAAAAAGAGAATAGTATATATATAGAATAGTATGAATTAATTACTATTTTCTTAAAATTACTATATTTCTCTTCCTGCCACTAAAGATTGGTGATTAGTGGTTTACACATTCATTCCATTTTTTTTATTCTAATTCTAATGTTGAAGAATGTAGACGTGTAGCCTATGAGGTAATACTCAAGACACTTAGTACATGCAAGGTGAAAAATACTTGTTCAGGAAATAATTATTGAGTTTGTAGGACAGATTGAACATATTACTTGCCCAAAAACATAGAAATCATATTTAAGCAAATTTTAGAAAATGTTATGTGTATTTATCGAAAAGTTATCTTTAAAATACAAAGCTACCCCAAATTAGTCTCCATTTATCCAGCTTACAACCTGATACACAGCAAGAGCTAGTTCTTGGATGGGTAAAGTTTGTAGGAAATGTCAAGGTTTGTACTCATGTGTGTATTCTTAGGAAGGTGCAGTTCCTCATTCATTCCTTACATTATTTATTGTGAAACAAAAATCTAGGTTTCCACACATTTTATTTGGAATGTAAGATCCACGAGTGCGTATCTGTCTTTGTCACCAGTACCTCCCATTCTCTCAAGCACAGAATTAGTACTCAGCATATATTTTGCTCAATAACTGAGTTTTACCTTACCTATCATAGATGCTATTAAGATTCCAGAAAGGTAGTAATCTCTTTAATAAAATTAGTAAAAATTTTTTCTTCATTAGTGAGCTAGTTTCTAGTAATTTGGAGAAGCATGTGATGCATTAAGCTATCTGGTAATGGCCTTAATATTTCT
Organism: Ctenodactylus gundi; assembly: GCA_004027205.1. Taxonomy (NCBI): domain Eukaryota; kingdom Metazoa; phylum Chordata; class Mammalia; order Rodentia; family Ctenodactylidae; genus Ctenodactylus; species Ctenodactylus gundi. Next base: position 533,667 of record PVKB01000339.1, read on the forward strand.
GTTCTAAAACACAGAAGAGAAAGGACTGTATATCACTGAGATATTTTTAATATTTGAACTCTTCCATATAAAGGTGATGGTGATTTACATAAATGATACTATCATGCAAATATTGGCATAACTGTAAGTGTAAGATCATGCTCCAAGTGCATCTAATATACAAATGAATCCAGTAAGTCCAAGGAACTTAACATCCATAAAAATACTACAAATTACAAAAAAAATAAAATTTGAAAACTTTAACTGACCTCATTTTACATGCCCAATAAAATCTTATCCAAAAGTAGTATTTTTATTGTTTTACGTAATTATTATTTTACAACTGATTATGACTATCACGAATTTTGAAGAGTAATTTTTAAGATTAAAATATCTATAATGTTACATTGAAAACTATTCTTATAAGGTGGTGTGAAGGACATTTTGGATATAGTTTTATGTCTGTGGATGAAAAGGGCTTTGTACTTGAATAGTTGTCAGAATCAATACTCTGTTTCCTTTTTATGTATGTGAGGAACAAGCAACCTTGTTCATCTAAATAAGTAGGTGAAAATCAAAGGCATTTTGTTATAGAAATGCCTTTCAATTTTGCAAGCACATTTGGGGTTATGTGCCAAACACCATATAATGATCTTTAATCAAAATTACTCTTTAAGGGTCCATCATCTCTTATTAAATCCACTTTCAATTTTGTTAAAAGCAAGGGGTTTGTAAAAGACCACATTTTCAAAAGTACTGTGACCCAGTGCTAAAGTCATTTACGTCTTCATTTCTGGGAAGTATACCAAAAAAGGCTTTGCCAAGACTTAGCAAGCAATTATTACTTCTACCTGTTATTTTCACTTAGAGACATTTTTGCTCAACACACTACAGCAGTTTGAAAATCAAGGTATTATTAATTTTATTATAAACTTGCTAAGATTTAGGATAAAGTAATTTTATACAAATTAAGAATATTCTAATTAAAGAATTTCTTGTGCACAGTTAGCTTGTTTTTAAATATATATATATATACATACATACATACATACATACATACATACATACCATGTAAGTTACTTGGCAAAGGCAGGACACACTGTCAAAAATCATTAAAATCTTATTCATCTATCCAAAAATTATTGAAAACTCATTTTTCAATTTAAACGTATTAAGTTCTAATATAAAAATATTAACACTGATAGCAACAGGAGACAGGGATATATCACTTAAAGGCATATGTCAAGCATAAAAGGTTATAAATCTAATGTTATGCATCCATATTTGTAAGTTAGAAAAAACTAAATCAACATGCTATTTATTATTTTATAATACTTCAATATAACATCTAACTAGCATTCAAAGCTGTTGATGAGAAAAGAAATTCCTTTGGTGTATTTGTTATATATGCTTCCCTCAAAAATTGTAATTTAGCCTTCAACATCAACACCAATATGTATGTTATAGTAACTATGTTATAGCAAAATATAATCTATTAGAAAATTGAATTGAGAAGCTATAAATTTGCACCAAGACAAGCATAAGACTTTACACACTTTATAGATGAAAATAAACTGAAATTTTGAATGATAGAAACAGAACCCTTTATATGTGTAATGAAATTAGATTTTTAAAATGAAAATAATCCACATTTATTTTTGAAAAATAACATGCAAATTTTGTCTTTGGAACTAGTCAAACATGTTTCAATAATTTTTATAAGCTCAGAAAACATTTTAAGGAAATGAAATAGCATTACTCATCTATTCCACTTTGGGTTGTTTTTATTTCTAGCTAATTTCACATTCCAGGGATGAAGATTTAGAATAGCTGAAAATAAGATTGCTTAACAACTTGAAGATGCCACTACCAGCAGGGAGTACTTTCTATTCTCAGGGAACTCTTTCAGGAAGGAAAAGAGTTTTTGTTTGTTTTCTTTAATCATGTGAGTGGACATAGGAATGAAGGGGCAAAATGATTGAAGAGAAAATTGACAGGAGATGTAATATATTACATGGATGTATATGTGCATTCAGAATGTTTCAAAAGACTCCACCTTGTGAAATCATGCTCCACTTTTGAAACCTAATTTGCAGAAGAAGGGAAGCATACAGGCTTCAAGCTGCATTGACTCATCAACAAGTGACACTTCTGTGTGTCCCCAGAGATTGTAACACAGGGAGATCAGCACCACATGGAGATTTAGAAACAACAAAAAGGTATGGCCTAGTGTGGAAAAGTGGAAGTGTGAATGTGAGACCAGGAGTATTTCCAGCAGGGTGATTAGGAAACTCAGCAGCGGAGAGGTGACGATCTGGAAATGGCCCCTGTATCTCTTGCACACGGAGTTTGATGACTACTACGTGAAATTGCAGTTTATAGGACTGAGAGAATACTAAGAAAATGGCGTAGGTGGGGGAAAGAGAAGAGAAGCAGGAAGCTAAGGGGGCCATGGTTTCATTTGGCAGGAGGCGAGAGCTTCGTGGAAAGCAGGGCAAGTTGAAATTCATGATAGGGGCTGATGAAGGGACCATGAATGCCACTGCGCCTGGCTTCTGAGGCAATTTCTGGTGGTTCCCATTTCCAGGTTGTTGAAAACATCCTCCTTTCCAGAGTAAGGTGGACCTAGGCAGTCATTTGTAACAATACTGCCGAAATGATCAGAACCACTTCCTGGTTTAGATTACACAAATATTCCTTTCTCATTCTGTGTGTGAAAAGCTGCCTTGTCACAAGTAGTCCTGTGGAGAGGGGTGTAGGGCAGATAGCTAAGTCTCCCTCCAGTAATCAGCAGGAACCTGAGACCTGCCCAGGGCTGTGGGAGTGACCTTGGAGGCCTCTTACTGAGAAAGCTGCAGCCTCAGACGTTTTCTTGATTAGAACGTTCGAGAGACTAAGTCTGATGCAGAATGCTAAGTTGTGTCTGGATCCTGACTCCACAAAGTATGGTAAAAGAATTTTTATTTTGTTTCAAGATTCGGGGGGGGGGGGGTAATTTGATACATGCGGATGGCTAACTGATAGATGGAACTACTTGCAATTATACTTTAAGTAGTTTGTGTGATGAGTATAGAACTACCACCGAAAAAATACAAGTGTGGAATTCTTCCCTTAAGAATTAATGTCAAAAAATCTTATTAGAGTAAACACATAGATGTGAAAAATAAAATGAATTCAGAAAGGTGTGCTCCCTGATCAGACTTTCCAGTTTTCAATTTATCACATTTCTTAATTTTCAGTTCATTTCTGTCTCATGTCCACTTTTATTTCCTCCATTGTAGGCAAAAGTGCACATTGGGACTAATGTGATCGGCATATGTGTGCACGCACACACACATAAAGAAACCATGTTTCATTCATAACCGTGTTCATTATTGCTGTAGGACATAGGCTAAAGTACCTGACATAATTAGCCCTCTAATTCAAATTTAGATTTTAAAAATGACAATTTTTCCTTTTTCTGCAATATATACTCTTTGCCACAAATTTTACCATATTTTCCATCTATGAAGTATGATTTTGCATCTGCAACTCTCAATTTAGTCAGAGTTAAAATGACCACAGAGAGATAAGAATTTCTCTTGCTGACTGAGTTTTGATTTCTCATTTTTATAGAATTATATTTCCCGGAAACAATAGAAGTTGGCTTTTTGTAAGATGTCAGCAAAAGGGCACTATCTCTCATGGAGATAGAGGCCAACATTATATCCTAAATTTAAGTACAAAAAAATGATTGCATTATTTACTTTAAGATTTTAAGATGCAGTGAGATTATATTCACACTACATATTCTGCTCACTTAAGAAGAGTTTTATTTATCCATATGTTTGATCCCTTCATAACACTTCACTTTGGTTCCTTGATCTTAAACACAGTCGCTTTGTTACTCTTTTTACCATTTTAATAACTTCTATGGAGCCCACCACATATTCTGTATCACAGATTATACAATGAAGTTGTTTTAGTCCCAAAACGTACCTTCTTTTCATTTCAATACGGTATATTTTCATTGCAGTAGATTTTTTTCTTGTGAAACTCTACTGTGCACAAAACAAACCACATTACTCACACTTAGTCTCCGTAACCACTGGAATAAACTGGCATAGAGGAAGAATGTTCCCAACAAATAAAAAAGAGCCACAAGGCTTGCTCTGAACTAAGGAATCCATTGTGCTTTGGAGTAAATCTGACTCTGTTTAGAGTCTCAGTGCTTTGCAAAATCAAACTTGTCTGATCGTTTGTTTTCCAGGGTGATCATTACAGGGCCAAGCAGAGCGCTAGAGCTGCAACATTACCGGCCAGCTTTGCATGTTCGCTTTTCTCCATAAATGAGCGGCCAGTGCAACTAGTGCTCCAAGCCGCCCACCTTTCCAGGCCACATTTGGCCATGCTGTACTGTTTATTATCATCCATCCTCTACTCTTCACGTCCACTGCATCTGCCTAACTTTATACATAATTCTAAATATATATTACATTTTAAAATAATTCGTAAGTAGCCAGATCTCCCATATTCCCTGCAATCAAAGTACCCAATGAATCACATTTTGTCCATCGCTCCTCCTCAACCTCTCTAAATCTCTCCAGATATCTCCCCACACAGCCTATGAGTATGTATAGACACTAGTCTTTACAAACCTGTTCAGAGCAAGCCTCCTCATTTACTCCAGCTAGAACATGCCAGAATACATATTTCAAAAAGTAAAATGTATTCTTGCAAGATAACCCTTCAATATAGATATACCATTCCTTTCTCAGATTGCATTCCAAATTTGCCTACTGTGCCCACAATGCCAGATTAAAAATGGCTTTAGAATTGTTGCTGCCTCTGTCACTTCAATATGTCTACCCTCCTTGAATTTGAACCAATAATAAGATTATGAAATAACACAATGCAGGAAGCCTAGAAACTCTAAGTCTGATTTCATGAGACCATAATGCTGGAGATACCACATGTAAACTTTCCTTTGAAGGTCCCACCTGGGTCTAGTCTTCTAACCAACCTACCAAACTTCACAAATGTTCTTTAAGCCCCATGAGGTTTACTGGATGTACCCATTAGCCAATGGTAAAAACTATGTTGAATGATTTTTTTCAATTAATCTTTGTTCAAATTGTGTCATGTATGGCTAATTCTTGGTGCTACTAAACATACACTATTATTTTAACCTGAAATAGCAAAACACCAAACAGTATCTCAGGGTTTATTTCAGATCAATACCCTAGAAACATATGTAAAATTGAATTCTGTGTTAAACTGCAGATTTCTTTAATTTGGAAAACTTCTTCAGTCTTCATCTATCTTTCACTTTCTTGTCAAATTCAAACACATCTGCAGAATGGTCTTTACCCTATCTACTTCTGGATTGAGAGTTTTTCTTTTTCTTTCTTTTCTTTTTTTAACTTATGCATCAGGTACTCTCAGCAGTCACGCCACACCAAAATGATATTGTGATGCTGTGCTCTTTGCAGATCATTACATGAGGGATCACACTATTTCAATTTGTGTCAGTACTGTTGTATCAATTTTTGTTGGTCTAATAGCTTTCTCTACTTTAAGTATATAACTTTCTCCTTTGTAATTGGATTTTGTGCAAAGATAATAAATATTATGTTTCAATCTTGTTCCTCATCTTTACCCACCAGTCTTAGCATTCACAAAACATATAATTCCCAATGACTCTGATGATTTTTTTGTTTGTTTCTGGGACATAGTATTCAGCCTCCATAGCTTAAAGAGAAGAAAGACTTATTTCAGCTCACAGTTACAGAAGATCTCAGTCCATTCATGCATGGCTGGCCATGGCCAAGGGCTTGGCAGATCCTTAGCTAGAGAAAAATGTTCCTCAGCATGGCGGAACAGGAAGCCAAGAGAATGAGGACAGGTGGAGCTAGCACATATTCGTTCAGGTCATGTCCCCTCTCCAGCCATGACCCACTTCTGAAAGCACAGCAAATCAATGGGTTTCATGATTAAATCGCCTTACAAAAAGAGGCTTTGGGGGGATATTCTGGATTCAAACTCTGACATCCAACAAATATCAAACTTCTCAGATAGACATCGAATGTGGTTTAGAGTCAATGTTTATTAATTGACACTCTCTTAGGAATAGTAACCATTACTTTCTCATCAGTTTATATCAGTACACATTCATAGAATTTTTTCTTTTCAAATCAATGATAACTCAAGACATCCTCCATTTATCCAATAGGGATGATCTCAAGCTAAATACTTTGTTCCTTTGGGACATTTTTCATTTTTTATTTTAGCATTTTCTTTTAATTTTTGCACAGAGTTTTCATGGTCCATCTTTGGCTCTTCTCCATCCTCATCCTAAACTCCCCCATTTCTCTTTTAGAAAATATTTTGCACATCATTGGCTGTAAAATCTCCATAACTAATCAATTCCACTGTTATAGCAATAAGGCAGTGAAATATAATATATAAGTTATTATGGCTGTATCGCAATAAAATTTTACTTACAGGGCTAAAGGTATGGCTCAGTGGTAGATATTTATTTAGGATGTATGAGGTCTTATATTCAAATGCCACTAAGGAAAAAAAAATGAAAAGACCTAAAATAAATAAGTGAAACTTTGTTTACAAAACAGACAGTGATCTGAACTCTGGAGTAGGGCGAAAGTAATTCTTGACCATTGAAATAATAGGAATACAACCTTTGAGACTAACTTACCACCTCCAGGCCTACTATCCACATTGGAAAAGATGTACAATAATAGCATGATAGATTATGAAGAAAAAAATAAAATGCAAGTGAATTCTCGTCAAATGTGAAAATTTTTGACCTCCTGGCAATGTAAAAAAGAGAACTTGCTACCATTAGAATGTTATGTTATGGGACATTAGGTAAAGATAAAAGCCCGATAGAAATAATTTCATTTAGAAGAAAGAAATGAGTTATATTTTTGTTTGCTTGTATAGAAAAATTTTAGTGTTAAACATTTTTAGTATCTCAGAAATATTAGATATTAACCATTTTCATACACACCCCACAAATTAAAGCAATTGATGTCAAATGTCAGTATGTACTTAACACCCCTAACAAGCTCCACCTCCAACACAGTGACTCAAGAAGTCGTAGATAGCTCATCCATGATTACCCGCATGAGAAGCACATGAGAATGTCCCCATTAAAGTTACAATTATATGCATGCCCAAACAGCAGGAGATAAAAGAAGCAGAATAAAGACTCTACTGACCACCATAGATATTCAGCAGAGAAGTCTAAAAGCCCTTAAAAAGTCAACTCATTGCATCCTGTCATAAGATACAGTATAAGAAACAACCTTTTTTTCTGAAGAATTTTGTGCTTATAAATCAATGATATAGAAGTGGCCGTCATCCTGGCTCATAGCAATCCAGAAACTTGAACATATGGCAATCACACCTCCATGCCTCCTGGGTCTCCCCCAGTGTGTTGGTCTCCTATTATTGTAACAAATCCCCACAAACACAGTGGCTGAAAATATAAAACTGTTTATTGTCTTACAGCCCTTGACCCCAGAAGTCAGAAATGAGTTTCACAAAGTGTTGGAAGGGGCTTTCTTTTCTTTCTGATAGCTCAAGAAAAAAATCAATTTCTTTGCATTCGTGATTCAGTACAGGTTGGGAAAGTTGCCTGTCATTTGGCCCACAATACACACAGAGAAGTTCTTCCCCTAACCACAGGAAAAAGATGTCAGGTAAAGACAGACAAAGGGTGATATAAGAATATAATAAAGTGAGACTAGACTCCTGAGAATGTTCATTATCGTAATATTGAAGGCATCATCTAATCTGCACCTATACAGGTGAAATTGAGTTGTAGCCTGTAGATATCCCACAATAAAGAAACCAAGAAGAAAAAAAAATCACATATAGATGTAAAGGAGAATTAGGCAGTCATCAAGAAAGAAAAGAAAACCTATTATCAGGAAAAAAAAAAGAGAAAACAGGGTATCATGTTTACATCTTTTCCAAACTCACATGCTAACGTCCTAAACCTCCATATTGGGCCAAAGAAGGCAGCAATTAGGGTTAAATTAGAACAAGAAGAGTGTGCTGATCTGATCTAGTAGTGTTGTCTTTAAAAGACACTTCAAGAGAACTCTCGTACATGCATTCTGTACCTTTGTACATGTATTAAGGAAGGGTCATGTGAGACGGTCCCCTAGTAAGCATCCAGGAAGTCTTTGTCTGATAATCAATTTAAACATTGATTTTGGACTTCTAGCCTTTAACCTTCTATCTCACACTGTCAGAAAATAAGTGCCTATTGTTTAAGCCACCCCAGTCCATGGCTTCATGTTATGATAGCTGAAGTCGGGTCATGCAAAGGGAGAAAGGTAAGGACAACACATAAAGAATTAATGTTCTGAGCAAAATATAAGCTTAATATGGGTTATTATTGGTCTGACACTTAGCAAATACATTCTTCTGATTCAGCTATTTTTGCAAAATCTAGCTGCAATGAGTCCATTCTTTAAAGAAAAAAAATAGAGCTATAGTAGGAAAACAATTCCTAGTATAGTAGTTGGAACAAAATTTACTTGGAAAGATAAATAACCACTTTGTAAATATTCATTGGGTAGTTACCTTTATAAGTTTGCAAATTTTTATTGGGTATTTATCTTTATAAACTTCTAGTACATACTATGTAAATGAATAAAGAGTAATATATTTCTGTGTATTTATTTTATAGGAAACTTAATTGGAATGCATTTATTCAATGGGATCAAAACTGACTTGAATTTTCAAACTAAGAATTAAAGCCTTTTTGAAAAAAAACTCCATTTGTCCTTACAGTTCACTGGCAGTCATTTTCTAGCATGAATAAATTTTTTTCAAAACTAAGGTTTTAATTTTTTGAACATTGCTCAACATATGAAGCCATAGAATCAAAACGTCAGAACCAGGAGACAATTTAAAACAGTGCATTTTCTTAATCATCCTATTTACTACTGAAGAAAGAGGATTCATTTTTTAAAAAGGAAAAATGAGATTCTCATACCTGTAACCTCAGAATTTCTCTGGATTTTCCCATCCCTGTGCTTTCGTATGACCCAAAGAAATGCAGTAGCCAGATAGACAACACCAGGAGACTTTAGCAAGGAGTAGAAAATTACTTGGATTTTCTTTGGTTTACTGTAACCTTGTTTGAACTTGAACCAATATTGCTTTTATGGTGTTGATGAATCTAGCAAGATCACTTTTGAATATGTCAAATGCCTGTAGCACATACAAAGTCTATGAACATTATCATATATTAGACACCTCGTAGACACTTTTGCAAAGAAATTATAGTAGTCATAACAGGACATAAAAGGCTTAGTGACACAGCAGGTCAAAGAAGTGACACTCACATATAACATTACATAGTTATTCAAGTACATCCAAAGCAATGATATGGTCAAAAATAGTATTACTTTTCATAACTTGTGAGAGCTTTTGATAGCCATGTATTTCCCACTTGACTGGACTTCAGAAGGAGAGGGGTCTTAAAGTGCTACTCTGCAAAGTAAACAGAGCAGTGCTAGTTTTTCTTGTTCCAAAACAGCAGCATTGATACACACAATACTGAAAATATTTGAAACAGAGTGACTATTGATTTCTTACAACCTTTGAAACACAGAATATCCTTAAATGCAATTATGCTGCTATGGCATTCACAGATTCCTAAATCTTCCAAATTCATAGCCACTGAGCTTTGTGACACCTAGATATGCTATAGAATTTGGCTACCTAAAAAACAATTCCTCAGGCAAAATGGCTTTATATGCATTTTTGTTCTCTTACTATTGAACTGAATCAAAGTTAGTAAACCATTTATCCGTATAGATGCCTCCCAAGGTACACTTAATCCTGCCTTCTTTTCCCTCATTTACTTCTTTCATTTTTATTGTGTTAATGAAGTTAAAAAAAAGCAAAATAATTATCCCAGCCTTGGATGAGCACCTCATTCTTATGTTTTAAAGTTTCTAGAGAGATTTTATGGTGACGATTATACTGGAAATGGAGGGACCCAACCCTAAGTTGGTTAATTTCCAAAAAAGTTAATGCAATTTGAGATGAAAGGGGGAGATTCATCACAGTCTTAGAAATAACTCATGAGTTTAAATTAAATAAGCTAACTCTATGTTGAGTTTAATGGTCTAATGATCTATAAATATTTAGAATCTAAACACTTAAAGCAATATATAACCATTTAAATAATATGATTAGCCATTTCTAATCAGGAATGACAAATTAAGTAAGTGAAAGAAATCTTAGGCACAGATTAAGAAAAACTCTTCATGATATTACAAAAAAAAAAAAAAGATTATCTTTATCAGTTGCTAACTGCTCCAATAACACACTGAGAAGGTTATAGTAGGGGACATCAAAGGACAGAACACTCGTATCCAACATCACCGGCATTCTTAAAGTACTCCCATCATATTAATGAAACCCATTCTCCAGAAATAACATACAAGATTGCTAGAAGGTTTCCGCCTTTAGCTTTCTTCTGTTACAGATAACACCAAGATAGCTAATTTTAAATACAGAAAGCCCGAAATGTTGGTCCTAATTCTGTGTTTTGACAGAATTCTGAGTTCCTGCTGCTGTATTTTCTCAGAATATTAAATAAAAAGTCATTACTACATGCTATTTTTAGGATACAACTGTAAGAGCAACCACAGAAGCTCTATTTCGTATATGTCACTTCCTTGTGCATAAGGAAAAGAAATATGAAAATAATGAGAATTGTTAACGAAGATCACAGAGTTGCTATAAAGGAAGACGGGCTGGGGGTTGGGGAGGATAGGGGCAAACACCCCAAGGTCTAGAATTGTGCCGGAGTTAAGGGAAAGCTAGAAGTTAGGTAAATACCGGAATAAAATTCAGAAGTGAACTTCATGGAATGGGGAGATGGTACACAATGATTTAAAAGCCTGCCTGATAGAAAACAACTCCAGGCTCCCTTGAGAACAGGAGGAGAGTGAAAGTCAAAAGGCAAAATAGAGGCTTAAATTTCACATCCACGATTTACAGGTATATCGTCGCCCATATTTCTCAGCTTCAAGTTCTCTGTGAACAACTAAACTAATTCCTCTGCATGGATGACAGGGCCGTAGAATCTGAGCAACAACTCCAAGACCCGGGAGATGAAGGAGAGCACACTTTAGAAAATCCGCTCTCCGACTGGCTTCTAGGCCGCAGCCCGGAAGTACTCCCAAGCATCTGAAGTGAGCAAACAGCTTGAAGTCAATAAAAATGTAAATAAACATTAAAAACACTCATACATTTCACTTAAACAGGAAGAACTGGGGGAGAGAAAGCAGAGTTCTGGAAAATTCTTCTGATTAAGGCTTAAAAACATCTATTAGAAGGCAGAGGATGGAGGAGGTTATCATTTAAAATAAAAAATTGAAGGAGATTGTGAAGAAAAATTTGGCATACTTGAGATGAACTAATAATTCTAAAGTTACCTTCAGAAATGGAGCACAATTTCAGTGTAGATCTGAGTTTGATTTCTTGAGCCATATTTGAATGTTGACTTCCTGCTTAGATTTCAGTAATCCTGAAGGTGCTAAAATTCATAGCTCTGAAGTTCAGAAGCAGGTATCTTCAGGTTTGAAGAGAGGAGGGCGCAGAGAAGACACCCCAAGCAACGCAGCAAAAGCAATGGCTCTCAAAGCTACTCTGCATACAGCAGCTGAGGACTGTTAGTCTCTGGGCTTTATCCCACACCTACTCAGTCACTCTTTAGGTGAGACTCAGTTCACCTGTACCGTAGTAAGCCCTCCAGCTAATTCTGATGCACGCTTCAATTAGAAAGGCACAGGTATAAGCAATCTTTTAGACCTAACAGAAGTAAGTGATTTCAGCTGAAAACTCCTGACGGCTTCCTAAGAGAGGGATAGTTAGCAGTCTTAATTTAATCATCCACTTAAATGTTTCAGTCTCCACATCCAAAAAACTAAAGTGACCTCTAGAAACATCCCCCTAAAAAGACAAGTTGTACATAGGAAGATAAATTTATTACAAAGCTCAACATTGACAATATTCTTTTAAAAAATCAATGCAATCTCTCTTTCTTTGCTATTTTCATGTGAATTCCTCTTTCAAAAACAGTCTGCTAAAATTTTCTTTATCCTACTGCATAGCAACAATTTTCTAAGGATTCAGCTAAAGAATAAGTTTTTGTACTGCTTCATTATGATATTGTTTATTATATTTAAAATTGCCTTGGCTCAGGTTTTATTTTTAAATAGAGTTTAGCCAACTTTTTCTAAATTACTTGAATAAATACAATAAAAAAAAATTTCTCGCAGCACCCATGAATCTTTAGGATGCCCAATTTACATACACAATTAAATATGTGAGGCAGTTTTGCAGCATAGAATGTTCTAGTCTCGTCACAGAATGCCAGCCTTTCCCAGAGAAAGAGTGGAAGGAAAAAAAACTAAAATTACTCAAGCTTTGATGTCTTGCTCATTTCATTCTGTTTCAAAGGCAGTCTAGTTATAAAAGTTCTAGACATACCACATCATGTTTTATTTCTGCAGTATTACTTTTCTATAGAACTCAAGAATTATATCAAAGAAAATATTTTAAATCATTCCAGATTCCACATTAGTATGATGCAGCTTTTATGTATTTTTGAAATTTCCTACTCTACAACTATCCAAGTTTTATTAAAGTTGATGATCTTAAAAAAGAAGGACCAGTCACCAAATAAACTCAAGAGCCAAAGGTATGTAGGAAAAGATTTCCCCTTAGGCTCTGATCTAATTGTTTAGTTTTCAGAATCCTGCAAAATCAGTCAGGGAACACATCTGTTCCCAAATAAATTTGCAATCTTTTTTATCAGGAACAGAGGTGGTCAGAAAACCTTTCATGGGTGTTACCATTTCATTGGTTAGGAAACTCTACCTTCTGTCAATTTAGAGGCATTTATGCGGTAATCTGGGCTTAGATCTTTTGCTTTCTGCAATGAAGATCAAAAATATTAGGATTATAAAATACGCCCCCGAGTAGTCATCAAAACTTAAAGAAGAGAAATTTCAAAATGTGCAACTGTCACTAAAACTGTATTAATGCCTTCTTAGGGTGACAGTTAAATTATTGTGTATGTAGAACATTATCATATTTATTCAATTTTGTTATAAACTGTCCACATGTAAATAATAGAAAGAAGAAATGAGATTTTTTTTCCTGTAATATACAGCCACAGTGAGTAACTGTGTTTTGCTATTAGTAGCCCAAGAAGCAGTCATTCTTATTTAAAATCTTACTGAAGTCAGTTGTATATAAGTAAAATTTTATATATTTATGAAATCTATTTTCTCATATTTTATTTTGGAGGAAGAAGACACTGTGTCTTAAAATGAATTTATTATATTAAAATTCAATGCTTTCTTATTCTCTTTTAAAAAAAGAGAGAGCTCAAATAATGGAATGTCATGAATTACATATATATACACACAGTTCAGAAATATTGATAAATACACACAAGTCAGGGAATTTATCATACACTTCAAATATAAAAGAATGCCAGATATGGCATTTTTATAACTAGGACCTAGTATATACTATATTTGAATATTTTTATAAAAATTTATAATGAAACATCATGGCAACAATATCCAAAACTGTAAACTTCCACATTTGAAATGGGAATTTACCCTTCATAACACTTGTATGAATGAATATAGATTGTGTCCATATTTATTCTTTTAAAAAGAAACACTAAAAGCATATATATAAAGATACGAGTAGTTAACATTCTAAGAGGATATATGTTATATATCTTGTTATTTATAACATGAGTCATAATAAAAATAACAAATATTATTGAATAATTGCTGTATGCCAGGTAATCTACAATGTGTTTTTAATAGGTTATCTCATTCCTCATAACAACTTTGTGATCATGAGTTAAAATTTCATAAATATGAAGACCAAAGAAAACGGAAACAGCTACAAATTTAAAGACAAGCAGCATAAAAGTGAGTATAAGACAAATTAGTAAACAGGAAAAAAAGTGCTTACACGAGATAAAACTGTTTCAGTAGAATAAAGACAGAGATTAAGAGATTAAGACTGGAGCCACATGAGAGCTGAAATATTGCTGATAATATTCAAAAATGACAAAACATAGTTGTAGATAACACTTGAGAGGTAAAAGGGTTTAATGAAATCAGTTACTGAGTAGAAAGTCAGCCTCAATTTATAAAATGTATGAACAGCCTAGAAACAGAGAGAGAGAGACAGTTTGTGTCTATGTATTTTATTACAAGAGAATCTTCACAGCCTCCCTGAAGCCAGGCGCTGCATCCTGTGGGTGAATACAAGTAGCGTGCACTTCCTCAACCCTGTTCTAAGCCTGTTGTGTACTTAGCAGCAGACACTTCAGACACTTTGTCTTGAATGTCACATCATTCTTCTAGATAACGCTTCCATCTTGGGTCTAGGACAAGCCTACACTTACAAGGTGTTTCCAAACTCTCCAGTCTCACTGTTCTGTCCTCAGTGACACTGCTTTAGCTGCAGCTTCTTGCTGCTGGGCTTCCCACGTGTAAGTTCTTTGAAGCCCAGAATTACCAGAGACACAGGAGAGGTCTTCAGCGTGTCCTCTTGAAGACCCCCAGGCCGAGTGAGAAGAGAACTTCTCGGTGGAGGAAGGCTTCTCTGAACAACATTTATCTGACGTCTTTTTCCAAAGAAAGTCTCTAAGCTTGGTTATTTCCATACCTACTCTTTAATATAGTTAAAGAGGGTGAGGGTTAGAAAACAGATTTTAGTTGATGGAAGGTGGGAAGGGTGTAGGAGGACCAGAAAGGAGAAGGGGAAAGGATTGTAATACTGACACAATATATATGTGCACAAAATAGCCAAGCACAATGTAACCATTGTGCATCATGTATATGTACTGCTATATATATATATATATATATATATATATATATATATATATATGGCAAATAAAGCAGATTTTATCATAAATCCTGTTACTACCCTATGCTTGTTAGGACTGTTGAGATACTTGGCAAAGAAAGTAATAATAATGTCATGAATCTTCTAGAATTTATCAGTGAATCCTAAATAAATATCCCATTATAGTCCTTAGTAAACCAGGAGTCAGAAATTAAACACAATAGAAAAATCAAAATCTACAATATGACATGGCATGTACAGTCCACTATAGTTTTCTTTTTTACATCTGTACACATCTGTTCTTTCTACAAAAAATAAGATAATGAGTCCTGACAATTCTAAACCACGTGTATCCATCATTCCAAGATATGAAACATTTACTTCACACCAGAAAAATTCCTACTGCCTCTTAGCAATCAACTTACTATCCTATCCCCAGGCTATCCTGCTAGCACTTTGAATTCTGTTATTATAAATTAGTTTTTTCCTCTTCTAGACATTCTTATAAATAAAACTATACAGCAGGTGTTGGCAAATTACAGCTTATGGGCCAAACTGAGCTTAACACTTATTTTCATGTAGAGTTTTATTACATCAAAAATTCTTCTGCATTTTGTATCTATTTCACAATAAAATGATAGTTTTCTAGTTGTTAGAGGGGGCAAGTGGCTCAGAAAATCTGAAATTCTTACCGTATGGACAGAAATGATTTGCCAACCTTCATCTTGTACTCTGTATACTTTGTGTCTCTTTTCTGTGAGCGAGATTTAGAAATTCATCCAAGCCTCTGCATTCCTCTATATGATCTTCTATTGCTGAGTAGGTAATCACTAAATGTATACAATTGTTTATCAGCTACTTTGTTAAGATTCATTCTTCTAAACGTTGATATTAAAAATGACATATGAAATATAAATAAAATCATATAAAATTCTGGTATAAGTCTATGTTATTTCTTTTGCATAAATTTCCTAGAAGGTGAATTTTGGATTATACAGAAGGTGTATTATTTCACTAGAAACTTCCAAACTGTTGCGCCCTGCAGTTAGACCACACTGCTCCTAATGTCAGCTAATGACAGCACCAGTTGCACAAAATTTTCACCAACATTGATGGTGTCTCAAAAATTTGTTATTTTAATATTTGCAGAGCTATTTGCTTTAAATTTTAGTTTACATTTTTCCATTTCCAGATCATTTTTTATCATATATATGGTTTGTGTCTACGCATATATTGCTTTCCAAGAAATGGTTGCTCGAGGTTATTATTTCATTGGGGATAGTTTCCTTTTTTCTTTCCTTGTAAGAGTTTCTTAAATACATGCATTGAGAATACTGTCTTTGAGTTTATGGCTTCTCCTTTATTTTGAGTAGGGGTTTTTTTTTTGAAGAAGAAGAAGATGTGTTTGTGACAAAGTTCAATATATTTTAGTTTTAAATGTATGTGACCTTAGAGACGTGCTGCCCACTACCAAATTTTCTTGTTAAAACATTAGATTTTGACTTTTACTTGCATTTTTAAAAATAATATTAAATATTTTTGTATAAAGCATTATTAGGGCTTGACTTATTTTTGACTTGATAAAGTTGCTGAAAATTAATAAATAATATATGTGTTGGTCTATTGCTGAAATCTCTCGTTTTGTCAGTTTGTTTATTTTTATCATAGGGTACTTTGGGAAGTCAGAAAAGTACATAGGTTTTATGGTCTGCTTTAAAATTTTGTTTTTGATATTCTTGGTGTTTGTAATTTTCATGTAAATTCAAAATTATAATTTAAACTTCTACCAAAAGAACATAAAATTATGCTGTATTACTAGGAATGTCATTATCTTAATCATTTATGTAAGTTGTAGCAACGTTTCCTCTTTATTGTGTTATAGTTCCTCTTTTTCCTTGAATAACTTGGTTATGGATATCAATTTTATTAAAATATTTGAAATTAATATATTTCAATTATCAAATTATTTACTTTACAAATGTCTCTCAGATCCATTTCATTGATTTCTCCTCTTTCTTCACTCACTTGTTATTTACTGTTTAGCTTACTATGTTACTATGATTTATTTTGTATCTTCAAAGTGAACACATAAGTTTATTCTTAAATTCTTCATTCTACAAAACTCACAGTAATCCTCTCCTTTCTGAATTGTTACTGAAACAATTCAGGGTGGCAGGTCATACTCAAAGTGATTGCTTGGATAAGATATTATTTGTAAGTTTTCATGTTCTCTGAGAATGTTACAATGACTCAATGTTCACATTGAACATCTGTAGGATGGGAAATTATCCTTGCAAAAGAGTAAGAAAATATGAACATTTGTCAAATTAAAACTGTCTGGCACCCTTAACTATTTCAGAAGCAATCACGAGGTTTTACCTTTGGAATAAATACTGGGAAGCCTCACAAATATTTGACGATGGACATAATCCCACATTAATTACATTACCACTGAATAGTAGGAAATGAATTTAAGGCATAGTATAAGACAATAAGACAACTACACGAGGAGCAGGGGCGCAGACGTCTGAGTAGATAATTTCTTTCTTCCTCATAATTATTATTTTACCAAGATATATTAATAACACAATAATTACACTTATTTTGGGAAATATATATATATATATATATATATATATATATATATATATATATATGATCACTTCCTCAGACTTATCCATCCCCTAAAAATCTATCTGTGTCTTCTTCTCATCTATCTTTTATTTTCTTTTTAAATATTTATATTTTGGTTTTCTCAGTAAAGCATGTGATTTACTTCACTTGGCATTACAATATCAAGGTACATCTATTTTGCTGCAAATAACTAAGAATTATTCTTTATGGCAGAGTAATACTCCACTGTGTATACATTCCACATTTATTTTAACCATTTGTTTGTAGGATGAAAAAACTAACAAATAAAAGAGTTGTTTCTTCCATAATAAAGTCAACTGTTCTTAAGTGCTCTTTTACTTTTTCTTTTTAGGCACTTGGGGTTGAACCCAGGCCTTTGCAGTATGCTGCATTCCTAATCCTCTACATACACTTCTCTTTTTTTTGAGGTTAGGGGAGAGAATTTGTATTATACTATTAATCTCCTCAAGCTGGATTTGAACTTATGATACTCCTGCCTCAGGCTCTCTTCATCATTTCTAGAATTCTAGAATTAAAGTATGTCTAAAGATATTCTTAAAGGTGTGTACTTGAACTAAATATAATAGTGAGATCTTTGAAATAGAAAAATTTTGAAATAGAACCAATGATGACCTTCTAATTTGTTTATTGTTAATAAAGCACAAACCCTACCAAGTATCCTCAAGAACAAATCAACCAGGAGCAGAGGTGGCAGAGAAGCCAACTCTGCAGAGCTATGATGTGCTTTTTTATTTTAATTCATTTCTGACTTTAACATTAGTGTGTGTGCGATAGCATGTGTGTGAGTGTGTATGTATGTGAGAGAGAAAATGTGTATGTGTGTGTTTGTGTGACAGCATATGTGTGAGAGTGTATGTGTGTGAGAGGGAGAATTTGTTTATGTGTGGTGTGTGTGTCTGTGTGAGAAAGAAAGAGAGAGTGAGTGAGAGAGAGAGAGAGAGAGAGTAGTACTCAAGTGAGTTACCTCCCCCGCTTCCTTTTTTACTTTTGATTTTAAAACAGGATCTCTCTAAGTTACTAAGTTACCAGGCTGGGCTCTAACTGGTGATCCTTCTGCCTCAGACTACCAGAGGGTTGGGATGATCCTGTACCTGGTCCAGCTTAGACTTTAATTCTGTTAATGAAGATGCTGATTCCACAGCAGAGCTCACAGCTTTGTACAACCTCACACTTCATGTTCTTACAAATATTTTCAGCTGAATCAACTCCATAGTGCTGAATATAGTGCACCCATTCTCATGGAAATAGAAATAATATTTCAAATAAAAGGTTATAAATTCACTTCATGATGAGGAGAGAGAGAGACAGAAAAACAGAGAGACAATCTACTTTGGCCTATAAGAGCTCTTAGTTGGAAAAAAAAAAAAAAAAGTCCTGATCAGGAACAGGAGAAACAGGGAAGCAATCAAAAATTACATTTACCTTTCAAAAAATGAGTTTTACCAAAAGGAAAAAAAAAATTGAAAGCTATAAATGACTGGTAACACACACACAAAAAAAAACCTAAAGAAATAATAATTTCAATTGATGTCAGCTACTTAAATCTGGAAGCTATTTTCAAGGATAGTCATTCAGTTTTTACTGAGTAGCTATTTGCATGAAGGGCACAGTGGAGATGGCCAGCCTTTCTGGACTGTGACATCATCTTTCTCACTCTGCCTCCCCTTTCAGTCTTGTCATTCAGAACCTCTAACAACTCTCCTTATTTCAAAAATAAATATAGGGGGTGGGACAAAAGGAGAGTGGGAAAGCCCTTGTCACCTTGACAAGGTACGAATATGCACAAAATGCCCAGTCTCATTGTAAACCTTGACTTTTGCACGTATAAATATCAATAAAATGTGGGGAAAATGAATAAATAAATAAAATTAAATTAACATGCGAACTTCCTCAACTGGCCTTCAAGGCTTTCCAGAATCCGGTTCCAAGTCTCCTTGGTACAGACTTCAGTGCTTCACGGTATGAATCTTACTTGCAACTCAAGTCACACTGAGCCATTTGCTTATACATTTGACCTTTTTTTCCTCTCTAAAATAAAATTTCTGGTTCATCATCTCTACAATTTACAATCACATCTATCCTTCATGGCATGCATAGCATTCTATTTTCGCTTTCCTAACACCCTAGCTGTTAACTGCTTATCATATGGCTCCTTACTTCTAATCTTCTCATGAACAAGAAATGCACTGAATTGAGTTGACTTTGTTTTTTTAGGGTTCTTTTTCCCTTCATCACAGAAATATAAAAACAATGTAAAATTTTGAAAAACATTCCCGATGTATTGTCAATGTTTAGTAAATGTTACTGTAAATCAAGATGTTAAAATTTTTACTCATATGTTTAATGTAACTGTATCAAATCCAGATAGAACTTAAACTAAAAAAAAAAAAATCCTGTAAATCTCAGTGTTGCTTTACAGACCATGGGTATTAGCTCACTGAAATATTTTTATGTTTAATTTTATGTTGATTTCCATAACACAAGGTAAGGATTAGTCCTTTACCATCCCACTTTTATAAATAAAAAGTATGTAAGACACCCCATATTCTAAGCTACAGAAACTGTGTTTTATTAAGTGACTAAATTTTGAGATATTTTGTTAAGCAAGAATAAATCACCAATACAAGGACCTACAAGGTTATAAGGAAATGCATTCTACTATTGGAACTAGGGATACACCTCATGACCTAGGAAAAGTAATGAATATATTTTATCACTAAAATGCATGGCTATCGGCTTAATTTAGACACACGACCTAAATTGGGCATTGACAGTGAATCATAAGACATTTCATGGAATGCTGATGAACATTCTTAAATAAATATACAGCCCATAGCTGGAGGAGAAGCACACATGGTTAAAGTGCTTGCCTAGCAATCACAAGGCCCTGAGTCTGATTCCCCAGCACCACACAAGCTGGGTGTGGTGGTGAATGCCTGTCATCACAGCAATTGGGACGCTGAGGCAGGAGAATTGCTGTGAGTCCAAGGCCAGACTGGACTACTTAGTGAGTTCAGGACCAGCCTACCAGCCTAGGCTAAAGAGCGAGACCTTGTTTCACAGAGAGAGAGAGAGAGAGAGAGAGAGAGAGAGAGAGAGAGAGAGAGAGAGAGAGAGAGAGAGGAAAAGAGAAAAGAGAAAAGAAAAGAGAGGAAGGAGGGAAGAGCAAACCCGACCATAGCTAGTAGGCTTCTTGGAACTATAAATGAAGCCAACCAAAATACGAATTTGAATTCAAAAAAGGCAGAACAATAGAAACTTGAACATTAATAACTTTATTAGATAATGTGTTAAGATTTGCCTGAAGCCCAGATAGCTTTGAGTATTTTAATTAAGTGAAATATTATTTAATCTAGGATGAAATGAGTTTGTCTGCTAACTTGCAGCATTAAAACCTTGCCAAATGGCGTAACTCTTATATCCTAATTTGAAAAGCTCAAATTAAGAATTATAAAAGGCATCAAATACCTTAAACCTTGTCCAATTAAGTGATAAAATATTTGTTCAATAATACACACGGTCATAAAAACATATATTATAAATAGTTAACATAGGATAATTGAAGTAAGTAAAATGCAATGAAATTAGTAGATAAAAAATTCAAAGGAACATCGACACAATTTAATTGTATTGTGAGTACTTTGTAATAATTAACCATCAAAGTCTATACAAAAAAGGATGTTTCTGAAGCCAGTATATAACAATGTTTTATGGTCAACTTTCCTTGAAGATGAGCTATGAAACAGAAAATAAAAATGCCCCCTGTGAGGAAAGGTTTAAAGATTGACTAGAAACTTAAACAGCTTTTGAACTGTACAGACCCTGTGGTATTTTCTAAAAGCTTCAAAACATTTTCAAACAATTAAATAAATATTATATTCATTTCTACCTAATCTCCAACTCAATAAAAATTTCCTCTAAAATTTATCATGTAAGAAAATGAGCAAATTATATCTTGAAAGATATATAGTCCACCAGTAGCGAAAAACTGAATCACACTTTTCCTTTTACTTTAGAGATAATGTTCTCACAATCTCCTACCTAAAAGTCAAAGCTGTTTCCATGAGAAGAGCGAATATTTCTCTGTGGAAGTGGAAATCTCAAGTGTGTCTCCTATCAGTGTAAAGAGTTCTACTTAGACAAACACCAGACAAATTTCTTTCATCCTCGAGTCCCGTTAGCCAATTTCACTAGTAGGCAAATAAATAAAACTTTAATGAGAATGTATTATGTTCTAGTTACCATTTCAGTATTAGTTTAGAATAATGCCTAAAGTGCATTATTATCTTCCTGTATTTTTCTCCATCTAGTGACATGAATGCACCTCCTTCTTCCTACACGGCAGTCACAGTCAAAGAAAAGTTTCACTTCCAGGCATAAATCTCTATATTAGCTCATAAAAAATCAGAGCAGAGATACACGACACGACCTCAACAATTCCCCATTACTTCTACATCAGAAAGTCTTGTCAATATAGCTACAAAAAAAGCTTCTCCAACCAGAAATGGAGTTGGTCGGCTATGATAGGACAGATGAGCCACCCAGAGGAGCAGTGGCTTGAAGAAGGACTCAGACCAGCCTGTTTCCCCAGGGGAGTGGATTGCTTTTTTGGTGTGGGGCATCACTCACCACAGGAGATTCAAAACTGTTGAAGTCTAGGTCCTGATTTTCATTTCAATTTATGTGGGGTTTTTTGTTGCGAGTTTTACTGTCATTTTAAACAAACCCCCCCCCCCCCCGCCCCATACACACAGAACTACCATTTAACTCCAAATTGTGACCATTTCTGCCCATGTGGTGGAGACATACAGTCAGTAGGATCCTGAGACAGGGGAAGAACATTTGCTGCTCACAATGAGCTCCATTGACACACGCTGTTGTATTTGGGAACTAAATGTTTCTGAATCATCACCGGCAGCTGAGTTTCCTTAAGCCAGATGGTCTCTGCTTTAATTTACCATAACTTAAAACCCAAGGAACACAGCTGCAGGTGCATGAGGTCACGTGTACTGGGAATCCTAACTGATGAACAAAGAGAGTGACTTGTACAATATATCAGAAATACACGTACTCATAAAGTATCATCTTTTTTTTTCAGTACCACATGGGATCAAGGCTTACACAAGCGAAACAAAATTGTGAACATTATTCTGATGACATAAAAGCTTATATTTACATTAACTTCTTTTTACTTGAGATCAAATAAAAAGACAAATGTGTGATGTAATATTTACTCTCCACATTATAAGCCAGCAATATCTATAGGAAGCTTAACAGACAGGTTCATTGATTTTTAAGTCTGTTGATATTGAAGGAAGAAAATCTTACAGTTGCCTATACAGTGAAAATAACTCATTACCTCACATAGTCCTTAAACTCAGAATTATTTTATTACTTACACTCATATCTTCTCTAAAAATGCAAACTCTCCTTTTGTGATATTACAGATTTTCTCAGTATAATGAAAAAAATCCTGTATGAAATCAATATACAGATAATAGTTTCTCAAACTCAATCATCTTTGAAGTCAAAGTAAGTCACATGAATAATAAAAGTCAACTTTCAATTACACATTGTCGTTATCTGCATCATCCTAGAACTCTTATCTATACCTGTCCTGGGGAGGCTCTTTAGGAATACCACAAATGTGTCCACTGAGCCTTTATTTTGTCTCCATTCATCACCCATTCTAGACATGTTTGAGCACCTCGCATGTTCTAGACATTTTCCTTCAATAACATCCACCCATTGAAAATGATGTTTCCTATAATCCCCTCCCACTAATGTATTCTTTGACATATTTAATGATTTATTTGGCATTTTTTCCCCTTTTCCCAGAGATTCCAAGAAAATGTGGAAGAAATGGAAATGAGTTCAATTTCCTGCTCACTAGATTAGGATAATCCTGACTTCTTGCAGATATTGGGGAGAACATTCCTTTTTTTAAAGTTCGGTGTTATCTTTCATTATCTAATACATGAAATTTGTGTCTCTGTTCCTTTGAACATCTCTTATTAAAATTATAATCTTCAGCTTCTGCTTCAATCTGTTTCAGTAATTCTTATTTCCAGCCCCAAGATTTGTACTAAAAATTACTCACCCTGCTTTAGTTTCTGTCTTTAGAAACTTAGCTTTTCCAGTTTACTTTATTTATTTATTTTTAACCTAATTCAAGTCATTCTTGGGAATGTTTTACCCTACGATTTTATCGCTCACTCTCATATATATATATATATATATATATATATATATATATATATATATATAATCTTAGAAAACACAATTGAAACCTAAAGATTATAGTTAACAGTGTAAAAAGTTACGTTGTGTATACCCCAAATGAATGGAAGTATACCTATTTCGTAAAATGAGAATCTAATATAAGATTCTATCAGGCTTGTTCTTTTGCAAGCAGGTTTGACTAAGGTCCATTTGCAAAGAAATATACATTGAGGTACATGGGCATTCTTTGGCTAGATCCCAGGCTTCCGGAAGAGTCCAAAACCAAACCACAACAACATATATTCCAATAAACAAATACTCATAAGAAACTGGATGAGCACTTAAGTAGATTTATATTTTTTTAGCCAAGGAGTTAAATAAAATCTGTCATTTTATTGTCTTCTGAACTTGCATGAGAAGTCAATAAAAAGAGTATTTTGGTATGTTTTTGTCTCTTAATATGTTGAAATATTTTCCTAAGCCAAAGAATCTACTTTGACTTAGTTTGAGTCAGCCTATTAGTATGAAGACACTCCAGAATTTATTCCTGAAAAAAGTTCTTTTCTTTTTGTCTCAGTGTGTAAGTCATTTTCATATGTTCAATATTGCACTGTTTCATTACATTACAAATAATTTGATAATGGTAACATTTTATTTATGAATATTTTGGAAATTATCAAGAACTTGGTGCACATCATTTAACAAAGTCTTAACACCGTGAAAATAGAGCCATGATACACATTATTTAATATGCCATATTGTAAAGGAATAATTTTTGGTGGCAAAAAGGTCTCTTCAATTAGAAATAAAATTCCTTTCTGGAAAAAAATGAAAGAGCAACCAGAGTGTTCAGTAACTGTTGTCTTCTGTATGACTAAATGGCTCAAAGAAATATAACTAAATCTTGGAATTTATACTTAATTTTCAGAAATTGAGATTTGGATAAATTATTCTTCAAAAGATGCTATTTCAAGATTTTAGTATAGCATGTGAGAGGCAGATACACTTTTAGAAGAAAAAAAAGAACTGTCCTATATATTTATAAGGACAAAAGTAGAAAACACGCACAAAATTATAATAATAATTCTACAGTTAATTCTTCGCAGGTACAAAAAAATGAAAAGTGCTGTTTAAATACAAGGATAGTGCAAAATAGTCTCACTTTTTTCACAATTATATGAATAATTAGGCAATAGAAAAGATTGTCCTTGAATTGCCCGGGTAGTTATTTCAAATTGCCCAAGGTTAACAGCATTATGTGTATAGAAATTCAAATAAATTTGCTACAATACAGCCAAACTGTCTCCTACTCATCAATCCACGTAGGTAGCTGCTCATGAATTCGGCTGTAGTGTATCTGCAACACAAATCAGTGGGTTAGAGTGGGCAAAATCCACCTACATCCCATGTTGGAATCATGGAGGAAAGAACAACACCCTGTCCCATGACTGCATTATTAGAAGAGAGGGACTCAGATTCAATAGCACTTTAACTCACATACATTTCTAAAAAACTTGGAGCAGAAGTAGATATAGTTTTGTCAAATCCCAAATTTATGTATTGTATCTTCTATTGCAGCTTGTTGCTCAAAATAAATAATAAACCGTTTTTGAATAATAATATGAAACTTAAACAAGAAAGCATCATTTCTGTACCATACTGGCTTACTTTATACCGAAACAATTGAAATAATGTGTATAATCAAAACTGAGAAGACAATGGCAATAAAGAAGGTTTTATAAATATCAGGGATTCTCCGCAGGAGTGCTACTGAAGGAGCACAATGAGATGGTATTTCCGCACAAAAATTAGAAGACAAATTACGAGATAATTTTGGAAAACTGGTAAGAACACTTTGCAACATTTTAATTTTATATCCTGTCTGATTTAAGTAAGCCTAAAAAAATCAAAGCTATATTAATCTTGAATCACTACATTTATCTGGGCTAAAAGAGAAAATTATCCTTATATTTAAAAAAAAAGTTCTGCATCCAACTGAAAAAAACAATATAGTTTTTTTGACTTGATTTACAATGGGGTTATATTCTGATGAATCCATCATAAACTGAAAAAGAGGTTAACATACATACACCTCACCTGTTGAACATTATAGCATATAAGTATAGAACACTTGTTTACCTTTATGATTACATGACTGGTTAGGAACAAGGGCTTGCTATAAATTTCAGTTTATTAGTGAATGACTACCAGTTTCATATTTTCCTAAGAGTGTAAGTCATAGGTCGAACAATTCTGTATATACATAGTTTCTGCCTATAAGATGCAAGATTAAGTTTAGTCTAATGTCAAAGAAAAAGTAATTTGCCAAATTTTAATCTTAAAAAGTAGCAAAAAAAAACAAACTCTGAGGTTTTGATTGAGATAACTTCCTAGAGGAAAGTTTTTTCATAATAGACAACAAAATAATAATATTTATATCTGTTAGGAGATTTTGAGTATATGATACTCATTTAAGTATAAAATACGAAGAATCTTCTTTCAAATATTACATACTGGTATTAGTATTAAGAAAGAAAAAATAATATTTCTATAAAATTATTTGCTTTAGAAAACATCAATAGTAACAGGAGGTTGTATACAATTTATTACTTAAACCTAGTTGACTTTAATTTAAAAATGAACCATTTTATTCTATTGTGAGATATTTAGTGCAGTAAATCCTTGGGTTTACCTATACTAGCTCATTAGAGCTGATAATTTTTTTTAAATTCTGAAAGCCAATTATCTAAAAAAGTTATTATTAAAAGTTAAAAATAAATTTACTACTCAATACACTATGAATACATGAAATACCCAAGCCTCAGTACTTCCCAATTATTATAATGTAGTTTACAATTTTCTTCAGTTGGAGATGACACAGCATGGAAGAAACAGGACAGTCTGTCTGCCACTGCATACCTCTTCTTCCTTCATGTTTCTGAAGTCAGTAGCTTGAAGTCAGATATCGCAAGGCTATTTACACCACAGCAGTTGGAAACTTTACAAATTAGGGTCTGCTTTATTAATTATCTATGATTACAAAAATGATGGAGAAAGTATTACTAGAACCTTGTAAACTAAGTATATCGCAACTGTATTTTCTTCTGTGTGAATTTTGTGTGTGAATGATACACACAAAAACATTTTTTGTGTGTGAATGACACACACACACACAAATTTAGAACATATTCGAATGACATATTTACCACTTGGACATATTTATTACTTGGAAACTGTAATCTAACTCAGAGAAGACATGGGTTGCATCATTAGCAATAGAGTATGTATCTTTGTAGGTTTTTATTATTAATGCAAATGAAAATATCAACCAACAGTCATGAAACAAAATAGAATCATTCACTTGTTGCAACTGTGAGTTGCTTATAAATATGTAAAGTTGCTTAAAACAGCATTATGTGAGAATCTGTTAGCTGTATGGAGTTCAAAATCACATGCATTATTATTATTTGTAAATTGTATAGTACCCATTCTTTTTATTAGTAAATTCTTTTTTAAAAATTCACATATATATATAAGCATGTGCTTTACGTTTCTTGCGATTCTGTTTTTAAGAACCAGTTGTGAAAGTTTTACCAACAAACCAGATTTCAGTGTGTCAGTATTCGACATTAGGTAGATAAGTAGATGCATAAAATGTGTCTGGATCTAAATGGAGCATTTAAAACTGTCTGCCTGCCGTGAGTGACCTTGAGATCATTCCTAACAGTTAAAAAAGTTCCTAGCTGGGGCAAGGTTGTGCACACCTGTAATGCCAGCATTCTGGGAGGCTGAGGCAAAAGACTGTAATTTCAAACCCAGCCGAGTAATTTAGCAACTTAACATTGACTTGTTACAAAATGAATCAAAAGGGCTGAAAATGTATCACAGTGTCAAGGCCCTGGGTTCAGTCTCTAGTACTTGGGGGCTTAGGGTGGGTCCCTGCTGCATATCGGTCATGAGCAATGACCCATGTGTCACAGTTATGCCTGTATTTGATCACACAGAAAAATTATCATGTACAGATTTAAATAAAAATCAGATAAGGCAATTGGTATAGCTAAATTATCAATTTCAATAGAACAGACTGAGCATTTCAAAGCCTATTAATTTAGAAACAATTTACAATGTCTTCTCTTTCCTCCATTTTTCTACTCTCCCTTTTTCACTACATTGGCCTCTTCCCGAATAGTCGAAGTAATCCCAAACTAGGTGAAAATCATCAGTTTCTTCCATTATTGCACACATAACATTCAGAAAATTCATTAAACCTTCGGTAATTCCATCTCCTCATCTTTAAGAAATGACTTTACCTACACAACCAAACATATAAGGAAAGGAAAAGAAGAATCAAAACACATGAACTGACACAGACACACATGAATTGGTTTTTAACAATAGAAGTGTTTTTAATTGTCCACCATGGGAAATCTTATAGAAACTTTAGAGCAGAGAAACGCAGAAAGTAATTGAACATTTTCAACTAAATTGGGGCGCTTTCATTAGATTAATTTGAAATCAGGGCTCTCAAGAGAAACAGTACATCTGGCACCTAACGAAGCAACAATAGGAGAAGATTTTGTCAGGCAAAATCACTTTTCGCATCACTATACTTTTAACTTCCCGAGATTTCAGCAATCTAATGAATATGTACTTATTGTATGAGGTGTTTTTCAGGTGACCTGCACTTTTCTCTAGTTCCTGGAACTCTAGAGAGCCCATAACCCAGAGGACGGGAAAATATCCTAATGGCAAACAAAATGATTGGACGGTCAATGTACAATGTATGTATATATCGGCATGCCACAGAGAAGCCAATTGGTGCAATTCATATGCGGCAATCATTTCTATGTGTATGTGTACAAATGTATATACATGTTGTTTTTAATGGTTGGATGCGTTTTGACAATGGCTCACTTCTGCCACCTAATGGCTACATGCCAAAATTGCAGGGCCAGGGTTAGATGACTTGGGCCAAGAATTTCTTCTTCTGGTTTTGCTTCCTTCCTCTCTGCATTCATCTGTCACATCCTAACTGCAGGCGTGACGCGCAGTATTGTACTAGTTCTGGAAATGAAAATAATTTTCACCAAGATCTCAGCTGTCAAAAAAGTACTATCTAGTGAAAAGACAGAAAAATAGAACCCCAAATGCACCATATTGAATGTGTCAACAGACGCACATGTGTCTGTTGGGTATAAGAACCCAAAGAAGCAAAATGCAGTTGTGGGGGGAAAAGACATTAGAGGGCCATCTGTAACAAGTGAAATTTTTATAAATTTAGTCTTTCTTTCTGCTTAGTTTAGAAAGAAGTAGCAATGCCACTTTAAATATGCTGTCTGCTTCAATAAAATCACTGAACCATACATTAAACACCACAGTTTTCATCTCTTCTAGGGATTCGCTACCAATCAACCCTGTCCAAATCATTCAGTCATTTAGCTGTCTGTGGAAATACAGTGATTCCCCCAGAGATTAAGAATTCACAACAACCAAATAATTCTTATTAACCTATCTCAGTACTTGATGTATCTTACCATCAAAACATTCTTTTCCCAATGTGAACTCTTGCTTAATGGCAAAATCGTTTGGTTTTTCCTCAAGTACATACCTGGAAAGTTGGAGAAGAGGTGAACAGGAGAATGTTGGTTTACATATTATTTTAAATCAAAGGCAGTTATTAATTTACACTTTCTGATTTATCTTTCCAGGATAAATAACAGCCACTCCCTTCAATTTTCCCACCTTCAATAATGTAAGGTGCTCTCTAGACTTGTGTCTAGCTTCCTGAAATATAGGATCACAAACAGGCACAAGTTCAAATAAAGTTCTCTGCAGAATGATTTGTATAAAATGATATTCTACACAGAAAAGAATAACTGGGCATGGTGGTACGTGCCTTCCCCAGCACTTGGGAGAAAACACAAGAAAACCGACAGGAGTTTGAGGGCAAGCTACGTGAGTTCAAGACCAGCCTGAACTATAGAAGGAAATCTTGTCTCAAAAAAAGTGCTTTAGAAAAACATTAAAACACTTAACTTTATAATTTTATATATTGTTTTTAAATCAAGGAAGGAAAGACATTAAGGTATTCCTTAGTTGCAAAGTGTACATGAGATGATATTAGATATCCTCAAATCACAACCCATGGAAAAATTTTATTATATATATCACAAGAGCATAATAAAAATATAATTCTGAAAGAATGGAAGTTTTTATATCAAGCTATAACTTTTATGAGCTGATTTTGACGCATGATAAATTTCGCTTGTAACACATCATAATTTCATAATTTAATTTTGACTGTTCTAACGTTATTAGTCTTCTCTGGTGAATTTTAATTATCTGCAGATATATTTATTGGCTTAGAGTGTCTTTAGAAAGTTTCTAAATTACAGAAAATTGTTGTATAAAGAGTTATTTTTCATTTCTATACAGAATTAAATAGACACAAGCACATATACACATGCACATGTAAATTTAGGACAGTAACAGAAAACACGCAAGAATATGAAAATACAATTTATTAATTAGAATTATAAAAGCTATTAGAAGGCTAAGCGAAGACCTGAAAAAGGTTTCTAAGCTATCAACAGTATTTAAACTCCCTGATAATCAAGGTGAACATAGGAAAATGCTATTAGCTACATAATAATATATCTTAGAAAATCTATTTTTATTGCTATTTCCAGAACTTAATCACAAACAAAATGTCCTAAGTATATTTCTTTAAAGTCTACCATCCTAGACTCTCATGTGGAAAATAATTTCAAAGTATTCAAAATAGACAATTATTTCACAAGGTGCCAACATTTGTTAAGAGTAAAGCATGATTCAGCTTTGTGAATAAAAGAAAATATCTATTCACCTTGAATTAACAAGAACAAGCTCAAAGAAAAGGTGAAATATTCGAAAATATTAATAAATTAAACTTATTTAATCTCTGGTCATCTGATTTATCTTCCTCTTACTATTTTTGCAAGTAGAAAGTAACTGTTATTATTCCTTCATCCTTTTTGTCGCACTGGAAGAGAAAGTTATTTATCTCAGAAATCTTTCCTTTTCAGGTACATTGCCAGAGACTGCTGGTACCTGCAGAACTAGAGATCTCCCTTATCTGATATTTGATAAGGCATCAACAGCTAAAATACTGTTGCCACTCTCAGTGTTGACCAGCTTTCTGCAAAAAGAAACCTCTGACATGAGAGAGCAGATAACACAGGTAGCCCTTCTCATGCTTCGGATCTCAAAAAGGCTAATAAAAATAAGCTTCTTTTACTTCATTTGTTTCTAAGAGGTAAATGAATCTGAAAGTATAAGACATTCTAAAATAAAACCCAAGTCAAAAGCAGACCTGCTGAAAGTGAACAATCTCTTTGCAAAACATCAATTTAGTCTTCCTCTGAGGTCATTAGAACACTGTCCGAGAAAAATGCTAATGCTATTTCTGAAGTGGTTTTCAACTGTTCAAGTGATTTTGAAAAGTTTATGAATTTCTTTTCTTTGTTTTTTTTTTCCATCTTCTTTTTGTTCTGCAATACTGGGGGCTGAGCACAATGCCTTCACTCTGAGATATTTCTGAGTTCCTTTTAATTGCTTATTTGAGATAAGATCTTGCAAAGTCACCCATGTTGGGCCCAAACTTGAAATTCTTCTGCCTTGGCCTAACAAGACATGTAAAACTCCAGACAATGTATTTCACATGCTATTTGAGCTACCATAAAGTCAGAGATGTTTAATATGCCATTGACTTTGCAATCCACATATACATAAATAGACACACACACACACACACAGTCACACAGACACACACACACAGACACACACACACACATCATTTTATTACTGCCAGGATTCCTGCCTTGTCACTCTCATGAGATACAGAAAGATTTTCAGGCTTCCATGTTTTCAAATAGGAATTCTTACTCCATTTTTCTCTGCAAAGTATAACCCTATAGTACAGGGCAGATTTCAAAAATAATAAGATAGTACATTTCTGAATTGTGGTGCAAATTTATGAGAGCAAACATTGGACTCTTTATTCGCAGTTTAATATTTAAAAGTACTGAGGACTTTTCCAGGGAAAAGACAGAATTTCTATGAGGTTGTTATAACCATTGAGAAAATGTCCTAGAACTACATGACTAAATTTTTTTTTTAAAAAGGAAGATTAGTGACTTTAGGACAATGCCTCTTTCTTTAATACTTTCAAAAAATTTGAATAATGTGTTAACATGTTGTTTACTGAGTGGGCTGAATATTTACACAAATTGTTTAAATCTCATAATAATCCTAAAAATAGTTACACTATTATATTTCCCCAAGTACCTTCAGTGTATTGTGTTAAAGATTTCATCTATAGTTTTCTGATTAAAGTACATTTTTGCTGTTATTATAATATAAACAGAGAAGTCAATGTTCCTTTTTAGAAAATTCTCACAATAAATCATTCATTTTAATGTTCATTCATTATTCTTTACCATTTAAAAAAAACCACACTCTTAACAACTTTTTACTTAGCTCATAATGAAATCTATACTATGTATTGTCACCTATAAGGCGCCATGAGTCCTTATTGGTAGATCTCGTCTTCAACTTTCTGACAGGTGTGCTGGCCTTCATGTTACTCTAAGTACTCCAGATACATCCTACCTTTGAGTCTTTGCATTTACTTTTTTTTTTTTCCCTCCCCAAGTAATGCGCACTACTATACACCAATGAAACTTACTCTTTCACATCTTTAAGGTGTTTGTCCAAAGACTGCCCACCCTAAGGATTCATCCCTGGTTGTACTACTTGAATTAAACCAATCCAAACTTGTGACTTTCTGTGAATCTTTTTATCCTAAACGTTTCCCATTTAGTAACTGAATAAATACGTCTATTTATCTTGTTTGTTATTTGTCTTTTCCTACAGAAATACTTAATATAAAGTAGGTATTCAATACTTGGTACAGAGGTGGTACTTAATAAACACTTTTTAGTAAATTTCATCAACAATATTGAGAACTCTGCTTCAACACAATTGTTATGTCTACTTATACAATTAGAACACACATGGGTTAAATCTGGTTTTTCTTATATTTTTGAATTACCTATATCTTTCATATGAATTATAACAAAAGAGGGAATATTAGGGATTTCAGAGAATTGATCTACTTTTATATTTCATATGTCAAATGTGTTCATAAATTCTATTATATAATATAAACAGGATGGCAAAGTAAAATATAAAATATCAGAAACATAAAAAACAGGATAAACAAAGCCAAAATTGCATCTATTGAGGTTAAACTGAAAGTAATCATGGAGCACATGTAAACTATTAGCAAGAAACAAAAGAAAACTGATGAGAAATCTAACATTGTTAATGTGTCACTATACACAAATTAATGCAATATCAATTTTTGCCAAATAATTTCCACATCAATTGCATTGAACGATCAAAGGATAAAACCAGAGAAAACAAATACGATAATAAAGTCATCACCTCTTTAATAATAACGTGAAGCTATCTACCCTGAGCATAAAAATTAAGAAAGGAACAACAAAGGCAAATTATGACATACTTAGACTATATCTGTAGGCATATCTAAAAAACCACGTGACTCATAATAAAGACAAACAACAAATTAGAGAAAAATATTTGGAACATATGGGGAAGCCAAAGGTGGCTTATCCTTACTGTGGAAATCATACTTGGAAACAATAAGAAAAATATGTTTACCTTCCATGCTAAGAAAACAGACAGGCAGAGAAGAAACTAAAACAACCTAATAACATCTAGTAAGCCTTTTGCACTCGCTTGTAGCAAACTGGCATTGCTGAGGATGCACCGCAAAGGGCCTGCGTTCTATGAGAGCAGGAAGCAAGAACTCTGGGGAGGGAGCCCAGCAAAGCGCTTCAAGGCCCGCTTTGTTTCTGTGGCTTGCCCAACAGATTGACTTCGGAAAACGTATGTTAAGAAATGACCAGAAATGGATGCTAACGTTTGTAGAAAAGACTTTTTTTCAGTACCTCAACCTAGAATTGGAAAAAGATGAAAACAACCTAATCTTTAAATGAAGATTTTTAGAATAAACACACTTATCATAAGGACTTCTCAAGTGACAAATTCTCCTGATAAAATCTATGTAAGAATACAAATAATATACCAGAGTACACTCAATTATATATCTTTTCATAACATAAATTTATATTATTGGATGTATTTTATATGTACACAGACAAGGGTCATCACTATGTTAAACACTCATATGTACTTTTTATATTCAATAATCATGAAATTGCTAATTTATTTTTTTGTTTTGAAATGGAAGTATGTGTATATTTTCTATATTATATATGGGTTGGGGTGGGGGTCTGTGGGAATGAAGGTGGTAGCATCCTCCCATTATCCTAAAACATTATGGTAAAGTGGTTAAGGGAAGTGACTCAGGAATCTACTAGAATCAAATTCAAACAACTAGGATCAAATCCCAATCAAACTACCAGGCTTATCATCACCACTGTGAGCTTAAGCAAATCACTTGGACCCTCCACTTCAGTTCTTCTAGGTGTAGAGTGGGCTATTAATAATGACAGCCTTGCCGAGTTATTACAAGGATGAAAATGGACCCATCCTGACCCATAGAAAGCATCTAACTCAAGTTCATTAGTATGACAGCTAACGTCGCTATAGCAAATCAAAGAGTACTTAGAAAGTTATTTATCCCAGCTTCGTATATCCAGCTTCAATCTTGGCTATCTCACCTTTTTAAAGTAAGTAGGGGTGGAGGGGGGGGGGGGGAGGATAAGCATAATGCCACCACGGGAATTAGCAGTCCGAGAAAGTCAGACCAAGTTTTAAATGCTCTGTGAAACCAAATTTGTCTCAAAGGATAACAAAAACAAAACAAAACAAAACAGAAATTGAATGGCGGACTATTCCTTTCCAAAATTCAGACTATGTGGTTTGAAATTTTAAAAGCCATAGACTCCTTGATAAAATCAGGATTGCTGAAAGGTACAGTGCACTCGGAATTATGCACATCCCCAAACAGCACAACCTGTGCCTCCTGCGCGGTTCGCTTACATGCTGAGGTTGCTCTATGAATCAGGCACGGAATCTCTGGGCGGGAAATCACTGGCCAACGCACATTTCCCCGTGATGTGTGTTCAGTTTCTATGTTTGAATGCATAATTCCAAATTAATATATATGAATATATTAAAAATTCCAGATGGAATTTCCAAGCAACGTGCAGCAGAGTAATTTATTGAGATATTAATCCATGGTTCTATTCTAAGGGGCCTGGGGTCCCTTTACCCCTTGATTTCAGAGAAAGCACAGAGTTGCAAGCCTCTTAGCATTAAAGGCCTGCAGATTCCTTTCCAAGGTTTGAGATTTTTGGAAACTGCATTTCAAGGTGAAGAAAACATAATAGGGCAAATAATAAGGGCGGGGGTAGCTAAGATTCCTCAAAACTAGGGATGGGGGGCACAGAGCTTGCTATGTAGGAAGCCATTTTCTGTCCCTGGCAGCATCCCAAGAGATGGCAGGATTGCAGCTGTGGGCTGCCTTGGGGGAAATTAGGCCTACCACATGGAATTGTGAACACTGAAAAGACTTCTGTGCCCACATTTTGGGTAGAAGCAACAAATACAACTAACCCCCACCTCCAACATGGAGTGTATTAGCTGCACTGATAGGCAAAAAGTTAGGGGGCTTCTTTCAGTTGGGCAGAGTTTTCTACAATAAAGGAGCTTGGGTGTGGAGGCAACAAAAATGAAACATCTTAGATTTTACCTTCAATGATTTCAACTTCAGATTGATATGCACACACACACATGTTCACATGTATGAGTAAAATTTCTTGTGCACCTGAATTTACAGACAATGATTCATAATTGATAAAAATAAAACAGCAATATCATTGCATATGTACAGTGGAAGTATTTTGGTAACACATTTGCAAAATTTCAAATTTTTATCTGCCATTTTCCCAAGTCCTTGCAAAACTCAACAAAATCTTATGTTGTATGTCTGGAGCAAAAGTAATATGAGTAAACAATAAAAGCATTGTTGCATTTCATTTTCACTTTGAAGAAAATGTTGTTTCTTTTCAAAATCAAAATTAAGTTGAGTGCTGATTTTTAAAAAAAAGGATCAGAACTGAAATGAAATCACTCATGGCTCACTTATGCCATGATTTAGCTTGTGAAAGAAGTCAACACTGTGATTTAGCATCTTTTTAATCTATTGGACAAGTAAAGCCAATTGTTTAGAAAATATTGGGTGTCAGGGAGCATTGTGTTCTAAGTAACAAATCACAATTTCCTTCATCATTCAGTGAAGGACGGTAATCATAATTAATGCGTATGTAATGGATGTTTTATAGGAGACCATAAATTAGCATTAATTACAAGGTTATTCTTTGGACTATTGAAACACATACAGCTCCCTTAAAGCCCCAGATTACAAAGAGCAATTTGGCCATTCTCATTCGTTCAAGATGAATTTGAGGTAAGCAGGCTCCCTCAATCAGTAAATGGTAAAAGCAAAGGAAGTTGCTTTTCTAATCTCCATGCTGTCTTTGCATATTGTCAGGGAAATGCTGTAAAGCCTTCCTGATCTGGCACAAGTGTGTTAGGTCTGACAGCAAATGAGGAATTTTTAGCTGAAAATACCTACCTCTACGACAAGAAAGAGCTAAGCAAAAGATATTGATCTTTCCGAAGCAATTCTTCTTTGCTGAAAGCCTCTCTTCAGGAAATCGTACCATTTGAAATCCTGACTTGAAGTGTTGTTCCCCACAGTTGACTCTTTCGGTGTCCAAAATACATTGCCGTAATGTAAACTGACAGCTATGAGTGTTGTTTAAAATTATTACGTTTCTTTTAGTGAGAAAGAGATTTATGACCACGTTTAAATCTGTAAGTTAACTTTACCTAAAGCAATTCTATCATTTCGTATTTTTGGAACAAGCCATATCATAGTTCACGGTGATTCAGACGCTTCATTCCGATTACTTGCTGCAACTGACAGCACACGTTCTGGGCTTCCGACGGCTTCTCATGTCCACAGGCATGATCCGTTGTGCCAGTAACGCAGGAGCACTGTCACAGCGCATTACCATGTCTGGGCTATGTCTTACTGACAGCATCAGTCTTTTGATTTACATGGACTGGACTTAAAATAAATGAGCGGAATATTCCCCGAGGCACATAATCAATCGCATCTGTTGCAATCCTGGTATTTCCTCTGCCCTGTTTATACCATTACTGCCTCTACTGAAGCAGTATTATCGCTAAGTGTTTCCATGAACACATCCTGGCACTGGCTCATAGTACCATTGCTACACTACAAACACTTCCAGCCTCAGAGGACTAAAGAAGTATTAAAATTTCTCCGATACTCTATTGATTGTGATAAACATCAGGAAAAAAGAATATACATTTCTCACTGCATTTTTGTATCTTTGTGATTCATAAAATAACAGCAAACTAATGTGGGGATAAAAAACATCTGTTAACAATGGTGAGGTAATCTCGGTGTGCTGCGGAATAGCGCAAAAATTAAGGACTGAGTGTTTCTGAACAACATTCTCTGAAGTCTATAAAAATTGGAAGCATTTGACATTGTTGTAGTAAGGTTAGGAAATACAGACAAGAAAATGTGCTTTGCATTTGAAACAACATATGGTGTGATCAGAAAATATTTGTGCAGCAAGATGTATTCCTAGAAAATGGGATGTGTGTGTATGTGTATGAGAGAGAGAGAGAGAGAGAGAGAGAGAGAGAGAGAGAGAGAGAGAGAGAGAGCCCGTTCACCTTACTGATACACCAAATTAATTTAGCCTTACAATACTTAGTCTTGGTACCAATGAACAGAAAAGAACAAGAAAACAAGAGGGGTTAATGCCATGTTTTTCAAAAAAGATGAAAGGAAAGCTATTATTCCACAAAGCTAAACAATGAAAATGAAGCCTACAGACTTTCCAAGTTTCCCTGGATGTTTGTGTCTTGTGTCAATATACCTTATAATATGCTTTGGTACCTAAAATGATTCATAAATAAGGACGTGGTTTCGCAAAGAAAGTTCTCTTCTAATTAAATGAGTCATTGTTCAAACCAGTAAAAGATTTTTCTTGTAAAAAAAATAATGAAAGAAACCAGTTAATGAAATGCTTCCATTCTATACAACTTAAAAATCCTTTTTATTAAATTTTATATAGAAATAAGGTTTTACTTTTTATGTTGGAAAATATGTCAAACTTTTATTTTTCTACAGATTTTAAATGTTATCCAGTAGCTTATGTTAAATACAAGAGGCTCCTGCAAGGGCTTACTAAGAAGTTAAGATGATTGTGTATAAGAATTATAAGACTAGAGTCACACACGCAAAAAAAAAAATAAGCAAAGTGTAAGTATCAAAATATGCATTGGGAGTGGTGGCAGCCCAATACATTCTTTAAAATAAAAACAAATTCAAATATAGAAAAACATGTGGCTACTTGCATAATTCTTTACTTGCCATTTATATTAATGAAAAAGCTGACTTATTAATATTACCAGTTTTATCACTGTCAAGTGATGTCATCATTATGACAGGGCTGGCACTATCCTGCAGAATTGTGTTGTTTGTCACCATTATTCACAAAGGCCCAGTAGAGTCAGACATGACAGTTACTGAAATAAGGAGGCAGGGGGCGCCTACACAGAAACACAGAAGTCCTAGCAGCAGCGAGCTTCAGTCAGAGCTGTTCAACACTGTTCAATGGTTTTCCATGTCTCTCACAATCAAGGCTCAAATATTTACAATGCTCTATATTATTCTATAGGATCCAAGGTCATATTTCTTTGACCTCAGTACCTACACTTTGTCATTGCTTTCCCTGATCTTGACCACCACAATCCTAGAAGCTCTATGAACTCCCAAAATGTTTCCAAAGCAGGGAATCTGTGATTTACTCTCTTGTATCTCCAGCACAGATGATTCAGAAAGGATACTCAGAGAATATTTTACAGGTATTTAATTGAGAAGATTATAGAATACAAAATAAAAATTGAGAATCTAAAGTAATATATTGTCTTGCTTCTTGTGAATGGATTTTCTTAAAATAGAGCTTATCAATTATTCCTTTATCCTACTTCCAACATAATCAAATCTTGTAGCAGATTTCCTTAAACACTAAAAATATTATACAGCAAAGGCTGAATCAGGAAATTCTATGAATCCAAATTTCCCCCTTTATTCTGTCATTTGCAGCAGATGAATCACACCTGAGGGAACTTTCAGCCACTGAAGAACACTTTGCCAAAGGACTGACTTCTTAAACTGCTATATTAAGCCAGAGGTTTTGTGATTTATAAAGGATTTATAGCCCAAAGGGCAACGTACAGAAAGGAGAACTTCCAGTTAGGGCAATTTGGACACATAAATGATTGAAACAAACTTTAAGTCAAAATCCAACAGTGTGTTATTGGCATATTATCCAATTTAAAATAAAGAGACAAAGTCCATCATATTTGAGAAAAGATACTATGGATAGAAAAAGAAAAAAAAAAA
The DNA here is from genome assembly GCA_004027205.1 of Ctenodactylus gundi. Lineage (NCBI taxonomy): Eukaryota > Metazoa > Chordata > Mammalia > Rodentia > Ctenodactylidae > Ctenodactylus > Ctenodactylus gundi. Next base: position 572,986 of record PVKB01000339.1, read on the forward strand.
CAAAGTTTTGTTTATAGAGTCTTTGATGTTAAAAGGACCTAAGAGCTGAGTCCCAGAGCACAGGTCTGTAATACCAGTACTCTGGAAGACTGAAGCAAGAGAATAAGGGGTTCAAGCCTAGTCTAAGCAACATAGTAACTTAGAAAGAACTTGCCTCAAAATCAAAAACAAAAAGTGGGTTGTAAAGGGAACTCAGTGAAAGCCCCAAACTTTATCCCCAGTACCAAAAAAAAAAAAAAGGACTTAAAAAAGTCGACTTTATTGCCACATTTTATAAAAATGTAAAGGCAACAAAATTAATGAAAAAGTGTACATGATTTGCTACAATTTATAATAAATGACAAAAGCAGGAATAGAACAAATATCTGACTTTTATTTGAAGAAACTGCCCAAAAATCTAAAGTAGTAAAAAAGCCAAAACTACAGTTATAAGAATTAGCTAGATTTGAAGTATGAACTTAAATATTTCAAGGTGAGTTGAAACCAAAAAGAAAATCGATTTCAACAGTTCTACTCAAACTTATCAAATTGTTAGAGTAAAATAATTTAAAAGAAAAATCTAGATCTTCAAAATCTGTCATGAAACAGAAAAGTGAAAATCTACAGAGAAAGAAGCTAGAAATCCATATTTTAATATGCTGCACAGGTAATAGCAAGTTAAACCAATTTGGCAAGTAATAAACACTAGCCAGGTAGTTTGTCCTCTTTGGGCCTCACAATACATTAACAATAATAATTGAAATATTTCAATTGTGCAGAACGATTATAAAGAGTGAAATTACAAAATACACTTTGAGATGAGGTGTCATTCCCCAGTGTATAAGACAAATATCTTTTCACTAATACTCTATTATTTTGTACATAAGCCACAGAATAAATTCCTCTGACCATCTCTCTCTTCCTCTCTCTCTACCCTCGCACTTCCTTCCTCTTTCCTCCCTCTTTTTCTGTCTCCCTCTTCGTATTTCTGAATTTCTGGGTTCATAGAAAGTCCTCAGAATCTATAGTTAGAAGTAAAGTTTAATCTCATAAAAATCTAAACTATCTTCAGTTGAGCTCAAGGGTATTAGGAATTCAAATTCACTTGCCAAAATTCAAATGCAATGTTATGTTTACTTTCTCAAATGTAGCTTACTTCTACTCAGCAGATGTTCATTTATACAGCTATGCTAACTTTTGATTCAAGTCGTAAGTGCATAGCATTTGTCCTTAGAAAAGAAAATGACATTTTAAAACAGTTTCTTAATATAGAAAAAAATGAACTACTCTCTAAAACTTTTCCCGTAACTATTGAATATATTCATTCCTTTTTATTTGAAGTGATATTTTCAAAAATACGTTGGATTTGTCATATTTAACTTCACCTCTAGCTCCTTTTAGGGAAAAAAAATTCAGAAAGAAGATTTAATGCACCAGGTGAGAAGTTAGAATAAATATTTCCTGATTGCAATGTAGAACTGCATAAAAAAGGAAAGGATAGCAAATTGAGACTATGTACAGAAACGAAGGACTTTTGATAGCCTCTCACAGAAGCATCGCGAGGATAGGACTGTAGGCGAGCATTCGCAGACAGTGCAGCCAGCCGTAAACAGCCCCAGTTGTCTCAAACATAAAAGTTTCAGGGTCTGAACTCCACAGATTCTGAGGAAGTCAGACCTTAGTGTAGCCCAGAAATCCGCTGTCTAACGCTTCAAGTATTTGGACCTCATTTTTGAAACCACTTTAGGTTAACTGAAACACATTTCAGAATGAGGTTAAAGACATAGCAACCTACGTATATCCACCCTGAGAGGTGCCTCCGAGTCATAAACGCTTCTGCCTCAAATCGCATCACGAAAAGTAAGTGAAAAAGACAGCTGTCCATATTCTGTTCTTGGCTTTGATGTTAACAAGAGAGCATGTGGCCTGGGCAAACACTTCCTCCAAAAAGATCGAGAAAGACAGTTTGAAAGAAAGATCTCCAGAGAAATATTTTCTTTAGATTATGCATTTCTGACTCCCAATAAAATCATTTTTCCTCTGTTAAAACATCCCTTTTCACTATCAGATGGTTTAAAATAAAGTTTATGCCAAGTGAACATCATTATGTGCCTTCGGGTTCCCTTTCTCTTCTTTACAAAGGTGGTACAAGAGAGAAGACACAAGGAATAGTGATAGACTATGTGGTTACTTAGAAGAAAACTTCCATGACGGGGGACCTTCACTCTGCTCCATTGTAGGTCAACTTCATTCGTTCAGTCGACTCTTTTGTTCAAGCTCAGGAAACCAATTAGAGATATTTCTTTCCCTGAATAAATGCTGGTTCTTAACCTTGGAGTTTTACAAACAGCAAGGGAGTTGAAAACAAGCACCGTCCCTTAGCATGGCTTTCCTCTTCACAATCATGCCTCTCAGAAGAGGCTATGCTTTGCCAGGACTCTGGAGGCCTTTAATGATTTTTTGTTTCCCTGTGATCATACTCATTACAAACTGAAGCTGATACTAGAATTGAGGGGGCCATGTCAAATGTAATAAAAGTATTTTGAGCATTTCTTTCAAAATGTATAAAATGCAAAGTTCAAGTGACTGGATCTGTCCTTAACCTAATGAACGTATGAGTTATTATAGTATAAAAGAATGCAAGGTGTACTGTAATATACTTACATGGTCCTTTACCTGAAAACATAGGTAGAAATTTAAGAATAAGAACATTTTCATGTTGAAATCTCTCAATTCAACGTTATATGAAAAAGGAGTTATAGGGAGAAAAGCCAGGGAATTAATTATCCATAATAAACAATAGTCACAAAACCATCATAAAGAGATTTAGATTCTAGGTCTAACTTTCTCACTAACAAGCTATGTGACCTGGAATCAGATTTTCTCTCTCTGGACCTTCCAATCTCTGTCTTTAACAGGAATCTATTACACTCAAAAATCCTTAAATGTCTGAACAAGTTGAAGACTGTCTCACTCTAGTTTAATCAGGGAAGATTTTTACAACTAGTTTTGCTGAGAAATTTAAGAAAAGATATTTCTTTTCTGGTAAGCAAGCAAGAGAAATAAAATAATTTACAAGATACTACAGAAGCACATCAGGGTCTTATTTTCTAAGATATTTGACTAGAAATATGTTATGTTGATTTAATTTAGACAAAAATTACTCTTCAGTATCTAAAGAAAGGAAAAATTGAGCCGATTAAAGAGAATTTCAAAGAGCTTTAGCACTTCAAACAATTCTTACACATCCATTTACTGATTTCAAGTACATTAGCCCAGCATATGGATTAAATTGTGGAGCAGTATAAACAGGTCAAATATTAAGTCAGTAAAGATTTGAGAAAAATAATTTAAGGTTTTACTTCCCTTCAGTTGTCTATAATTGAATTATCTACAAATGTGGAAAGGTTTTTCTGTCCCTTATATATAATACACAGCTTACCAAGTATCAAAATTTTTTCTATATCTAATTAATTCTTAAAATATTTGACTGAAAAAGACTTCATGTGAGGAAAGCCTAAGAATGAGAGAAATGTAATTTTTCTATCATTTTATGGCTTCTGGAGGGCATTTTAAAATATGTAGTTTTATGTGAACAGCTTTTTCAGAGCAAATATAGCTAATGCTCTTCAATTCATTGATAAAGAGTGTATATATATATATAGTCAAAGAAGAATGCAGTCAGGCAAAGCAAATGACCCATGTCAAACAGATAGCAAGAAAGGAAGACCAAAATGCATGTCTGTAATTGGGTTCTTCATTTCCCTACTTCCTTGCTTCCAAGTTTCCATAAACTGGTACATTGTAATCCATGTATATAAACTTCTGTGTACTTAGTCATCTTCTCAGATATTCATCAAATACTTTAGCAAACTTAGTGTTATCTTTCCATTAATCTTCTCTTTGAATGCAGGCAATTTCTACAATACATTGGGTGAGATAGCAGGAGTGGGAAGGGGAGTAAAAAGTGGAAAGGAGTGTTAAAAGAGAGAGGAGAAGGGATTGAAATGACATCACAATACACAAAATTCTCAAGCTTACTGATGTAATCATTATCTATCACATATAAATATCAATAAAGTGAGGAAAAGGAAGAAAATACATGTACGTTTCTTAGCTAAACTTATGTCATCTATTATGAAATCATAGAAAATGAATTTAGATTCTTAAGCTGTAAGTAGATGCATACATTTTAAAAAGAATCGTGTACATGCTATTAATAAATAAAAAAATGTTGGGTAGATTTTAGGAGAATGTATAATGGTCACAGCTGATTTCACATAGTGAAAATTCGTAATGTTTACTTCAAACTACATTTCTGGACATTGCTCTTGAGTGTATGTGGTACCAGAAGAAGAACCAGCTAACTTCCACAGACAATGCTGCATTCATTGATCAAACTGCCAGATTATGTGTGTTGGGTAATGAATGAAGGTATAATATTAATTTTTCAGCATAACTTAAGTGATTCTAAACAACACACCCCATAAACTTCCCCCATTAACAGAGTGCATGGCTGAAGCTTAAGAGAACTTTCTCAGGAATTGTAAATTTATCATAATCAGCATGTGATCCATGGAGTGAGAAGTACCACAATTAGATAATAAAAAATGCAGTATGACATGCCCCACTTGGCCAATCCATTACAACAGAAGCAGTACCAAATCTTCAGTGGAGTTAAACAGCCAGGAGGAATGTCTTCCAAGACGTGACATGGGCAATTTCCGTTACAGTTACATTTAAGTCACTCACTTGGCCAATCAGAGGATGGGTAAGTTTTTGAAAAATCATAATCAATTTTTACTCACTTAACCATTATGTGACTTTAATTTCAGTTTATTCTATTTCAAGTACATTGTCATTTTTTTCAAAATAGTCGATAAAGCTTAGTGTGGAGCTCCACTTCACTTATAATGTATATACTAAATGTCCCTAATGGTCCATTTTGTAAACATTGGATCCTTGTGGTGTTATTGGGAGATGGTAGAACCTAACAAAGTTGGGCCTGGTAGAAAGGAAGCAAGGTCACTGATGCATGTTCATGAGATGAATGGTGCTCTCTGTCACAGGCTCACTGCCCTGAAATGATCATGGACTTGAACTGTGAACTAAAGTCCATCTTTCATTTCAAGCTGTTTGTGTAAAGTATTGTGTCACAGTGACAAAAAGCTAGCACAATCTCAGAAAGAAAGAAAACACATTCACTATTCCCATGAGCACAGAAAATCACAATCAGCTGACTTTCACTTGACAAGGACTGAAGGTTATTTCCACTGAATTACCTCAAGATTACATGACTCTTGAATTTTGACATAATTTAGTTCTCAAAGCCTTTTTTTAGTTTCTTGATCTGCTACATTGATTAATACATGCCGGTAGGATCTAATGATCAGTAAACACTTTACATGTTATGACAAAGCAAATAATTAACAGGCCTTAGGAAAAGAAAGGAAAAACATTCATAAATCACAGTGATTGTTCCCAATTGTAGTAGATACCGAGCAGATATAGATTGGGTCAGCTTACCTTACACACTTTTACTATGATCAGGAATGGGAGGTTTGATAAGTGCCTTATGTATCTTCAAGGTACCCTGCAGAATATGATGTCTGATGATGGAGCACTTGGAACATCACAGCACACAAGCAGGCATTACCTTGAGGATTCAGGAGTCAGCATACAACCTAACAGCCACACCTCAAAGTCTTTGACAACTCATTCTGTTGGGTACTTTTCTGGTTACTACAATTGGCTTTGAAATGCTTATTAATTTTTGACGGGTTTCTGATATAGCAAGAATCCATGGAATGTGGTATCAAAGGATAGAAATAAGAATACTTCTCAGTATTTATACTCCAAAAGCTAAAGAATCAGCTCTGCTTTCTGCTGAAAAATTCTGGTTCAATCTGATAACCTCCTGATGGAAGGGCAGCTATTCCACTGCACTGGAATTTCAGACCACTGTCTAGTCATCTTTGGATCCTCTTGTGAAAAAAATAACCAAAATAAATTAGGTAAATGACTGCTATAGTTGGTAAATTTGATGTTGGATATAATAAGGGAAGTAACATTTTTGCCCAAGATCAGGGAAGAAGAGGCATAGTTTATAGCTGAAGCTTGCTGAGTTTCCCTTGTTCCATCCACATCAAATGTATAAAAGAGTTCTGCAAACCAATATAAATCAAGAGAGACTCAAATCTTTAAGGAATGCAGACATGTTTCACCGCACCAGGAAAATAATATGAACTGTCTAAGATAGAGACTAATGATTTGAGATTGGCAGTAGAGAAATACCAGAACATAATGGTGATCTCATGAATAGTTAGTTGTTAGTATAAAGATAAATGTGCCCACCTATATATTCATTTTTCCATATACATTGTTATTAATATGTCACTATATACTATGTACTAATTTTATAGTTGACTTCTGTTGAAGATACCATGTTAGGAGAATAAACATACAAGTAGCATGGACATAATCCACCCAGAGAAAGAAACAGTGATGGAGGGATTCTATAGAGAAAAGAGTAAGTGCAACTCTCTTTGTAGAAGGGAAAGTTGTGCTGTTACCAAGAACATTTGATTATAGCTTTTGCTGCTTGAAGCGTTTAGGATGGATACAAGGCCTATGAGTGAACCTGGAGAAGTCAAAGGAATAAACTACGTTGGTCGTTGTCAATGATTTGCACTCTGGATATTTGACACATTTCTACATGTTTTTTTTTCTGCACTAGAAGAGTCTGGGTACTTTCACCTCAACTTGAAGCCTGTAAATTTGTTTCTGCCAATTAGAAACACTCATGGGACTTAAGAAAACATATGTGAGACAGAAGCCTTCATCCTACTGCTACGACTCCTGGAGAGTCGGACAGTGGAGGACGCGAGCACCTCGGGTACAGCAGCAACAGCTTCCAGACCCCTGCACTACAGACCTTGCAAAGTGTTCTTGAAATCAGTAGCTCCAGTGCTAGCGTTATGTATCCAACTCCTCCGGGGCTTTCAGTGGTTTTGTAAACATGACATTACTTAAACACAGTATTTGTAAGTACATTGTGACGGCCCTTTCTGCTGAAAATATCTACATAATTTCAGGCATAGGAGAGAAGAAATTGCTCTCAATATGATTAATAAGATGGACAAAATAATTACACAGAAATCATTCCAACTCTACAAAAACTAAGCAGAGATGCCAATCACTACTGATTTCACTCAAAATTACATTAAAACCCCTAAATGGTATAATAAAGCCTCAAAAACATAAAGGCATATAAGTGTCCAAAGGTATAAATAAACTATCATTATTCATAGATGACAAGATTTTTTTCTACAGTATACCAAAAGACTCACAAAATTATAAAGTAAATGCAGCAAGGCCCTATTATTATTATTATTATACAATAGGAAAATACACAGTAATCAATTGTTATTTTCACACACGAACAATACCCCAAAATGGAATTTGCAAATTGACATCCTTTTGCAATAGCATAAAAACTCATCAAATACACATGAGAATACATAGTGAAATATGTGAAAAAACATTGAAGAAATTAAAGAACACCTAAGTAGAACCACTAGTTGTCGTCGTCGTCGTCGTCGTCGTCGTCGTCTTCTTCTTCTTCTTCCTCTAATATATCTCTGAGATTTGGATAATAGAGTCTAGGTCACTTATACTCCGATTTCCTCAGGAACTGAGTCAATGTCTGGCATAGATTAGGGACTCAAAGAGGTGAAGCCCATTTACGGACAGAAAGCCATTCAAGGAGAAAATAGGAATAAAAGTGTATTAAGAGAAAGGCAATTCTCACCTGAAGAAGCTAGCATGAACCTAGAGAAAGCACTCCAATCTTCAATTAAGATTTTTCATTGCTTTATAGGAAGTAAGTTCCACTTTTAAAACCATCTGCTTTAGATGTTACGTGAATTACATATCTGTTTCCTAATTACTTTAGACTGCTACCATTGATTAAATACAGTAGGTTCAAGAAATAACTCTTTAAAATTGCTTTTCATCCTAAATTCATTATCAGAAGAATTGTGAACTGAAATGACTGACAACTTAAATTGCTGAGTAATTCCGATGAGAAATTTGGAGCCCACAGTTACAGATTTCCAGTTGCATACTTAGTACCTACCCAGACACTGTCGCATGAAATCATTGCTGTTGTCTCTTTTCTAGAAGTATTATCTGTTACAACTGCCTAGGAATTTAAGAGAGGGGATGTGGTGACCCACCGGGACATAATGAGTCTCCTCCTCTTCTGTTATAAGGAGAGGGTCTACGACAAAAATCAAATTTTGAACAAAAAAGTAACATGGACAAATTTCCTCTGTAACATGCATGTAGCAGAAGGCTGAGGTCCCAAAAGGTTGCAGGTTCCTGTTATATCATCACTATTGTTCTTTATATCTATAGTATCCCAAAGATCACATATCCTCAATAAATTGTTGAATGAATGAATACACGAATGAAAATAAAAACAATATATTATTTTTGGTGTTGATAAATGGTTCTCTTGGTTACTTTTTCAGTGCTGTGACAGAATACTCAACAACTACAACTTAAGGAAAAAAGATTTATTTTAGTTCACAGTTTCAGACGGTCTCATATAGTTCATTCATGGGACAGCAGGCAATAATGTAGAAACGTGGCAGAAGATTGAGAGCTGATTACAGCCTTGCAGACAGAAACCAGTCAGGAGCCAGTCACATGTCTGGAGACTCAGGCAAAGGCCAGAGCTTTCCCTGGAATAATATAACAATGGTTCCTCTTCTTCTTTTACTCAGTTTCAGCTGCCAATGGGGCTCAGAACATCCATGACAGGTTCTCCTCCCCCATTCCCTGGCCCACAAGTCAACAACACAAACCTGAAAGCTCTGTCCTGCCCCCCATCGTCCCCCAATTTCAACAAATTGTCACAATCTCTCCAAGTCAAACCCCAAGCATCCTGTCTGGAAATCCTGGTCCTACCTCCCAAAAGCACGAAGCTCCACGGTTATCCCACTACATCCAGATACATGAAGCTTTAGGGGAACACTACAGATCCAAACCATATCATTGACAATGGTAAGTAACATTTTATGCAGCATATAATTAGTGGGGCCAGAAATTTCATAACATAAAAATAGCAAATATAAAAATTTTTAATCTAACTGCAGCTCATATCTTCCCCTTTATGGTTTAAAAAGTATGAGTCTTATAATGGCAAAAATTCAATTGTCTTAGTTATAAAACTCAATTTCTCTAGGCCAAATTGTGAACTTAAAGTTCCTCCATCCATCCTCCTTACTTTCTTCTCAAGTGGTGTGTAGGTGTTGGAAAGCTCTGCTGTATTTTTATAGCCTCAGGAAGGGTATGCCCATTTTAGAAACAAAGACTATCCAGATAGAACAAGCTAAGGCTGCTGAGAGCTTGCTATAGCAACTTGAGATTGGCAAGGCTCAAAGGCATTGCTGAGAAAGAAAGCTTTAACGTGGGAGAAAAGAAGAGGAGGGCTTTGATAGGCTCCAATTAGACTTTGCTGGCATAGGGAAACTAAGGGTAGGCTAACTAAAACGAGGGAATTCTACTAATTGATTGATGAGGGAAGCATTTTTAGCTTCTTAAATTGGAAATAGGAAGGAGTCAGGCGAAAATTAAAGAAGGTTGGAGTTACTTACTCAAGGTCAATTATTTGGACACGGATTGCTGCAGAGAGTTGACTCCATAGACTGTTACCACAAAGGTTGTGGGCCAGAGTTCTGGTTTTTGGTATGGTTTGGCTACCAGTTTGCATGATCTCCTCATTTTCTCCGCATTTATCCCAGAATACTTTTCTGTCACTTCAGGCCCCTGCTGAATTATTCTTTAACACCCTATGTGTTGAGATATGTCATAATACTCACATAAAAATATTAATGTTCAATACAGTCTCGTGATCTTCAGTTGATCACAATAAACAAGCACTTTGTGGGGATGTCTCTTCCAGGCATCCAGATCTCCCAGCAAGTATTCAATAAAGGTGAACCAATATTTCTAGAAATTAGATAACTTTTCAAACACCAAACACCCTGTCAACTGTGAAGCCACAATGTGAACCTATACACAGGAACCGGACTCCACAACCCAAGCTATTAAACATCAAGTGAAATAACAAGTCAGATTAACACAGTCATGAAAATGGTGTTTTTGATAATTTGCACAGCAGGTCTGGGGAGTTGCTCAGTGATTAACCACTCGCCTAGAAAGTATAAGGCTAGGGCTTGATTCCTCAGCACTACACAAACCGGGTATGGTGATGCACTCTTGTAATCCAGTAATCCCAGCACTATGGAGGCTGAAGCT
>PVKB01000339.1:583390-736199 GCA_004027205.1 Ctenodactylus gundi
ATATATATATATATATATATATATATATATATATATATATATATATATATATATATATATATATATATATATATATATATATATATATATATATATATATATATATATATATACACATACATATATATATATATATATATATATATATATATATATATATGTACATATATTCCCTTACATACATATTGACATTCTCATAGTAGAATATTAAATAGCAAAGGGCAAGAAACACTATAATGTGTACTGTTTTTTCTCACTTTTGACACTTTAAAAACAGACACATAGGCACTAGCACACATAGGAATAGAAATCTTTGAAGTTAATAACAACTACCAGATGATGAGATCACCAGTAATATTTTTCAGTACTTTCCACAATTTTCCAATGAGCATGAAGTTCCTTTATTTGGGAGGAAAAAGTTAGGAAATTAAAAATTCCCACTTGGATGGATAATCTCTCTATAAAATTTTTATAGAAAATAGTTCTGATGATTTAGTAAAGTTAAAGTTACTGTACTACAATACATAAACACTCCCACAGGAAAAAGGCTTAACCCAACACATTATAATTAACTTGTATTTTTACTGTCTGCAATGCTGTCATTTCACATCCCATCATTTATACAGCTCAGACATAATTAAATGGCAATACAAAATTAGTTATATTCTAAATGGATACACCTCAGGTTTTTTTAAATTTCTTATTTAAGAGCATATAGAAATTCTTTTCAATTTTTTAACTGAAATGTTCCTATAGATTGCATCGATTTCATGTTGAGAAGTTTTTGTTATTTTTTGCTATATGCCCGGAGCAACACAAGACCCTGATGATAGCACTTCCTATTTCTCTTCATTGGAATGTTGTGTGGTCAAAATATTTTACCTTTAAGTCGACTGACAATTGTTTGAGTCAGGGAAGCCAATGTCTGTGTCCTCCAGTCATTAGGTGACCTTGGGGGTTGCAGGGTATCTCCAGAAGGTAGCCACTGTTGCCTCACTAGAAGAAAGAGAAAAATATGGTCACCAATATGGACAGCAAGCTGATATATTATCGTAAGGCCTTTAACATCTTCAGAATTTGGTAACACACATGAACATTATCACTTACTTCTAGTAATAATAATGTAAATGCTTAAATTTAGCGTCTAAAGGATACCAGAAGGGAATTCTATAGTCCAATTTCTTTAGACACATAGTACACTCATGTGCACAGGTTACATTCTCATGACAGGTGTGAAAACGATTGCTGGTATACATAATCATTAATATTAATCCCAATAGAACTGATTTAAGAATACAATTTTATAAGCAGTTATCCAAATACCCTAGAAACAGAACTGAGTTAAGTACACAAAACACAGGTATATCATGCAGAATTTCTAACTTCAAGACAAATGTTTTCCGATTTGAAAAAGGAAAAGACATTCACACTAATTCAAATTAAGACAACTATTAACACAGTGACAAGCACTATTTAAAAGGTTGTCACTCTTTTCAGGCACTTAGTCATAGCAATAGGCTGGAGAAATTGGTACCATCATTAGTCCTGAAATTCACACAAAGAAACTGGGCATATAGAATATAAAGAATAACTTACTAGGTAAGGCTGCAGTTAAATAAACATCAGCCCACATTCAGACCCAAAGTCAAGACTTTTAACTATTAACCTGACTTCTGAGGTAAAGTTGTTCATTGCAGGCCTCCATGTCATGAGAGAATTAATTGAAGTCCTCTCAATAATTATGGTACTCTGCTCATGTAAGGCTAGATACTGATGCATATGCTTTTTTAATATCAAAAGACTTAAAATCCTCTAATTGCCTCTGCTTCTGGGCTCCAGTATCTCTAGACTTTATTTTGCTTGTAAGTTAATGTGGATGCAAAACAACACATTTCAACATTAGAAATAAATGTTCTTCAATCAATTTTAACAAAGTAACATTTATGAAAGATATGTCTGAAAAGATAGTAAGCAAACAACACAACCTGCTTTTCTCTTTTCTTTCAACTCTCCTCACTCAGCTCTTTTTTCACACCCACTTTGCCCTGGTGTAAGTCAAACTAACTTCACTGGGACACATTCTGTACTTCCCAGAGGAATTCTGGTCATCAAAAATTGGCTGCCTTTTGTCTTGTACACAATGTAAAAGGCACAACAGAACAACACTACAGAAATGCGCTGAACACATACTGATTGGGCAACCATTCGTAGCCAAACCAGAAATAGCTTTGCATTAAAAGCACTCAAATTTCCATGAGAGAAGAAAGATAATAAATAACCAAATATATCAGAGAAAAAAGCATCATATGGCAATGAGGAATTTACAACAAAATGTAATATGTTTTGGTTCAGAATGAAACTAGGGTTACTTGGTAAACTCTCCTTTGGAAAATGATATTTGACTCAGACCTCAGCGAAAAGAAAGAGCCAGTCATATTAGGCAGAGGAAGAAAATACACACACACACACACACACACACACAAATGAAAATCCTACATTCTGAGAACTTCTATATACTCTAGAAACAGAAAGAAGGCCAGAGTGATGACAAAAGCAGAAACGAGAAACAGTGGCTTGTTTCAACATCAGAAATATGTGGTGTGGTCAACAGCTACAATTAATTTTTAAATTATTGCAGTAATGATACATTGTCAATGATACTGCTCTAAGTATTATTCTTCACTTCTAGCATACTTATCCCATCATTCTCAACACTCTCTGAAATAGTTCTAGAAGTTTCCCCTCGTGAATGTTTCTAGTTGTATTGTTGAGCCTGTCTTGACATCCTTAACCAACTCAAAGTGTTTACCTCTTGTGATCATTTTCACTTGGGAAAGAGCCAGAAGTTAGAAGGTGTCAAATTCCATGACAAAGGGGGAGGAGACACCAAATTGCTCTCACAAGTCAACCTTCCCAGTAGATGGCATTCAGTTGCAGCTTTCCTTGTATTCTCTATCAAACCACTTAAAGACTACTTCAAGAACTGATGTAGAAAGTGGTAAGAGTAATGACATATAAGTGAAGGGGAGACTTTGAAGAGGACTAATGTGTCTTTTACTGTAATAAATGTTTAATCTAAGCATTTATTTCATATTTCAATCACATTTCAAAAATAAGCCACTGACGTGCAGTATGATTCTATGAGTTATGTGAGAAATTAATTAAAGAATCAGTGCTTGGTAGCCATAACAGGCAATGATGTAAGCAGGAGCCATTGGAAAAAAAGAAAAAAAAAACCCAAACTGAAATGAATAGAGTAAAAGAAAGGTCAGAAGAGCACATCTGGGCTTCTGGGGTCACCCTTAAACAGTGCCTCAGAAGAAACTGGCACAAGAGGCAGTGGCCAAGGGGAGAAAGACTGCCCACCTCCTGAATGTCTCCGAGTAGTGGGAGCTCTTCCTGGGTTGGGGAGTCCCACCCTTGGGAAAGAACACCAGGAAAGGCAGGAGAGCTTTGTACAAATATTTACCTTTCGGTACTCAGATAAGGAATATGAAATTTGACTTCTTTTTCTTTCTCATGTTTTCTAGCCTTATGAGTTTCACAGTTATAGTTCTTTTCTTACGTGAACTGGTGGGTGAAGCCATGTTAAAGAATCTCAACAAAGTTATAATAACACACAGAAAAAAAGAACTTTTGTCATAGCAACCCAATAAATGGCCCTGGACTTAGAAAAGAGGTATCACTATGGCCACTGAAGCCCATTCTAGGGGTGGGAATCTGAGCTAATAAGTGGTGATTAGAATGGTAAAGTAAGTCAGATGTAGAAGACTAGGTATGTTTAATATCACGTGGTTTTTCTGATTTGGAAAACATAGAACACAGACATTCTGTAGAAACAAATGAGCCTGATAGTGGGAATTACATGGGTTGGGGGAGGGTACGGGAGGGCCAGAGTGGGGAGGGGGAGGGATCATAACATTGATGTGATATATATGTGCACAAAATACTAAAGTCCATTATAAATATCATTATGTATTGCATATATATGTATATAAATGGTGGGGGAAATAAAGACTCAGAGCATTAGGGGTGATAAGGAATAGGGCTACGAGTGCAATTGTGAAAGCTGGCTGTACAGCATGTCGCTTTTTTTCTGGCTCTGGTCCTGCAGTCATCAGGCACCAGCATCTGAGAAGAAAAACATGGGCTGAAATAGAGAAGAAAAAGAATAAATTGGAATCTACGAGGACAAGCAGGGATGAGCTAAAAACCACAGGGACAAACTGAGCAGTTCCACTACAAACGTGTAATGGGAAGACATTGGATAGTTTTAAGCAGCGGAATCATGTAGCCTGGTTTTTCGAAATCATCACAATGATGGTTATAAACTAAGTCAGAGGAATTTAAAAAACAGTTTCGAGAAGGCCATTTATAAATCTACTTGGGCCTGTAGTACTCCGGAAAATGTTTAACAACCTCATAGGGGATCAGGACGAAGTGTACATCTACCAATTACAATGGTATAAAACTATCCACCATGGCCAATTTTAGCTACCAAAATGTTATCAAGCAGTTCAAAAATTCCTGAAAATTTAAGTACCAGCCCTGGCAAGCCCTGGTTCACAAACGTACCTAAGTGAGAGAAGGCTTATGTGCAGGCACTGGAATGAAGTATGAAAACTTCCAAACAGGCTTTGAAAGCAGAGTTGGAAAATTTTGCTGTTGAAATGGCTATGGTAAGTAGCTGGGGAAAAAAGTAAAGAGTAACTTTTTTTCAGACTTTTGGTCTGGAAGGTGTCAAGGTCAGTTATTGATTCAGGGGAGTCTGAAACTGAGAAAATCTAAAAATTCTACTTCAGCTATGACAAAGACCAATATGAATATAAAACAAGCAATAATTTTAAGTTCTGAGAGGAACTGACTCATAGAGGTAATTTCTCTAAATCAGTAGCATGTTGTTAATATTTTTAAAAATTGCACAGCCATCCTTTGGTATCTACAGTTGACTCTAGAACCTTATGCCAATCCTAAAATACAAAGATGCTCAGTTCCCTTACATAAATTGCCATAGTATTTTCATATCCTTCTGAATATTTACCTCCATATTGCTTATAACATATAATAAAAACATAAGTGCTATGTAAATAGTCGTTATATTGCTTACAGAATAATAAGAAAGTTGTACGTGCTCAGTGCAATTTTCTTTAATATTTTCTATTACAAGAAATCTATGAATGCAGAAACTGCAGCTATAGAAATCCAGTTGTACTTGTTTTCAATTCCATCACAATAAGCTCTCCCAAAATAAACCAGGTTAAGTATAAAATAGTTATTTCACAGATCTTGTTGATCAGGACTTGTGTGTTTAATTCATAATCTTTTCTAAGGCTGCAATCCAATTGTTTTCAACAACTGTGGTCTTATTTTAAGTCTAAACAAAGAGAAGACCCACTGCCAAGGTCATTCATGTGGTTTGGCAAGATTTGGTTGTGCACAGACTGTTGGACGCAATGTTGCTTTGGTTCCTTGACACACAGCTCCCTAAAGAACATTGACTTTCATCCAAGGGTAGAAGTAGGTGCAGGAACACATCCTCGAACAAAGCAAGCTTTCTTGTCATATAATCTTTAGCGTGATATCCCCTAACTTTTGACATTTTCTGTTTATTGGGAAAATTTGACTAAATTAAACTCAGAATCAAGGTTAATTGGTTGCACAAGGATGTGAATACCAGGAGGTAGAGTTTACCTAGGGCCCACGTAGAGGCTGTCACAGTTGTGTAAGTAAATAACATCGACCAGGAATTAGATGGATACGGAGAAGAGGAGATGACCCAGAGTATGACTGGAGCCATTGTGAATTAGGGTTGTAACAAGAAGGAGAGCCAGTGCCACAGGCTACGACGAAGAAAAAGCAAGTGAGGTGGAAGAAAAGAGAGCCAGGCCTTGTGGAAAGAAGAAAGAAAATAATAGTTCAAGCAGTTAACAGTCACCGATTTTGAAGATTGAATCGAGAGATCAAGTAGAAGAAAGGTTCTCAGGAATTGGCAACATGGCAGATTTGAATAACCTTGGAAAGAGCTACTTCAGTTGACTTATGAAGCTAAAAATTCTGTATCAAGCTGAAAATGAAATGGTAAAGGTGCAACACGAATTGTATTTTAAATGGATTTTCCTCATTAATTAGAAGCAATAATGTAATGAATATTAGAGTGAACCATAAGTCGCTAAATTCAGAATTCAGCAGGTGACCTGAATAAATATACACTTATGATATCGATTCTCAGTTCAATCCATACTTAAAACCAAATATTCATACCTTTCAGGCATATGATCTTTTAGACCTTCTGGAAAATGCCTTCATTTATTTAAGTGGAAAATATGTTCTAATATGTGAGTACAAGCTAATACTGACTGAATAACGGTTCCTTTTTATTTCCTTAGACAAGTTTGAGTGCTCTGTACTTGTCTTTTTTTTTTTTTTTTTTTTTTTGAGAATGACATACCTTCCTGGAAGGTACCTAAAGTATCTCTGCATGAAGTAATAACCCTCATGCACAATTTCAATGGAACTTCCAATATTATAAGTTAAATTAACTTCAATTCAAAAAGAACCCCTCTCTAGAAAAGGAGACGAAATGAGGTAGGTCTAATGATGCCCAGCCATTGCTTATTAACTCGCTTTTGGATTAGGAAGTAAGCCTCAATGGACACAGGTGAGGTTTTCACATCTACTTGTCTGCCCATACTTTGAACATATGCCTTGCCTATGCCTTGGCTCAGGAAACACCAGTGATCCATACCCAAGTGCAGGTTTTAACCAACACTGATTTATGTCTTTCAAGAAAAACCTGATTGTAGGCTACTCTCTACACCACCATTTCCTGGAAAGGCACAGCCCTTACAGCAAAGGAAGAAAAGGCAGGAGTGACTCACTGAATAAGAGGCATCCTTAGCCAGGAGAAGGTTGCTAGTATACAAAGCAAAAAAATGTTTTTAGGACATAAAACATGTTGATACACTGAAATGATATTTATCCTTTTTATTTTTATTTACTACTGTGAACAAATTTATGATATTTACTCTAGCACAGAACAAGAAAAATGAGATAGGACTCATAATTTATATAGCTGACTTAATGCAGTTCCATTACATTTCTGAGAGGTATAAACATATTTCTTTCACTCTGAAACAAAAGGGAACAACCCACCCATGCAGGGCTCAGGACTCTCCCACCCTTCCTCATCAGCACTGTGTGCTTACTGTTTTACACCAGAGAAGGCCTATTCCAGGGCCCTTAAGGAACAAATAGCATTATTCATATAACATGGTTTCTTGTTGAGGGTGAATCCTAGTTCTCTCAGACTGAATGCTACACACAAATCTCAAGGTTAGAAAAGTTTATGAAAGGACAACTATTTTTTTCTCTTTCCATGTAATATTTATACTACCTCTGCAATATTCCTGCCTACCTGTGTGAAGACTTAGGAACAGAGAACTTACTTCTCTATAAAGCTCTTAATCCTGACTATTGATAATTTTGACATAATTTGCTTCTATATATTAATATAAAATTCAAGGTAATGAAAAGTAGCACCAGGCATATTTCACTTTCGTCATTAGATGCAGAAAGAACTTGTTACCAGCATACTTCATTTAAATATTGGACTGGCCCTGCTTTATTACCTTATAAAGAGAACTAAAGTTTAGAAAATTTCAGTAAATTTTCAATGACAGACAGAAAGTAAGTAACAGACTAAAAACTCAGTTTACTTCATCACCATTATTTTTATCATGTTTATTGATAAGGAATCCTGCACTCCACTCACTGCCGGGTGTCCCTCTCCCCCTCCCTCTATATTGGTCAGTATACTGGTCAGTTTTTCTGTTTTCCAAGGGACAGAATTGCTAGCACCTACAACTTAAAGGAGGAGATGCTTTCTTTGGATCTTCAAAGAGTTTAGTCCATGGTCAGTTGACTGCAAGACAGAAACAGCGGCACAGAGTTGAGGCAGAGCACAACTCCTTAATTTGCGGTGTCCAGATACCAGGGCAGAAAGAAAAAGGCTAAAGAACAAGTACAGCTCTCAAAGTCATGCCCTCCATGGCCTGCCTAGATATGCGCACAATGTATTTTAATAATCTCGAAGGTGGCTTTATGACAATCAAGTTGACAACTATGGTACAACGTCACACCATCAGTCTTATTAATTCATTAACAATTCTGGATAACTATCTGATTCACAATCAATGTCATCATCCTAATTAGTATGTTTTATGACCAAGCAATTTCATGTGACTCTTTAAGTACCCTAAATGAGACTACCTTGAATGTCAAAGGTATGCAGCATAGTAAAACTACTATACACCTGTTGCATTATAAGCATATCTAAGTTTACTTATGTATACTTTCACTGCAACTTTTAAGCTTTGTTTCTGCCTGACTGGCCTGAGAGCTTCTTCAGAAAGATTGGCCTATCTGGCCCTTGGCACCTTTCTTTTAGTTCTGCTCCCTTGCTCTGTTTCTCAGCTGCCATGAACTGAACAGCTTCACTCCACCTTGACTTTCCACCATGATGTACTCAACCCTCTGAAATCATTAGCCAGCTAAACCTCTCCTTCTTCAAGTTGTGATCATCGGGCATTTTATTTCTAATGACAGAAAAGTTGACTAATACCAAACATTTTTTTTTACAAAGAACAAAGAATTGTGAAGTTGCTGACATATCTAAGATATATTTTCTTTCAAATAGCTCAAAAATGAGTTTATCATAACGTGGTCAGTGAATAAAAACTGAATGCTTCAGTTCCCAAAGCTGCAAAACAAACTTCACAATACCTAGGGATACAAACGGCCATTTTTTTATTCTCAAAGAAACATTACTCCTGCCCTCCTGTAAAGATTGGCTGGAATGCAGGAAAAAGAATTCTTGAAAAATTTCAAAATCATTTGCATCATGCTTTCTTAACAGTTTAGATGTTTTTTTGTGGACAATTCTCTTCCTTATGTGTAGAAAGCCATTCAGAGTTCTATGCCTCTAGGAGTAGCCCCACCCCTTATCAATTTGAAAACAATGAAAAGTAGAAAAAATCACCAAAAAGAAAACAACACGAAGTACAAAGTTTTCACGAGCAGGTCCAAAAATGATCTAAATTTGTTAACTTTCCATTGGTTACAACCCTACAACATGGGACAATCCAAAACAGAATGACAACTGGAGAGTGGACTGTGCTCAGATGAAGAGGTCATGTATGTCACTGAAAAGTAGCATTCAAATTCACCACATACATTCCACTGACAGTTTACCGCCAGTATAACCTGGTCTGCCTGCATCAAATTTCCAACAAGCCATAGTGTCTCTTCACACCCATTGCTGTCTCAACTGACCTTCTTCACACGGCCCCGCAGACCCCAAGCGTGCTAGCCCTCTAGCATCTAGTCAAGTTGGGCAATCAACGTAGGTGGAGAGCTGAGAAGACACTGGCACGCTAACTCCTTTCTCTGACTCCCCTGCCCAGCCCATCCCTGCTCCAACAGCCGCTGCATTCTAGAGGAAGAGATCCTTGAAGGATCGCTCCTTTCCCAGAACTAGTCTCTCCCTATCCCAATAAGACTGCTTCATCCTTCAGCCCCTCCAGGCGCATTTATTCCACTTAAATTCATTTCTGAATATTTCATCATCCTTTTTGGCTCATCCCTTTCAACCCCTCAGCAAACAGTCCTTCCATTAAACTGTCATCAGTTACATTCTGTGAAAGGTCATCTATTACTCACCTGGTTCTTGATTAACGTAATCATTCTTGTGAATGTCAATTAACATATAATTACCAGATCCCTATTTTTGCAAGTATACATACATTAAAATAGGAAAAAATAACAGCTTGACTTAGAACTATTGACTAAGTACTGACTGTGTGACTAAACCGCAAACCACACCACAATTGCAGTGGCTTGAAAAATCATCTTTTGTTTCTGTGGATGAATAATCTGGATGCTGTTAGTGCTCAGAGTATTTTGCAAAGCCCAAGGAAGATGTCAGCTGAGTCAGTATTCATGGCAAGGCTTGATTAGGTTCAGGGCGGAGGATCCAATCCTAGTAGTCATACAGTTAGTGGAGGAATTTAGCTCCTACTGCTGCTATTCAGAAGCCACCCTGTTTCTTATCAGCAGTCTCCTTGCTGTGCAGTTCTTAACATGATGACTATCAGAGCAAGCACATGAAAGAATAAAAGAAGACAAATCATATGAAAAGGTGAGTCTTTTTGAAAGCTAGTCTCTACTGTGACATTCTATTATTTTTATCAAATTCTAGTAGTCAAAATCAAGTTACCAAGCCCAGCCCACAGGGCAGGGCTGAAAGGTACACATGCTCATGAAGATGAACAGGCGAGGGTCATTGAGGCCGACCTCTAAAGACATGCGGTGTAATCCCCAACCTGTCCAATGCTCCTCACTATGATCTTCCTGAAAACTCACATGAGCCATCATGCAAGAATCAGTTGACAATACAATTCTCTCTTTCTACATCATAAATCATTACATGCTCATATACTCTTTTTACTATACTCATGACAAAGGAATCCTTCCGCAGAAGCCATACCACACCACTTTCTACATGGAAATCACTGCCTAAGGGAGAAAAGTAGAACCTGGATCTACACAAATATCTCAGGCAACATTTTTTAAAGTTTCCTAAATAACTAATCATATTTAGTACATTAACATAATATCTGTACGCAGTTATATATATTCTAATCACCATTAATCCCATTCATGGTAGGCTAGTGTGATAAACAAACTAGGTGTAAATTAGAGATATCAACAAAAGACTTACATTCCTAAATTCATAGTTGAAATAAATTCAAACGCCTTTGATCTGTTGTCCCATTGCTGTGGTTTGAATGTTCTTCCAAAAATATTGTGAGGAACTTTTTATCCAGTGCAACAGTGTCAAAAGGGGGGCCATGATGAGAAATGTGATCATGAGGGCTCCATTCTTATAAATCAATTAGCACTGTTTACAAAAAGTGAGATCCACCTTCGGCTTTGTTTTGTCCTTTCTCTTTGCTTTTCTGCCATGAGTTGGGGGAGCAGAAAGGCCCCGCCAGATGCTGGCTCATTGATCTTGTACTTTCCCACCTCTAAAACTCAGAGAACAAATTTCTGTCCTTTGTAAGTTTCCCCAGACCCAGGCATTCTGTCATAGCAGCATGCGATGGGATAGCATGGCTACTATTCTCTTTTATTCTCTTAAGCCACACCACTTTTTCCTTGAAAATAATATATACATGACGGGAAGAATGTATTGAGCAAATGTATTGACTAAAATTAGATTACCACAGAGAACAGCAATAAATATAGACTTCAGGGAAATATAATTTACACCACTGCGCTGCTCTTGACTTGTAAATTTGCAACACGCCTGGTGCCATGTCTTGCTTCATCATGGAAGATGTGCAGCACCAGTCTTTGAATGCAGCAACCCCACAACACAGCAGGCCTCCGGGGTTGCTCCGCAATGGTCTCAAAATAAAGTACATTTTGTTTTTTAAGTGTGAGCCAAGAAATGGCTCAATAATTCATAGTTTTTGAATTATCTTAAGTCTCAAAAGTAACTAAAATCTCAAAACTCTTAAGAAAGAAAATGTAGCAATGAATTGGGACTCTTTTAAGAAAGAAAATATAATACTGACGTGATTATAAATTAAAAGTCAGTAAGTAAGTATAATTGAGTCCACTTTAGCCTAGAGAGCCCAATGAGATATTTTAAAGAATAAAAGGAAATAAAAAGAGGAAGAAATTGTGCTCAGTAGGGAAGCTCTTTCAGTCTCTTTGAGCATTAATCTTGTCCTTTTTATAAGAAGTTTCATCAGTTATCGTGTTTCCAGATGATATCACATTGAAAAGAGTTCATCTCAGCTGTGATTTTATCTTCTGAGTTCTTGACAGAAAAATGAGAGTCAAAGCAGAGTAAACTATACCACTCCAGTAATCCTAGAATTATGTCCTACATTGGTTTCTTCCTTTTTTCTTCTATGAACTCAAATTTCTTCTACATTTAGCATATATGACTTCTTTCAAGATTGGCCTATATTCATCAATATTTCCTCTCATGGCTTTCAATCCTGATACAGTTATACAGGTGAGCTTTTTGGCTCCCACCTTAAACTCCCATCTTCAATACTCTATGATTCTATTACAATATTCAAGAAGTGAGCAGTAGTCTGATCAAGGATAATGGACTTTCCAAATTTGCTCACAGTTTAAGATCTTTCTTTTACATTTGGTTAAGTTCCCTGTCTCTTCAGAAATGCTGTTTTCTTTTAAAGAGAAGTCCCTTCCCTTCTCAGTGGTCTGTCCAATACTTTCCCCTATATTATGGACTATAACTCAGTTCCACATTTCTGTCACCTTTGTGTCCAAAACTGTCATTACACTATGTCTAGATGAAGGCTCCAGTTTCTAGATTATACTCCATGATTTGCTTTCCTCCTGTGGCAGGCTGGGTCCATTAGTAAGCTTGTATGATTGTGGTGCAGAATTTTCAGGAATTGTGCCAGCTCATTTAAAAAAAATAATTATCAACATTTATTTTTAAATAAACTACATTTGAAATAAATGTAATAATAATGCATACATCATCACCTCCTGGTTAGTAACGCTATTTTCTTATGTTTTAAAGTCTTGAGTTTTTTATTATTAGCATCGTAGAATGAAAACACTTAGAAAAACCACTGAATATGTAATCATCAATTCAGCATTAAACAACGTCTAATATTGACCCTAGTGGGCACATTTGCACTACCAATGCTGGTAGATCTTCAGAGACTAAGTTGCTAAGCCCTGCCCAGGGTATTGCTTTCTCTTCCTGCACACCAACAGTCCTCAACTCTTTCTTGATAGATAGTTGTGACCAAAACAATCATCCTCGGTGAGGCTCCCATGAACCAGCTCTTGCCTGTAACTGTACTTTTAGGCAAGGCAGAGACACAAGGACAGGAGCCAAGATGAACCAGAACAGGGCATAAAGCTGGAAAGCCAGGGAATAGGCTCTACGCAAGAACACCTGAAACAGCTCTGCTTCATAATTTAGTCTTAAAAATGAGACTCATTAGTTCAAGTAATATCTGTCTCAACCTCATCCAAATTGCACTAGATAAGAAGGGAACAAATGAAAAACTTTGTTTATTGGATGTAGAATCTACCACCCGGAAAATCCTGGCCCTTACAATAACAGCAACAACAACAAAAATTGGAATGACTATATTTAGCTCCAAAGAAATTAAAAGATCTTTCTTCCTGACTTTTATTGCACAAATTTTTCTCAATGTCATAAAAATGATTCCGTTTTTTTCTCTCCTTTTCTTCCTCTGTTGTTGACTTTAAACAAAATCTTCAAAAAGATAGCTTGTAAGCTGTGACTATGATTTAAATTATAAGAAACACTTTGTGGTTGAAATAAGCAGTATAGTCAGAAATATGAATTGGAAAATTCTTATTCAATAAGTGTGTTTCAACCTCTTTGATGTTTACTGTATAATTTCTCTGTCTCAAATGTAAGATGGCTAATACTTTCATCTTTCTTTTCATTTTTTGTGATTCACAGCCTATGGTGGTAAGTATTCTTAACAGAAATTTCAGAAAGACTTTTTAAGTCCCATGTTATCACTTTTTATGCAGTAATTATCAAAGTAATTGGATAATTCTAAATTTTCATATTTGTATATATTTAAATTATCCTAAATGAAAACACCTTCCTAAAACTGTAAGAATTAAACTTCCTATGATTTTCTGATACTTTGATAAATCTCATTATTTAGAAAGGTGGGACTATGTCTATTAAAAATATGTTTTATGGGCTGGAGGAATAACACAGCAGTTAGAGTGCTTGCCTTGCAAGCATGAGGTCCTGGGTTTGATTCCCTAACACCACATAAGCCAGGTGTGTTGGCACACACCTATAATTCCTGCATGAAGGAGGCTGAACTAGGAGGACTGCCATGTGTTTGGGGCCAGCTTGAGCTACATAGTAAGTTCAAGACCAGCTTGAACTATAGGAAAGGAAAAGAAAAAAAAAAAAAAAATATATATATATATATATATATATATATGTTACATATTTTGTTATTTTTGTTATTTTTAGCTACAAAGTCTTCATTTTAGTTTCTAAAACTTTATTAGAATAAATGATAATATCCCATTATGTATCACTCTGAATTCCTTATCTATGCTTTTGAAACACCAAGGCCTCCCCTTCTGTTCTCTCTTCAAATTAACTATAGAGACAGAATTCTCTTAACAATAAATGAATGCATAAATATAACAAGAGATACTTCATTTTTTATTTTGTACCTTTGGATTTATTTAAATTTATTAAAATGAACACATGCAAATAAAGCAATAGTTGATTTTTAAACTTACTAAATTCTATAAATAATTGTATTTTATAGTATACCATTAAATTGGTGGCCTGAGCACCAATAAAATAAAATAAATTAGTACTGTGTAGCTTTCTGTATTTTGTTTTGCTCAGCATCTCAGTGCCATTACTATTTATTTGAAGAGTCACAGAAGCCAACTATTCTTTTTAATTCCATCCATATGCACTTTAAATTTGGATGGCATTCATGTTTTCTTTAAGAAGAACTTAATGTTTTGAGTCTAACATGATGAGTCAATTTCTACTTAATCTTGTGTGCATTTGTGGCAAAAATTCTCCCAAATTCTGCCACTTGTATCTTACTATAATTTGATTCAACAAGAATCCAGGAGGACGGTACACATGAACAAATCAACACATTTAAAACTGTAAGCTTAAGAGAGACAGAAAGAGAGAGATTCAAAATGGGCAAAACGTGAAGTTTTGAGGACAGTTCAGTAGCATTCTATAAAGTTATGGAAAATACAAAAGATGGCAGAATCATGTGAGATTAAATACAGCAATATTTTTCATGTCCACACCCCTAGATTTGAAATTCACATGTGTAACTTGCATCTTTATGACTTCAGATGAGTAACTCAAATATCCTGGACCTCAACATCCCAAAAAATAGGTTAAGGGGTATTGTGAACATAATTCAGTGACTTATATGGTGAACGTAGAAGCACCAGCTCTTAATAGCAAGTGTTTATTTACATTAATCCTGGCAACATCTCCTATTCCACTGAAGTTCTCCATAAAGGTGACATTACTATATAAAATATCTACCTTAATTTCCAATGTTTTACTGGTCTATCTACTTACACACGTATGTTGAACTAGGAAAGAAAAGTTATTTAACAGACCTTAAGTCTAGTTTTAATGAAACTTGTCCTAGATTCATTCTGGCTGGTACAGTAAAAGAACATAAACTAGATAATCTATGATTCACAGAATTTTTTTCCTCATAAAGCTTGGAAATTCAAGGTGAAAACTGCAGCACATCCGACATTTGGTAAGGGTTTGCCAACTCTTACTGTGTCCTCACACATCAGAAAGTAGAATGGTGTTTCGTTCCATCCCCTGCACCATGTGAGGACATGGGGACATCTAGATAGTGTGTTCTGTGAGGAACAGGCCACAACAAACACTAAATCTGCTCTCACATTCATCTTAGACTTCTAGCCAGAGAGCACTCTTGCAAACCATTCAGTCTAAGGTATTTTGTAATAGTGACATGAACAAATTAAGGTAGTTTAACAAATAAATAGTAGAAAAATATTAAACTGAGTAGTCTCAAGCCCATGAGCAGCTGACCTTGAAAGCGCACCGTTAACTAGTGGAATCACGTTTCCAGTCTATCACATAACTTTCTCTATATACTAGAGCCTAACTTATTCTGGGTGGTGGGGACATAATGACGAAAATCAAAACCCTATCTTTGACTTCCTCTTAGATTTCAGTCTATTGAGAATAATGGGCAATTAAAATGAAGTGTAGTAGTAGAGAAGTAGGGGCTAAGATGAGAGTGGATAGCAGTGTTACCTGAGCAAATCTAGGACTTTGACACGTAAGGAATACTTCTCAGAGAAAGCATTATCAAGATAGCTTTCCACCTCTCACCCATATAGCTCAAGTACATAGAGTAAGCCATTGGTTCTCAAGCTTGGAGCTGGGGCGAGGAAACGAGATATTGCAGACCATAGGGTATAAATTAGCAAAAAGATAAAATGAGCAAGCCCAAAGTCCTGACAAACATGAGTATAGTTATTTATTGTGTATTGTATACAGAATTTTACTAATGAAAAGATCATAGCTGTTCTTATCACAAAAGAGGAAAATGTCTCTGAGATGATGACTAAATCAATTTTTCCACTATAGCTATCATTTTACTATAGAATTTGTAAAATCAAATTGTACTCTTTTAAACATACACAATAAAATTTATTTTAAAGAAATCGCTGAATAAATTTTGACTCCCTAACTATGGCTCAAGAAATGTAAATATGTCCCTTACCTATTTGTAAACAGTAGACCTGGATTGCAAAATCAAATAAACAATAATTTAGAAACTCGTTAGCTTGTCCTTAGTTCTGTTTTAACCAGAAAATCATCAATCCTAGTAGCAATAATGTGTCCAGGCAGTTGGCTCCTTTCCCCCCAGCTGTGTGTTACGGTGTTCCGACAACGGTGGCACACTGTCACCAGATAAATGTTCTCTTTGCAGTGGATGAATGAGAAGGAATGGTAATTATTCATTAGCTACTCTTCTGCATACAATTATCTATGTTTGCTATATGTCAAAAGGCTTGATGGAACCTAGCAAAGTAACATGGAATTGTATGTAAAACTCAGAGAAAAATATTTTTAATTGATAAGTGAAGATAAATAAAGAACTCACCAGCTAGGCAAACTAAGAAAATGGCAAAAAGAACAATTGGTGAAGAAAGAGCCCTCACCTTATCTGGCATCAATGACAAGTAACATTTTGGGATAAACTCACTAATATGCACTCCACCAATCCCCTAGGAATACTCAAATTTGCAACCGATTTGAAGTCTAGAGGTATAAATGACGTCAGCCTTCTGAAAAATAATGCAAACTTAAGACTACATATTTTTCTGTGGTGATTAGAAACAGAGAAGAGAAGGCTGGGAAATCTAACTTTTAATCCACTCTTCACTCAGAAAAGGGATAAAAGCCTGAGATAAAGAATGTAAAGCTTCTTTTAGACTGAAAAGCTGTAGTTTATTATGTTGGATTCACATTCCAGGATGAGCACTTTCTCTGAATCACTAAAAGAGAGTGTCCTTCCGAGACACAATGAAAAGTCGTCATCAGGAGCATTTGCAACAGGAAAAAGTATTAATAAAAAGTATATTCAATGCATACATTTGGAAACAAATTTGAAAATGTGATCTCTATTAATATTTTTCAGGACTATTTTAGAGCATTCCCATTAGACTTTAGAACATTTCAGTGGCAGACCTATATTGGCCAAATTAAATATATGAATTTAACACAATATTTATATATCTGATTCTAATAACTATAATCAAAATATAGTAAACAGAGAAGTACTCAATAATCATTCAGAAAAGTTGTTTTGTTTCTAACCTGAAATAATGCTGATCATTCAATATTACATTGTGCTTAATCCAAAGACATATAGTACTATACATAATCAATTTCTGTTACTGTTTTCAAAATCATCTAAATATAGCATATCTTTAATATTTCTGTAAAGATTTAGTAAATTAAATTTAAATTAATAAAATTTAGTAAATTAAGTTCAATATATCTTTTTAGAAAATACACAATGTACCTAATATTGATCTTAAGTTAAAAAGGATATAAACAGTAATAATATTTTGAAGCTATTCTCAAATACAAAATATAAAACTACCTAAAATCATATACAAAACTGCTTTTCCCCAAAGTATACAATTTAATTGAGCTCACTGTAAAAGTTTCATCAGGTAAACTTAATAAATTAGAAGGCAAATTTTAAAACAAATGTGATTAAAATATTCCAAAATGTCCTGAGAAACAGTCTCTTTTCTGACTAGAGTTAGTCATTGTGATGGTAACAAACATAATGTTTCTAAACAGCATATGCATATAATATGCATATTACTAAAGAGGGACGCACATTTAAAAATTGAGCAACTCTCAATTACATTATTATTTAGATTCTTATTCAGATGTCTTATGATTTTTGGGAAATTATCAACATTTCACAGGTACTGCAAAAGAAATACTAATATTATTTTTTTTTATTTTTACTTAAAACTCTATCTCATCTTCTGAATTAAGTAACAAAAAAATCCAAGCATGTTCCTATAAATGTACACACAGACACACGCACATACACACACACACACCAATCTATTAAAAATAAGAAATGAAAAATCTTTAATCTCATAAAGGGAAAAAGAGATGAATTAACACTCTCTTGAACTCATATTCCCATGAGTGAGAGTGAATCTTAAATGTACTTTGGTCTTTCTTGAAGGAAATTCCGCAATTTGTGATGCTCACATCATCTGATGCACAGATTTTTCTAGTATTAAATGATATTAATGAACTGTTTTCACAAATCTTGAGAAAAGTGACATTCAATACCTCGCACACTGTGACTACTGACAAGTTTTACAACATGGTCTAGTATACTCTTCATAGTGTCATTTATGTACCAATTCTCAGAAATCCAAATATACAACATTAACTACAATTCAGTGAAGATATTACCTGAAGAAACTAAGCTAATTTATTTTATGTTTATAGGCTCAGGTTTCTCCTGCTTGCAGGTACAAAGAATGTAGACTCCTTGTTTTACATATGGTAAACTGGTCAGTCTTTGGCCACAAATAAACTACATGCATGATGTGCCTAGCCAAAGTGAAGAGAAGTCGCATTCAATATCTCACATGTCCTTGAGAGAGATTCTACCCCACCAGGCCTGCACTCCATCAGCTGAAAGTAAAAAAAGTACTTGCCTAAAATTGTAGCTGTATGTGTCTGTTTTGACTATCAGTTACCTGGGCCCTTTCCTTCTGAAGAGACTGGCATGGTTAGCAACTATTTTGGAAAGAAGTCATACAAAAGAAGCTTAACAGGAATATTATGCAAAAGAGACATGTCAGGATTCACTTGCAAACTAAATCACACTAGCTTTACGTGCTTAACTCCTCCAGCACTTGAGATGAAAATAGATAAATTTCTTAAATACACAGAACTTCCTTAAACTACTATGAAGTCACATTTTTTCCATCTCCAAATGTGAAATATACACGCATCAGAACAAATCAAAACACACTACTAAAATAAAGTAATTGCTCATGAGTGGGCAGAGGCAAAAATATCCTTCTTCAGGAATAATTTATGAGATCATTCTTTTAGTATATTTTAGAAAATTACAGTTTTATACTGTTGAAAAACAATGAATGCATGAATTTTCTTGATGGAATTGAAAAAAAGAATTTTCACAATTGTCAAAAGCTAATGAATTTGGCATAAAACTATTTGTATTATTTTGAATTGAGCAAATGTTTCTTTCCACTTTTGCTAATGTCTTAGAAGTTATTGCTATAAAATTCAAAATCCAACTGATTTTATAAAGTAAAACTTTAAAGAGATACTCAGAACTTTTTGAAGTATATATAGCAATGTAGGTATTTTTAAATTAAAATTTGAATCCACTATGTCGATATGGAATCTTCTCTGGCTTCTTTAACTTAACAAGAAATCTAGACAGGAACTGGGTTTTTGTCAGTTTTTCATATTTCCTATGTAAAAGGTTCACACAAGATACTTTGATTTAAAGGAAGAAAAAAAAAATAACCAGAATACTATTTTTTTTTTTGCAATTAGCTGTAAAATGTCTTCAAAAATTATTTCTGGAAAGTTTGCAGTCCTTCAGAAAATGTCAACATTAAAAACTAAGCAGATGTTTAATTATTGGTGCAGTTTTTCAAATAGGCTTTTTATGACTCACCAAGACTATGAAATCAATTCCATTAAGAGACCTCACCTACATTATTATGTCACAATATTCTGATTTATGTGCTATCTTCTGAGACTCATTGTGTTCAGCCTGCCTTTGCCACAAACATGGCCATACATCTTGATTTCATAACTCATTCCTGTTCCCCCTCGACCTCTTCCTGTAGCCACTCATCAGAGGCTCTGAGGGAGTAAATATCAATTGTTGCTCTTAAAGAGGTGGATAGAATGACCACATTTCCAGGAACTTGTGGAACAGCTAATGCCACTCTAGTCCATTTGTTAGAAATAGATACTCAATATTTTATGCTCTAAAGCCAATTATAACGTGTGACAAGGCCTTCATTCCCAAGGACCTGATTGAAATAAAAACCAAATCATCATTTTTGTTCTTACCATTTTTCTCTGAAAGAATATATACATATACCTCGCGAAATCCAACTTATTAATACAATTTAAATCCGCTTAAAAATGCATAAACTGTTAGTTACTGATGAATTGTTAAGACTAATCATAAATTTTCTTTTGACCATTTATAATCAAACAAATAAAAACTGCTTTAAATGCTCTATTTAGGTAAATGGGAGGGCATGAATCTATAAATCTTGACGAAAGTCACATACTTTATTATAATAGAAAAAAATGGTTAAATAAGTTAAAATTAATCAGATCAAGGTAACACAGTAAAGTCAGAATTATATGATGCAAACACCCAGAAACAGAAGTTACTAAATAAAAAAATATTGTTACCAATAGAAGAAAAAAAGAATCAGAGTTCTTAGCCAGACAAAACATCGAGTTGGTAAGAGGTTATGGTATCGATTGCAGCCTCTCAGCTCCTACATTCCTGTGTTAGTATATGTCCTTTTGGCCTAAGGACAGATGAGGTCTGTGAATAACATTTTTAAGCTCTTCAAAGAGTTAGAGGTGTTTCATTTCCAACATGGTTCAGTTGTGCTTCCATCATACCCAGAGTCCTGAACAGCTCAGATGATATTCCCCAGTGAGCTCTCTGGATCTTAGATTTCCTGAAGGTAACTCCTAGCCAAGAATACCCGACCGAGGGCATCTCAGAAGAAAGGTCTCTTCTCCTAGGAAATATTGTTGTTGTTCTTACAATAGATCAGCTGCAATAATGATTGGACCATGTCATTTGTCTCCTTTACTTTTCCTCAGAGATCCAGATATATTAGGTAGGTAATCCAAAGACCCAAAATCAAATGATTTCTAAAAATTTCCATCTCAAACTTGGTTAGAACCATGGGATTATATGAACTGATATACTATATGGGGCTTCAAGAGACTAGAGTCCAAATACACGGATCATACTGTGAATTATCATTATTTTTACATATATATAAAGCAAACCCTATACATATTTCTTATACAAACATTATTTTCCAAACATTGAGGGATTTTTTTTTTTTTTGCACAGACAAGTAAACTGAAGTTCAGATTGCCATAAGCTATGCTAAAACTTGAATTTATAAAAAAACTGAAACTGCTTTCGTGTGTTTTTTAAGTTTACAATTTAAAATGATAAAACTATTATTAAAATAGGTAGAAATATCACACTTAGAACAAAAACATCCTAGCTGCTGTTGGAAACCTATGGCGACAATGCTTAAACCCAAACATTGAGGAAAAGTTTGGCAAGCAAAAGCTCATCTGAAGAGTTTGTATAAAAAAAAAAAAACACTCAGAGAGTACTAGAGGATGAGTGCTCAAATCAAGAAAATTATTGTTGTATTATGCCAGGATTCATTGAAGTAATATATATCCAAAAAATTTAAAAACAATTCTTGGGATACAGGAAATACTGAAGAACTGAATGGGGAGCTCAATCACAGTGGCTTTTAAATGTTTTTAATAATTTTGAACTTTAGCGTGAAAGAAATGGACTACCACTGAAGAGTGTTGACATGACACATTTCTTGAAGAGGCGCATTTCACAAAATAAGGTCCAACTACAGGTTGGAAGACAAAGTATTAATGCAGGAATGTGGGTTGAAAAAATAGTGTAAGTAATGAAAGGAAAGAAGGAAGGACGGAAGGAAGGGAGGGAGGGAGGGAGGGAGGGAGGGAGGGAGGGAGGGAGGGAGAGAGAAAAGATAAGAAAAGAAAAGAAAAGGCTGATTAATTTGAAAGACCTGGAGAAGACTGAACAGCCAGGATAATGAAACTAAGTGAATATGAGGGTTGAGGAAAAAGAAGTTCAGAGTAACACTCCACTTTATGGTAAGGCCACTAAACACAAGCTTTGCCATCAACTGAGATCAAAACACACACATAGCGTGAATTATAAAACATAAATATATAATGTTCTGGTTCAGATTTAAGGAGTCAGAATAATCATATCTGGTGTACCATAGAACGATAGGTGAATATATATGATGTGAATGAGAAAGAAACATAAGAACTACACTATCAAGTGAAGCCAGGTAAGAAAATGGTAAGTGCTAAGAAGACTTGAGACATTTAGATTTCCTCAGTTCTTTGTATCTTCTAGTTATTAACCTTCCAATAGGGGTGTGGGTGACAAAATTTACGTCCTGTGTTCTCAGTTCTCTTTTTACTCTGTTGATTCCTTTGCAGTGTGAAAGTTTTTTTTTAATTTGATACAATCCCATTTGTTGGTTCTGGGGGTTCTTTCTTATACATCAGGTGATCTGTGGAGAAAGTCTTTACCCTGTCCTGTATCAGAGTTTCAGTTATTTTGTCCTCCAGGAGGTGTAGTATTTTCATTTTTCTATCTAGGTCTTTGATCCACATTGAATTGATTTTAGTACATGGCGATGGGTGAGTGCCTGAGATACCATCTTTTACCAGTGAGAATGGCTTATAAGAAAAACTCAAATAGTGGAAGATGCTGGCAAGGTTGTGGGGGAAAAGGAACCTTTATACATTGCTGGCAAGACTATAAGCTAGATGGAAATCAGTATGGAGTTTTCTAAAAAAAAAGCTGAAAATAGATATTCCATTTGACCCAGTAATATCTCTTCTGAGTTTATCTCCAAAGAGTTACATGTATATCCATGTATTTAAATTACAGAAAGACATGCATATACATGTATATAGCAGCACATCTAACAATAGCTAAATTGTGGAAGATGCCAAAATGTTCAATAATAGACCAATGGATATAGTAAAATGTGGCATATGTACACAATGGAGTACTACTCTGACATAAAGACAGATAGATTTGAATCATTTGCAGGTGAATGGTTATAATTTCATACCATCATGTTTAGTAAGTTGAGTAAGACTCGATTAAATATTGTGTGGTTTCTCTAATATGATAAACCCAGAATATCGATATATAATAAAATCAGCTGGGTGAGATATTGGGAGTCAAGGGGGATGGGAGTGGAAGTGGGAGTTGAAAGGGGGGAGGGGAAGGAAATGTGAATTTGACACAATATATAAGTGGACAAAATCCTAAAGTTTAATATAACCATTGCGTATCGCATACACACACACATGTGTTTGTAAATATATACATGTATATATTAATAGAAATGAGAGCAAAAGACCAATGAAGACAAAATTCAAGCTAGTGTGCTGTCAGGAAATCACAGGAGAGAACGTTTCAATAAGGTTATCTCAATATCAGTAAGTATGTTAAGAAACAGCTGAGAAACACCCATTACATGTTCCACAACGGGAGGGAAACTTTGATGGGAGAAATGTTAA
This sequence comes from Ctenodactylus gundi, assembly GCA_004027205.1. Taxonomy (NCBI): domain Eukaryota; kingdom Metazoa; phylum Chordata; class Mammalia; order Rodentia; family Ctenodactylidae; genus Ctenodactylus; species Ctenodactylus gundi. The sequence continues at coordinate 606,951 of PVKB01000339.1, forward strand.
TGGAATCCAAGGAGGTAGAAACCTGGTGGAATTAAAGTAGAAATGCAAGAGAGGATTTAAAAAATTAAGAAAGTAAACACCTAGTGTATTAGCTTCCTCATTACTGAGGTACAATGCGTAAACCTCACAACTTAGAGGAAGTGAGGTTTAAATGGCTCACGGTTTCAGTTCATGATCAGCTTGCTCTAAGGCAGTGACATCACTGCAACAATGCATGGTGGAGCACAACTCCTTAGCTCATCATGGTCAGAATCAGAGCATGAAAAGAGTGCCAGAGCAAACTGGGTAGAAACCCAGAATAGACTCCTGAGACCAGACCTCATGATCCTTGCTCCTGACATACCTAGAAATGTGGTCAATCAATCCTCAGGGCAGATCTCAAAGCCAGTCAAGTGAAAACTCCACCTGAACCACGACTACTATTTCGAGTTTCATTTAAAGAGTAAGAGAAATAAGAATCAGCTAGAAGTACTCAATAGGTCAAAGAAAAAAGTTACCTTAATTTCCTGAGGCTGTTGAGCACTGTCGTAAGAAAGACATTGCCATTTGCAAACTGATGTCAAGGAAATGAAGCAAAGAGATGGAAAAAGAGAAGGAGGAATACACAGAGCATGGGACTGAAGAAAAAAGTGAAAAAGGGAATAGAAAGCAGAGAAGATGGGATTTGTTGGTCTATTGATGAAGAAAAGTTTCTATTTTATACAATCATATTCTTAGTAAAACAGGAGATTCAGCCATCTTGCTGAAATTGAAGGGAGAGCTAAAAGGATTTGTAGAGAATGGAAAAGGCTCAAATTCATAGATTTTGGAAATTTAAAAACTGCTGGTTTGAGATACAAATAAGCATCTCTAGTGTTAGGAGACACTGGAAAATACCTAGTGATAGGAGGCTAGTGGGTTGAAGAATAATAAAAGAATGAATTTAATGCACATTAAGATATTCCTTAAAACAACAAAAAAATTTGATATATTTAAAAATTTTGGAGTGCTCATTGGAGTAGCTAATTTCTATCATTTATATAATCCAGGAATCATGATAATTAAAATAAATGACAATTTACAGTATGTCAGAATATACTCCGCAGCATCCTCCCATGTCTATTTGGTAAGTGGCTTCCCACAATATCAAAAGATGTCTCATAGTTTCTAATACCAGAAATATGTAGGCATCTAATAATTTCCCTTCACAAGTTCCTAACATTCACTGTGGTCCTCTCTACTTTGTGATTCTCATCTCTATTTTAAAATACAAGGATTTAATTATCAAATGGTTTTGCTTTATTGGAGATTTTCCCACCAACATGCCTGAGCTCTGACTCACTTCTACCCCTGATGGTGAGTAACCTAACAAAGTGCCTCGCCTGTGTTCTCACTTACTAGGTCAGAAGAACAACCTCTCCAGACACTGTAGGATGCTATGTCCGTATTTACAACAAAACGTCTCAAATCATTCTCCTCAAATCCTAGATGCTATTTGCTGGCATCTAGAAAAGAAAAAGAAATCCCCACTATACACACTGATTGTTCCTCAATGTGCTTTCTTCTTTAAGGGATGTATCTTGATTTGGGACATTAGTTAGGCCCAAAGGACCATATTATAAAAATAGTTTGTCTCTCTAGTTTAATAAGCTGAAACAGAAAAAGAAAAAAAAAAAAAAAGGCTGATCAAGAACAACAACAACAACAAAGCCAAAAGGAGAATTTTGGAAACTAGCAGGAGAAAAATTAAATTATTTTATTTCCATATCATTTAAAAATTAGGTCCATTGTCCATCTTTTTTCATAGAACACTATACTTGGTCCATGGATTAATTTCATGGCTGGGTTAAATAACAAGCAGATCTTACTGACTCTAAAGGCTGGCAGATCTGATAATGACTTACAGAAGGAGACTGTGGTGCCTACTTGTCTGAATAATTTTAAGGACTTGGCAAATAATTCTCAAGGACTTTTTAATTGTAGCCTTCAGAAAGCCAGAAGACAGGCAAAATGACCTTTGAAGCTTTCCTGCATTCTTGAATGTATGAGAACAAGCTCTTAGTTTACCTTAGTATGATATATTCTACATATAACATGAATATGATTTATTCTAATTGGACGCAGCGTTACTGCCAAGGATGGTCGTGGATAGGGCTCCTTCCTGTCTTCCGCATAGAGCAGTGGCCCTGCCTGTTGTTTAAATTAGCCTCTCATGCAACCACTAACTCAAGTCTAGTGATGATTCAAGCCAGAAGCAGTAATTTTATTTATATGATGTCTTGTGTTGAGGGCAGGCTAGTCAAAGAAAAACAAATCTGGAAAGGACAATGAATTAAATCAAAGCTGTTCTGCTCGTGGGCTGTACTCCAGCAGAAAATTGTGACGTCTATCTACAAAGGTTTGTAATGACTCTGCCAATACTAATTATTTAGCATGCATCTTACCCATTTTCTGGGAACTCGGGATACCGCTAGTAAGTGTAGCTCTCGGAGTAATGCCTTCCAGCTGAATGACAACACAACAGCTTTAGCTGTCGTATCCCTCGTTGGGGAAAAAGGCACTACTTTAGTGAATGGAATAAGCTCAGACAGTTCAAAAGTTCATAATAAACATATTTCATAGCTCCTTTATAAATGGTGAAGGAAGGCTCAGTGAGAGAAATACTTACATCTGATTCCATTGGGATGGCAAAATATTCACGGTGGATTAAATATATTTAGCCCTTGTCTACTTCAATATTTCTCTCTTGTCTTCTACCTACGAGAGACTTCACTGGCTGAAACTGCATTTTATATCACATGTAAAATAAATAGACTGCCTTGTTGGTTGGGTTGGAAAAAAAAAAAAAACAAAAAGTGTTGCCACTTATTGACAGAAAACCAAAAACCTGTTTTCATGAATGAAGTCGTAAGTAATTTTGTTTGATGGGAAAGAGGCAGTCTGCAAGTAGTATTTTAAAAGACTCTGGGTTTTTTGATGGATGTTAGTAACAGCATGACACAAAGCTGTTCCTAGCCATGTTTTATTGCTTTACTTTTTCTTCAGGATTTAGCCTATCAAAATATGATACATTTGCCAGAGCAGGGGAAAAGAGTTCTCCCGAAGAGAATTGCCATGACAATCTTGTCTTTGTTCATTTGTTGAAATGCTATCGGGATAGACGGTGTGACTATATCTTCAGGTTTGGCGTTTTTATCATGGAAATGATGACAGTGCTTTGCTATTCTCAGTCCACTTTCTTTAGAAGTAACACTGTTTAGGAGAGGGCGAAAGTAAAATTAATTCTGTCCTTAAAAATCTAAACAAAAGACTTATTTAGGTTTAATTTCGAAAGCACTTGTGCTCCTGACTCTACATTATTTAGAAATTAAATTGTGTACTTGAAGTAGCTGGTTGGCAATGGAGCTAAGTTCATACTACATTTTGTGCATATGGACTTCCCCTCCCCTTAGCCAGACAGATGGATCGACAAGGATCCACATTGTTTGGGAAAGATTTGAATAGAACTATTGGGCACTGGTTCACAACAAAAATTAAAATCCCATTTTTATGTTAAAATACAACTTTAGCCATGCAACTTGATATTTTGGTGTTATTTTCTGTTAGATGTATTTGGAAATGCGATCTTATCTAAAGGACAGTGATAAGCGTTAAGGAATAGAATTTCATGAGCTAAAAGCAAGCATTAAAGATGATTTAAGATGTATCCTTTGCAAAACGATGGAAAGAAATTAAACACTTTAAGAAGGAGCATTAGCCATTTTGAATTTAATTCACACTGAAGTCAATTTTAAAACTACTTCAATTTAGCACTAACTTTTGTAGTTAATTATAGTAATTTAGAACGCTGAAATTTATCCCATTGTCAAAAGTCATTTTATGATTATCAAGATTTGTCCTGAGGTAGATGTGGAAAAGGTAAGTATGTGTTACCCTTTCTGTAGAATTTTTAAAGATTTATGTTTATCATGTAAAAGTTCAAATAAGAAAGAAATCTATCTAATAATTAAATAGAAAATACTAATTACAAGAATACTTACTAGGATCGCCCAAGTATTTTCTATCTAAAAATATTGAATTTGAAAAATAATCAAAAATTCATATTTCAATTTGAATAAAATGTACCAGAAATAAGTAGAATGGATTAAGGAAGTAGTCCAATATGACAAGACTGGTAAAAATAATCATATGAATAAATATATTTGATTTTAAAATCTCCTACAGTGACACGCTAGATTAAAGCTACTATTAAACAGTACTCCTAAATTACCATTGTACTTGACATATATATTATTTTATATAAAGCTATGTAGCTTTATAATACTGTTGTAAAACATAGGTACATGATAAATACACACAAGCAAGACTGATCACTGATGGTCAGTCAGGAAACACTTGCCCTCAAGAATTAGCACATGAAGATTAAAAATATCAAGTACAGTATAAACCCTAACAATCCCACAGAGAGATAGAGGAGAAAAAGGCACCTGGACAGCTATTGCAGGCAGGAGTAACTGTTCCCTTTCCATTCTCTTCTGACCTTGTCGGACCTCTCACCTTGAGCTCCAGCATCATTCTGTCTATGCCACCCCATCCATTCTTGTTCATGTAGATAGAGCTTGATGTAAATTGCTTAGTCTAAATACCCACAGGAGAACTCTCATTAATGATCAGGACTTAGCAAGTTACATTGTTTTCAGGCAAATATTTGCTCTTCTTTGCTAATATGGTGCTTAAGTTTGTTGACAGTGGGATGATAAGCACTCAAGGTTTTGCAGATATTTTTGGAGACAACTAGTAAAAGTAAACACAAGCTAACATCTATTCAGGCTTTGAGTTGTCATTGAATGGGGTAATGGGGAAAAAACTGTACATTGCTCTTAAGAAGGTCAAATGGTGTTTTGTCTACTAATAACCGAAGGGTATTACCTACACCAAAAGTGGTGAACAGATGGCTTTAATTACTCAGTACATTAATATTTCATATTTATTGAATATTTAAAATTTCTTCAGGCAATTTCATACATATTATCTACTTGCATACTATATATTATCATAAGTAAAACAAAAATGCATATAACTATGATACATACACAAATAAAATACACGGAAGTAGAACTAATGGTCTACATCGTCATGACGTTCCCAGTCTGGGGTGGGTGAGGCGAACAAGAAAATATAGCATGTACATGGGGGAACACAGATATTCATCATAGATCAACAACAATGATGAGGATAAACAGTATGTCTTATTTGACATGTATACCAATTCATGAGACATCAATACTATGAAGACATTAAAATGAATTACACCTAAAATTTAAAACACAAAAATGCAGGATTACTATGTATTTTAAAAATTACCACTTAAACTATTGCACAAATTAGCAGAGAACTCCATTTTTAAATTAGTGAATACACTTATTTGTTTCCAGTGTTCAGGATTAATAATGTGACAATATATAATCTATATACATAATGATATCTGAAAAAACAAACAGGTGATTCAAGTTATTTTTGGTATTTTTATACAATAATGTTTTCTTTTAGTTAGTCTTCCCTTCAAAAGAAAAGTTGTTTTCCTTCATTGTTTTTTCAGTTAGTTAATTTAGGTTTTTTCTTTTCTTTTCTTTGTTATCTATCAAATATATAAAATTATTAGTCTTTTTTACATTAGCGGAGATTCTGGGCTTGGCTTAGAGAGTACTGTCATTGATTTACTGGTGCTCAATCTAATACACAGCCTCTATCTATTTTCTCCGACCACATTTTCTCTAACTGCTGTCCACAGAGCTCCTTTCCTGGAATTACATTTTTAACAATCTTGCTCAAATTGCAAGCACCCAATTGCCTTTCCTTGAGGAATGTCTGAAGCCTGGACATGTGAGATAAGACAGTGGAAGATGACATAGTCCATACAATTTGTCTACAGAAATCTTCACCAAGTGATCAATGACTACCACTAATGGAAATGTGGTTTCAATTCCCTTTTTGACAGATGGTCTACACTACACTCTCAAGAGATGTGTTTTCCCTGTCAACCTATTTTTTTTAATATATGTGCTTGTATTTGGGACCAACATGACAACTATATTACCCTGTTGTCGCTTTTCTGAAATACTAAATTGGCTTGCATAGTGAGTTTGTGTTTTTCCTACATATAATCACACACACACACACACACTCTCTCTCTCTCTCCCTTGCTAGAAAGTGTTTGTGACTCAGATTTCAATGTAATCATTTCAAAACCCGAAAAAACATTCAAGAAAATTCAGTGTGTTTTTTTTTTAATTTTTTTTTTAACTTCTAAGAGCTGTTACCCATCAAGCGCTATTATCCATCAACTGTCTTGCAGAAAATTTAGTGTAAACTGGTTGTTTCAATAAAGTATAATGGCCTTATCTTTAACTATGACATAATTCAATCAAAAAGGATTTGGAATTATCAATTATATTGTCAGAAATCACTTTTCTTTTTCTGCCTCTTAGTCCACAGCACTCAAACACTCAACCCAACGCTCCAACATGCTAAAGAATCAGCTCCTACCTTAAAAGGATTCCAAAAATTCTCCAGCCCTGCTGTAGCAGTTCCAGTTATGATATTAACTGTGGGTAAGATTCTGCTTTTTAGTGCCTGTATATTGCTTGCATATCTGTCTAGAATTTTGATTTCTTCCTTAGTTCTTAGATTTGAAATCCCTTTCTTGTTCTATGTCTCAGTAGTGTCTTATCACTTACCTGAGTAGAATTCAAAACTAGGTTAGATATTTGGAAGTGAAAGTTAGGGATGTATTGCACACTGAGCTCATTTATTATCACTTACAATAGAACCTCATTTAGAAAATATTGAATTGAAGGGAGCAACATGATGATTTGCCAGCACACGTTTTTTTATATTTTTTGGAGTTGTTTGATTTCTTGTTTTTGTTAGTTAATTTGTTTGTTTAAGTGATATCCAGGGAAAGGATGTAATGTAACATTAGAAGAGTAGATTCAATTCAGCTATTGGTGTTGATACAAATTGGAAGATTGTTCTTCTTCAATCAAAAGGGATTTATTTAGTAAAATATAAATTTTCAGATATATCTGAGATATAATCAAAATACACAGTGGATGTTCATTTTTTAAAAAATTATACCAAAAGACATTTTGACATTAAATCTCAACATCTTCACCTATCTTTCAAATATAATTATCCTATCATTTGTGCCACTCTTTGAAGCTATTTTAGAAGTTCTGATTTGTGCGTACCTTCACAAGGTGAGATTTAAAAAATATTGTAAGTACTGCTACTCATTGTCATCTAACAGAAAGACAATCTCCTAAAAACATTACAGTACATCCTAATGCAACTAACTCAGCAGATGTCACCTCGTGCAACTTCTGAAAGTCCCCAATGTCAGAATCCACATGAAAGCTAAATTGTTTGAGGCATCATCTCACTCTATAGTCCTGGCTGGTCCTGAACTCACTGTGTAGCCCAGGCTGGCCAGAATCAACAAATTGGACTACATTAAACTAAAAAGCTTTTGTTCAGTGAAAGAAACAATCAACATGGTGACCAGGCAACCCATATCCTGGGAAAATATCTTCACCACTAAGGATTCAGACAAAAGGTTAATATCTAAAATACACAAAGAACTCAAACATAAAACTCCCTAAAATAAATGAGTCTATCAAGAAGTCAGCAGCTGAAATGAAATAAAGCTTCTCAAAAGAAACAAAAGTGGCCAACAAGCACATGAAAAAACTGATCATCAGAGGAATTCAATTAAAAACAATGCTAAAGTTTCATCTCAACCTCAAGGAGAATGTCTTACATTAACAGCTCATAAAACAATTGTTGGCGAGGATGTGAAATAAAGGAACTCTGCTCCACTGTTGATGAGAAGGCAATCTGGTACAACAGTTATGGAAAGCAGTGTGGAGATTCCTGAGAAAGCTGAAAATAGAAATTCTGTTTGATCCAGCTACTATGCTACTGGATATGTTCCCAAAAGAAAAACGTCAAGATACCAAAAAGACACATGCACATCCATGTTTATAAAAGCACAATTCATTATAGCCAAATCCTGAAAACAACCTACCTGCCCATCAAAAAAGAAATGGTTAAAGAAGATACGGTATCTGTACATAATGGAATACCATGCAGACATAAAGAAAGACAGATATCAAACTTTTGAAAAAATGGGGCCAATTCAAGTCAATAATGCCCAGTGAAACGGACCAAACATAGAATAACTCGCTAAAGATGAGATTCTCTCTTAGGAAATTCATAAAAATAATTGCATAAGAAGACCATAATATGAGTGACAGGGTAGAAAGTGAGGGAAATGTTATCTAGGAAAGGGGTGAACCTCTGAAAAAGGAGTGGGTGAAGTTCCACATTGATTTTCCAAACTCCATGCCTCTAATGTGTTATAGAATTTGGAATTCGTGCACATACAAATAAAAAACTCCCTACAAAGAAATTGTAGATATAAAGGACAGGCAGATGTCCAGTGTATGCATAATTGTTGTCCATAGAAGAGAAACAAAAATAACAAAATATAGCAAAAATTTAAAGACATAGTTCAGAATAGAAATGTCACTTCCATTTGGTTCTATATAATGACTATATTCTGGGTTTAGAACCAAATGGTGTGTTGGTGGGAGCTCAGGGGAATGGGGAAGGAGTGGGAGGGATGAAAAGGGTGAGGCGGGAGGGATTGTAATATTGATGCAATGTATGTGTGCACAAATTACTCAAGGTCAATGTAAACATTGTGTATCATATATAGATGGAAAAATAAAATAAATTATTTGATTCTATATATTTTAAAATAAACAGCAATACTCTTGCTTCAGCATCACAAGTGCTGGGATAACAGGTGTGCATCACCACACTCAATTTTTGTGGCTCTAGGGAATTGAACGCAGGGCCTTGGTCTTGCTCATCTGTTGCTCTAATCACTGAGCTATGCTCCAATCCCTGAAAAAGAAAGGTTTTTTTTTTGTTTGACAAGACATCAATCAACTATGGAAATGCAACTAAAGGCACTCTTGAAAAAGGACTTCTAGAACCACATCAGAAATTAGCTAATGCAAAGCAAAATGCTCCCAGAATCAAAAATAGGATTATATCAAATTAAAAAGTTTCTACACAGCAAAGGAAATTATCAACAGAGTAAAGAAAGAATTGATAAAATAGGAAAAATTTTTCACCACCTATACCTCAGGAAGGAGGCTAGTAACTGGTAAGTGCTAGGAACTTAAGAAAAACAGAACCCTTAAATTCAAAGACCAGATTAAGAAAAGGGCAATGGAAATGAAAAGGCAGTTTTCAAATAAAAAAGTTCAAATGGCTAGCAAATACATGAAAAGATGCTCAACATACTTAGTCATCAGAGAAATGCAAATCAACCCATCACTAAGATATCATCTAACTCCACAGAGAATGGCATAGATCAATAACAAAAACAGCAATCAGTGCTGGTGAGGCTATAGGGGAAAAGAAACCCTTTTGCACTGCCGGTGGGATTGTAAACTGGTGCAACCATTATGAAGGGCAGTATAGAAATTCCTCAAGAGGCAGAAAATAAATATCCTCCTTGATCCAGCAATATATCTTCTGGGAATTTTTCCAAGAATTAAAGGTATCATATAAAATAGATATATGTATACATATGTTCACAGCAGCACAACTAATAATAGCTAAAGTATGGAAGGCACCAAAAATATAATCAACAGACCAATAGATATAAAAATTGTGGTACATGTACACAAGTGGAGTACTAGTCAACTCCAAAGTTACTTTTGAGGATTTGTAGGTCAATGGATGCAACTTGAGACCATCATGCTCAGTGAAGTGAGTCAGACACAGAAGGTTAAATATTGAATGTTTTTTCTAATATGAGAAACCCAGAGTAAGGTCATTTCATAGAAGAAAATGAGGGGAATAGTGGGAGTTGGGCCACCTGGGGGGCAGGGGGAGTGGAAGTGGGTGGGTCAAAAAGGGTAACTCTGACATGATATATATGTGCACAAAATGTGTAAGTTCAATGTAAACATTATGTATCACATATGCATGAATTAGTAAAATGGGAAAACATTGAAAAAAGGAGTACCAAGAAAAATAGAATAAGCATGTTTGAAGGAAGGAGGAGTAATTTGAGGGAAATTATGGCAATATATTTCTTATTCTAACAAATTTTTAAATTTAAACTCTCAGCACAATTTTCTATCATCCCACACACATACACAGATGCATGCATGCATACATATCATATGTGCATACCTATAATTTGAGATTTAAAATGTTCAAGTTATTGACTATTTTAGTGATGTATTTAACAATAAAATCACAACTTCACCTATCACGATAAAAATTTTAATAAGAATATTTGTGTGTGTGTATATATATACATACATATATATTCTTTTTTTTTTTTTTTTTTTTTGCTTTTTTGGCTTTGGGCCTACATAGCAGGTGTGTGGAGAATCCCGTTTCTGCCAGAGGCCATTTGGAAAATTACGACCTCCATTAGGCCACCATCAACTTAACGATTAGCCTGCTACACTTGATAAAACACAGCCTACAAGCCACACATTCCCCACCACTGACATATAGTTTATACCTGACTGATAGCTGTAAATGTCTTGGTTTAACTTGGATCTCAAAATTAAGTTTCACAAGGGTTTTTTTTTTTTTTTTGATACCATTTCGTTCTTCAGATTTCCCTCGATTTTCCTAGGATAAGCTTCTTATTTGCAGTCATTCATAGACTTATAATTAGAGATATATTACCGCTTAAACTTTGCCAGTGTTTTCACCTAGTAATTAAACAAATATGTTAATGGCCAGGATCCACACGAAATAAGCTAAATCAGAATTCCTCTGAAGCATCAACTCTTTTAATATCCTCCAGGCTTGAGAAACACTGCTCTGATACACTATTATAAGAGATATCTATCATGGTTCGGATCTGCAATGTCCCCTAAAAGCCTCATGTGTTTGAATATTGCGGATTATACATGGATTTCACATGCTGGTAAGAGTTGTGCATGATTGAAAATGGTGGATCCTGGGCCTTGACCCAGAGGGGCAGACTACTGGGACAGGACCCAGAAGGATATAGGGTAGCTCCACCCTTCCTCTTTGTCTTAGCTTCCTGTTTGCCGTGCACTGAATAGTTTCTTTCTATTTAGGGCTTCACCGTGTGCTTCCACAATTACAGGTCACCCTTGAATTAAAATAAACCTTTCCTTCCTTAAGTTATGAGTGTAGAATACTGTGTCTCAGCAACAAAAGACTAACTAAGACAATATTCCTTGCCTTCAACAGTCTTATTATCTCTCTAAGAGTTAATGTGCTTCAAAACCCACAAATAATCAGTGGAAGACAATTAGAAAAAGTTCTTAAGCCCTGAGTTCTGAAGTGAAATAAACATCTGTAGACTGGCTTTGACATATTGATTAATATGTATATGACTGAGAACAAGTTCTCCCTGACTTGATTACTTTGTTTGAAAAATACTTAGTGCTTCTTAGCATTGTAAAAAATAAGATAATGTAGAGAATGCTCTGAAAAGCGCCTGTCAAAAAACATTAGCCATCAAATAAAACAGAGTACAATGTCGATAATTTGAGTTAACAAATACAAATGACGTAACTAGAAGACTCCACTAAATACTAGAGCTGCTGGAGATGATTCCAAAGTGAATTAGAGTTTAACATGTCATAAAATATGTGGAAGAATTTTATATAAATTTAACTGAGGTGGTGCCTATGTAAAATTGTGGATAAAAAAGCTAACTCTAGTAGTGTACTGAGGCACTAATATAAATTATACTAAAATACTATTTTCAGAGAATTTGACCATCATGTTCAGGATTTTATATGCTGGCTGTGACCAAACACAACTTTCTATCATTTTTAAAATTGAGATATTTAATCTCCTTCTTGTAGAAGGTTAGAGGTTCATCCATATGTTACTGAAAGAGTGACCAATAATTCTACTTTGCCTGTGACTAAAATATGCACTAGGACATCAGGCTTTCATGGCTAAAACCATGATTGTCTCAAGCAACCTGAAATTCTTGATCATCCTACAATGTGTATAATAACATTTTGAAGATACCACCCTCTTCTTGATGTTATTACGTAAGCAAGTTTCCTCTAAACAAGCCACCCATTGTGCTGCTTCATTCAAATTTGGGCTGTGTCTCACGCATGCAAGCCACCCCGTGTCCCTCGCTGGCTTCCTAAGCTTGGTTCTTTTATCAGCCCACTGATTATTGTGAGGCTTCTTTCTTTTCTAACTAGGTGGACTGAGTTTCTTCTATTCAGCTAAAAGCCTTAATAGAGTAGGCAGATTAACAAGGTATATCCTGGGATGATACAGGTATTGTGTATTTTCTAATCTTCTGTGAATACAGGCGTATTTTACGAGGCACTGTCTCATGGGATATTGGACATGGTAGCGGCTCTGAAAACAGTCTCAAAGACTGAGCCGATTTCCTCACACAGGGAACTTGATACTCAGCAGCCACTGCGGGGACAGGCCTGTGATACATGTCTAATACGGCAGAGAGGAAAATTAGGAGCAGAGATCTTGAAAAACAGCTAGCAATCTTGAATTTAAAATCTAGTTTAAAAATGAGAATTGGATTTTAAAGACTAGGAAATTGTTAATGGAAAAAAGTGAAAATAAATGTAAGTAAGAAGCGATGAGTTTTCAGGGGCCAGAAAGACTACAGACATAAATAATAGAGAAAAACAAAGATGTAACTTTGCAAGTCATGGTTATTTGGTTAGTTAGGACACAAAATATGCCAACCCATCTCCTCAGAGTATTACCTGTATTACTAACAGTCATAAATGCCAGTTGGAATACATTGAGTTTCTATTCATTATTTTTCCTTTGGGAGAATATTGCCTGTCTTTCAGAATTGCTCTTTTTTGACTTACTTGATTTTAGCCCTCTTGTTTCTGGAATAGCATGGCCCAAGGTCTAATCAAGTCGTGCTTCTCAATCACATTCACTGTTAAGCTCAGTCTTTCAACATGAGAATGTCAGATTTCCTTTTGTGATTGTTTTCCAGACTCTCAAACTATTGGGAGATTACAGATTCTTTCCTTCTTGGGCATTTTACTTTTAATTTAAAAAGTTGTTTCATTTCCAAAATATGAGACATCGTCATTTCAGTAATCAACCAAACAAAACCAGGAAATGCTTGTATTCATGCCTTTGCTCTTTCAATACTGAAAAATAGTATAAAACAGAAAATATAAACTCTAAAGTCATTGTTATTGCCGGTAGAAAAAAATATTAGATTTTTTGGGGGAATGGGAGTCAAAGCAGCTGAGAGAAAAGTAAAAATATTTTATGAATAAAGGAACATAGACAGCATATCTGCAGATTTTAAAATTCAATTCTTCTATGATTGGGTAGTAAATTTTCAAACCACTCAAGTATTATTGTCCTTTCTTTTATCTTTAAAGAGAAAAGAATATGAACACACAATGTCAGGAGCTTTGCTGTCTGCACTGCTGCATTCAACCGCCTACAATTGTGCCTAGCTCATAATTGTTCCTCGAAAATATCATGGGTGACTCTAGCTTACTTGTTTGTCGAGTGTGCATACTTCTGCCTTTTAGCTATGTTATTAAATGTTTTCAATATGCATTTCCCAGATGTTTCTTTCTAACAGCACAACCAGCAGGAAAAATGTTCACTGTGTCTCTGAGTCTATGAAATCTCAGTCTATGAAAAGCAAAAGTTAAATTTTTTTCAAGTGTTTTGCAGAGTGCAGAGGCAGACCACGTAAACAGTAAAGTAGCTTACTGAGATTTTCCCTTCCTCACTCATGTCTTGAAAGGCAGTGTCAGTCCATTCATGCACTCACAATAAATGTCACTCTGCCCTTTACAATCAGCAGTGTCCTTCAAATGCAAGTCTCGATGGGTAAGCTTTCCTGTTTCTTCAAGGAGAACAACATTTTGCAACTGTTCCTGCTTATAAAAGCTTTATGGTAGTTCCATATAAAATAAAACCAAAAAAAACCCATAAAGTATGCAAAAGAGCATATAGCTATTAAAATTCAGCTGATAGCAAGACTTCATGCCATAAATCATGTTATACTCCTGACACTAGACTCTCGATTTTGAAATTGAACGTGGAAAGGTGTATTTATGAGTTTAATTGGTTGCCTGTCAACTTGATATTTTAATTTCAGGTAAGAGAGATCAGCTATCCAAAATACAAATGATAACTAATGAAAAATTGCCCAATGGGTATTTATAGCTGATGTACAGATAATTTATTGCTTCATTCGTTCGCTTAACAAATTTTCATTGTGTTAATCACTGTACTAGATTCTGGGAGTAATTTTTAAAAAAATAAAAAAACACAGAAATGAGGTAAGACATCTGCTCAAAGCTGAATATAAAACTATCACAAGTTCTTTTTGAGCCCAATATGCTTATAACACTTAACTTTTTTATCAAATAAGTGTAGAAACTTTATAGGCACAGAACTTTATGAAGTTAGCTGGCATCTACTTTGAGGAACTCCATTTTAAGCACAAAACTAAATTCTTAGTTGCTAGAACGTTTAGTCAAATGTTAGATTTAACTATGGCAAATGTATGCTTAAAATATGAGGGCACTTTATCCAGACTTAAAGTTTTATTATGTCAACATAGCATATAACCCATTGTTGATAATAAATATTAATTGAATTTGATGGTTTTAACAGATAAATGCTGTGTCTCCCGAGAATTCCAACTTCTTAGTTAGGATAATGTTTTTAACTAAATTAAAAGGCTGTCATCATATGGTCATCTTTATTGTTTTTTGCAAAAGCAAGTGTGTAATAAGATTGCTATCAGGAAACTTGTGACTTTCAAAAAGTTTTAAGGATAGAGGAAAACTCTGAATGTTGTTATTTTCTTAAAATTGGAAAAGAACTTTGCCTTAATTGCTAAGATGTACCCAAGTTGCCTTTTGTTTGGCTGCCAAATAGGCCAGAAAACAACAAACTCAGAGGGAGCAATGTGTCCAGACAAGAAGAACTCATAAAATCCTAAATGAAAAGGGAACCAATACAAGAAGATATTTCAAAATTTTAAATCAATCTTTTTTCCACAGCCTTGGACAAAAACATCATTTCCAAAGCACATTATGAATTTTACATCAGGAAATCAATTTTCTATGCATGTTAGTCATAAGAGAAGGAAAAGATTCTTCTCCATCCATTCTGATGGCTCACTTCATTACAAAAAATAAAATAAAATAAAAAAGGATGCTTTCAGAATAGGTTACACAGTTGAAAAGTAAGAACAGTCTAACTTTGGAGATCTCAAAGAGTAGAACCAATGATGTAGATACCCTCCAAAGAATAAAGAATACTAATCACAGTTGTGTGTAAACAGTGCTATGCTCCAATTTCGGGAGGTTTGCGGCTTAACCCATCACGGGACATTTTGGTTTTTTGTTTTTCTTTTCAATATTGGTATAAAAGGGAATGGGTCCACAGAGTTTTTCTTACATTAGAATCATAAAATTTCCAAGGCAAAGCAATAAGCTTCAGTTTATCTTTCTAACTGTATCACACTAGTATTAATTCCTATAATGTTACTGCATAGTAGTGGGTCTTGATTTATGTAGATGCTATATTTTGGTGATCAAAGCACAGAATTTCTCTCTTCTCTGCTGTTGATACAAGTGGTAAACTGACTGGCATCATTTTTCATGGCTTGTGCTTGTGACTGTTGAAGGGATTATGTCAATTTGAGGGAATTAAGAACCATATTTCGATGAGGATTAGGATTTGTGAACCACACCTAGACTGGGGATCAAAAACTGGTCTGGATTAGAGTGTGAATGATTTGTGGGCTGGCCAATGAGAGAAGAGCACCCACGCAGATGTGGGAGGGCCAACTGGAACTCCAAGGGTGTAAAAGGAAGGAAGAGGCAAGATTGGTACAGCTTCTTCCTCTGGGAAAGCTCTCGCCTTCGCAATTGTCTGCAGACACCAGACACCCATGTGCTATATTCCGCAGATCTTCCTTACAGATTCACTCCGGTCTCAACTTGTACCTGTCTGCCCGTCTCTGCTCTTTAGTTACCAATCTCCAGGCTTTGGTCTTTGCTCAAGATCTACAGCAGACTCTCACCTCCGGCTATCTTGTAGTCCCTGGTGGGAGATCTACTTCACGTCTGGGCAGCCATTTTGGACTATCTCTATCTTTGGATTTGTAAGCCTTCCTGATAGATCCTTCTGTGATAAAATCTGTAAATTCTGCCCCTTTTTTAATGAACCGAAAGTAATACATTTGTATTTGAACTACTATAGAAATTTTCAGAAATCAAAATCATGGTATTTTTTTTCCCTTAGTGGCTGAAAGGTGACACACCAATTTAGTCCTTTTTATCACTTCTACTCTCACGCGTTTGTGATACATAGTCACATACATATTACATACAGCTTGGGGAATTGGTGATACACAGGTTGCATGTTGATCTGTTTTTCTCCTCCCCTTCCTCTGGTCTTCTTTCCATCTCTATGCAGTCTACATTTCTACTTCCTGTCTTCTCTCTTTTGTTTTGGTCATTTATATTTTGGGCGTCTCTAAGTGAAACCATATGATGTTTAACCTTTTGTATCTAACCTACCTCACTAAGCATTATGGTCCAAAAGTGTACCCATTTTCCTAAAATTAGTCAAATTCATCTTTCTATCTGGCAAAGCAACACACATATGCGTGTGTGTTGCCTTTTTTATCCATTCATCTGCTGATGGACATATAGGCTGCTTCTGATATTTAGCTATTGTGAATCGCACTGCTATAAATATGAGTACACGAGTATCACTTTGATATGATGTCTTTATCTTTCAGAAAGATACCCAAAAGAAGTGTTACTGGGTCAAGAGCAGTTCCTATTTTCAGTTTTCTGAACGATTTCCATTGTCAACCAGTACTCTTTTAATTTGACTTTGTGAATGACTAAATACTGATATAGAAAAAAAAATCTATTACTCATAGCAACATATGATTATAGAATCAGCCCAGGCCTGGAGGAACGGCTCATCGGTTAAAGTGCTTTCCTAGCAAGAGCTAAGTCAAGTGCTAAGTACCCAAGTTTGACTCTCCAGCACCAC
The DNA here is from genome assembly GCA_004027205.1 of Ctenodactylus gundi. Classification (NCBI taxonomy): domain Eukaryota; kingdom Metazoa; phylum Chordata; class Mammalia; order Rodentia; family Ctenodactylidae; genus Ctenodactylus; species Ctenodactylus gundi. Next base: position 624,072 of record PVKB01000339.1, read on the forward strand.
ATAAGATGGTATGGTAGCACACACCTATAATCCCAATACTCGGGAGGCTGAGGCAGGAGGATTGCTGTGAGTCCAAGGCCACCCTGTGATCCATACTAAGTTCAGGACCAGCCTGAGCTACAGAACGAGACCCTGTCTCAAAAAAAAAAAAATTAAAGATTAGCCCAACCCCCGACCTGCAGCAGGCACATAACTAACCTGATCAAGGTTTTACCCACTTGCTGTTCACTTTGACTTTTCACTTTTTAATTCGCACTTTCACAGACTTACGTGTTCTTCAGACATATTCCAGAAATTTGTAAAAGCAAGTGACTTTTTTAAAAAGGCTAATTAAATAATCATTTCTCCTTTTTTGGCAGGGTTTTGGGGGACCGGGTCTCACTCTGTAATCCAGGTTTGTCCTGAACCCACTCTGCAACCCATGCTGGTCTCAAACTCATAGCAATCTTCCTGCCTCAGTCTGTTGACTGCTGGGATTACAGGTGTGTATCACTACTCCCAGCTTATGTGGTTCTATGAGATCGAACTCAGGGCCTTCTGCTTGCTCGGCAAGTTCTCTAGCCCCTGCTCTACCTCCAGCGCCTCCTGTCTCAAGCATCTTATGGGTGTCACAGAATTAACCCTCTACTCACAGGTCCTACCTGGGTGGACTGAAATAAAAGCTGATTAAACTTTGTGAAGAAAAAAAATGCACCTTTACTGATTGTGTGCAAGCTTTCATCTTGTCCTTACTCCTTAATCAGTACAATATGGCAAGTATTCTTAACAGCGTGTACATGGTACTAGGTATTATAAATCATCCAGAGATGATTTCAACTACAGGAAAGATGTGCATAGGCTGTTGTGCTATTTTATGTAAAGAACTTTGGCACTCACTTACATTTTGATGTTCCAGGGATCCCAGGGCCAATCACTTGAGGATACTGGGGAAATAATTGTACTTAATTGTTTCTAAAATGCATTTTAAAACACATTTTTTTTTTCCCTGTGGCAACTACAATCCAGTGTGTTCTACTTCACCTCTCAGAAACCAGAGAACCAAACAAAATTAAAATTGTTGTTTCACCAAATTTTTAAGTGGACCATGAATTGAATCAAAATTATGCAGATAATTGGGATTTTGCAGTGCTACAAAGGGATGATGTATAATACCACAAGGTTGTTTAATAGTATAGTGTGCATATTTAAGCTGGAGAAGATTTACATCAAGCATCTCTTGTCGAAATATTCTAGAACATAACACATCCACCAACAGCCATGCTCTGTAGAACTTTACATTGAATACACACACACACACACACACACATACACACACATACACACACTTTTATAAAGTGCAAATATGCTCATGACTTACAGAAATGACCATAAGCTGACAGTGCTAAAAGGGTTTATCATAACACAGTCTGGGTTAGTGCCCATAAAAATACACATAAAAGATAATGCTCAAAAAAAATTCTACCAGTATCTAGAAGATAAGATACTCATAATTCCAGATTATATGATTTTTCAACTAAAAAGGAAATGTTTTCCCTATAGTCAGACCACGCATTTTGTGCTGTGGTGTAGATCTGTAATGACATCTTGATTCTCGATATTGATAAAATCAATTTCAACTTTTTCCTAGAGAAAAGAATTAGTTACTGAAAGTAGGAACAGGAAAGACATAGCAAAAATAAGAAACTGAATGTGAACACATATTTCAGTCTCAACTCAGATGAAACTTGAAATAAGTTACTTAAACTTTCAGAAGTCTTTCCATGTGTGAAATTATAATTATTTACACTAAACACTGCTGAAAATCCTTGTTTCAGGAGTGTCATTACATAAGTGCAAGTTGCAGTTAAGTAAAACAGAAGTAGCACATATTTGATAAAGTACATTGACCAAAACCTTGGGAACTGGCACATGATTTTAGGTTGATTACAGATCAAGCTTTATATAATTTTCCTCAAGTAGTAGCAATTATCAATCTTTATTTTAGTCATTTTCTCGTTATTGGAACCCAGTGTCTAATATCCACACCCAAAGGGAGGAGAGTGCAATGTTAGGTCATAGTTTCAGAAGGTCTCAGTCCATGAATGGTCCGCTTGCAGTGACGGAGGGGCCTGCACAGCTCAGGACGTGGTGGAAAGGTAGTGAAAAGGCAGTAGAAAAGCTTGAGCATGAAGGACTTCTCAAATACATGAGGTTTTTGGGAGATATTCCAGACCTAAATCACAATTTTGATACTATAAATATTGCTGACTCTACCAGCTTGACAAAATCCCAACGATCTTCCATTAAATTGATTTAGATGACCTTCAAACCCACAAAATGCCTTGTGAGATTACTGAAGACATTCAACAAAAATAATGGCTTTTTTGGTTTTGATGTGCCTTGCATGCAATCCCACACTTTCTATTAAGAGCATGTCAATTTTCCTTTAAGAATAAATCGCTCCTCAACTGAAGCCCATGTTCAGGTGGGACTAGCCCTACTCTCTCTTTGACTCTAGTCAGCCAATTAGTGAATTTCACCCCATACTTTAAGAATTGACATGAGACAGCACTTCTTCCAGGCCATCTGAGGTACGTGTGGTGACTATCAGGACAGAGAAGGCACCTGTCAGCAAGGTTTCTAGGTTTTAAAAATGCCAGTCTGAAGGCCACCACAGGATAGAGAAGGTGGGAATGTGAGCAAAGGGCAGCACTAGGATGAAGCCAGCAGGGAAGCAACCATAAACAAAAAATAAAGGGTTGTGTGAGCTCTTGTAAGAGCGCGAACTGAACTCAGCTGTGCTAGATAATACCCAGAATTTCTTATTACATGAATTAGTAAATGAATGAATTACTTTGATTTCTTTCTATTGCTAACAGAGCACTAACCAATAAACTTCTGAGGCTTACTATCTGCAAAACTGATATTACTACTGAGCAGAATAAATGAATTAACACTTTTAAAGTCTTAGTCTTGTGCTCATATAAGGTGAAATCGACAAATGCAATGAATGTTTGAATACAAATGCATTACAATACAAGACACATTGCCATTAATCCCTTTAATGTCCCCCTCCTTGTTTCTGGTAGCCTGATCTCTTTGTTCCTGTCACTTTCGGGAACAGGTCTGGAAGACCTCTCCTTGAGTGTATATATTTGCACAGTCAGGGTGTCCTTGATGGCCTGAACCAATTCATAGCCTTTACCTTTTGTGTTTTAACTCTGGGGAGGTGCCAGAAGTCGCAGAGTGCCAGATCCAGAGACTAAAATGAGGTCACATTATAGTGTTTTTAGAAGCCTGCCTTTCCATTAGAAGGTACTTGGCAGCAGCACTCCCTGAAATTATTTTTTTCATTACAGTTTGGACAGAACTACTTGAGAAAGTGACTAGAACAATGAAATAAATGCATCTGATGCAAGCGGGAGTATCATGTAGGTAGAAGATGAATGAAAATGTATTTCTTACTGTGATTATTTTAATTTTAAACATTTACTGTATATAGTAAATTATTGACAGTATAATGGATAATTATTATAATTATTATGAATTTCAAATATAAGCCAGAAATCTATTCAGGGATCAAGTTATTCTTTTACCAGAACTTACTCTCTAGGAAACTGACTCACTCTTTAGAATGAACATCAATATCTTTCAAAAGTGCGATGTCCTATGAGCCCTTCAGTTCCCAGTAGGCCTCGTGTCTTAGAGGTTCTGCTTCCTCTCTACATCAACACACTGAGGATCCAGCTTCAGAATATGAATCCTTGGGATTCAAGCAACGTTCATACGGTACTACACACCAGTATTAAGCATCATATTAAATGTTTGAATTAAAGGGGCACTTAACAATTTATTTGTTTGCTTTGGAATACTTTTTCTCCACACTAATAATTGGTAATACAAATAGTTTATTCATCTATGAAGCAATACAAAGAGAAATCAGTTAAAAATTCACAGGAAATAATAGAAAATATTAACAAATGGGATTAAAGCAAACTAAAAAGCTTCTCTACAACAAAGGAGAGAACCCCAAGTGAGAAGACAACAGGCATGATTGCAGAAAATACTTGCCAACTATTCATGTGGCTGAGAACCAATATTCAGATAATACACTGAACTTTCAAAACACTCAAGAATACCAAGTACTCCGATTTAAAAATGGGTAAATGATACGAACAGACACTTCTTAAACAGAAAACACAAATGGCCAACAAATACACAAAATGTCATTCAATGCCATTAGCTATTAGGAAAATAAAACCTGCAACCATTATGAGATATCAGCCCACTTCAGTCAGAATGGTCAGTGAGAAAATAATGGCGTGAGGCTATGGATAAAAAGATACACTCATACACTTTCTGTGAGTATAAAGAAGTATAGCTACTGTATAGAAGTGTATGGGCATTTCTCTAAAAACTAAAACTAGATGTACTATACGATTCAGCTATGCAACTCAAAGTATATATCCAAAGTGAAAAAATATGTAAAAGATATTTATATACCCATGCTGATTACAAAAAAAAAAATGCCCAATAGCTAAGATACAAGGTCAACCTAGGTGTCCATCACCAGGAAACAAATAATAAATATGAGGTATACATTTTTTCAGCCACAAAGAAAAATGAAATCCTGTCACTTGTAGCAAAATGGTTATAACCAGAAGTTATGACATTAAGTAAAATAAGCCAGAGATGAGCATGTACTACATGTCCCCTCTCAAAAATGAAATTTTAAAAAAATCTAACTTCAAACTAGAGTAGTGAGTCATAAAGATCAGGACTGGTATGGTGGGGGAAGAAAAGGGGGGTTGAATTTGAGTGGCCCAGGATGTACAGAAATACCACATTGATGCCCATTAATGTTTACTAATAAAAAATCAAAATACAATTTTACCATATTGATATATTTTTATTTTTTCTATTCGGACAAAAGTAAATTCTAGATCAGATCTTTGTGACAAAAATCAATAAATATTTTGGAGAATCCCATTATTGACTTAATAAACACAATGTTTGCTCATGGCTTTGAATGCATTCCACATTTCCAAGACTGTACACGAATAAAAAGACAATGCACTCTCCACTCCCATAGATCTACACAGAGGACTTGCCTGGAGTGTCAGCTGGGGCTAATTACTGATCCAATGGGTGAGTTCGGAAAAACGATCCACTCATGCTTCATTGTCCTTTTCTTTTTGTTGTTGAGAGACAGCTGTCGTCGCAAACACGTAATCTCTGCCCTCCCTTCCTCTAAACTTTACATTCCAGTTCCCAGAGGAACATTCAGAGGACCTATAAAAACAACCATGAGGCAAGCCTAATGTCGCAGGCCCATAATCCTAACTCTGAGACGCCAAGGCAGGAGAGTCATAAGCCTGCACCCAGCTTGGGCAACTTGGTGACTTAGTGAGACTCTGTCTCAAAATTAAAAATAAAAATGGTCCATAGATAATACCTCAGTGTTATGGCTGGGGTTCCATCTCCAGTATTACAAGAAGAAAGACAAAGAGACACACACACACACACACACACACACACACACACACACACACACACAGAGAGAGAGAGAGAGAGAGAGAGAGAGAGAGAGAGAGAGAAACAGAGAAAGAGAAAGAACTGTAATCCTGTTTCAATTCAAATATAAAGCAAATAACAAGCTGCTTCTTTCATGCAGATGAAGCCACTTTTGTTCTCTAAATATGGTTTTGAAACGTACATGTGTCTATATCTCAGGTCTGTTCAAATGCAAGCAGGAAGATGGTTGTGCTATGCCTTAACTTGCCAAGATTCCAACACCTATACTAATTTTCCTTATAACTTGCTAAATGGCATGGCACAGTGATTAATATATATTTATATCTATTCTATAGGAAGCACCATGATTTCAAGACATTTAAGCGATGATTTTGCCTAATTCTGGGTTTTGTAGCTATCTTTTAAAGTTCAGACTTCTTTTACATACATTTTTTAAAGATAAAGAATCTGGCATCCCACAGCACAGTCTACTGAAGGTCTTTCTTGTCCTTTCTTTGGTGCTACTGCAGGTCGATGATTTCTGTTTTGAAGAGAACAGGGGAAGGCACTGCCCCCATGAAATTACCACCTCACCTTGCTTAACCTTGAAGTCCCGCATCCCTCGTATAAAATCAGTGTGATGAACGACCCTGGACCTGCCGGCTCCTGCTAGAATTTCAATTAATCACACTTTCACATTCCAGGATTCTCAGAATCCTTTCTTGTACTGCCTCGTATAAAACATGAGGCGCCTCGATACCTAAAGGCTGAAATTTTCATAAATATTTTCACAGTCCTCAGTAAGCTTGTCTATTATATTCAGAGTAAACATTCATCTGGAATTTATTGCCCAATAACAGAAGGATCAATTCAACAGCGACTAATCATAAAACAAGTGACACATACCAGGCTTGAGAAGAAAAGAGAGAGCAGGAAGAAGTGACCTCAGGTGAATGACTTTGATGGCAAAACGATTTGCCAGGAAATTTTCTTAAGGCTATAAAAGAACGTAAGTACAAAATTGTAAGCCTAATCTGTAAGTAGAGATAGAATTGATGACTGAATATATAGAGGCAGTTGGGGGAACTTCCACACACATGCATATAATTTTAAAATATATTTTTGTATGAAAGCATTAATACTAGAATAAATCCTGAAATAAGTATCTGGTAAGATGCATTATAAAAGTGTCACATAACACAATAGATAAATATTATGCATCTCGAGGCTTGTTCCTTACATATGTGCAAAATTTTATTGAATGTAATTCACATTCTCCCACCCACCACTTATTTAGAAAAACAAATAAAAATTCTGATTCCCTGATTTATGAGGCTACAAGAAACAACAACAACAACAAAAAAGTCAAACAAGAGGTAACATGTTATTTTAATAAAAATTTATTAGAGTTAGAATTAGCAGGAACCAAATTATTTAGCAAATGATACTGACAAAAATAAATGGCGAAAGGAATTTTTAAATAACAGCTAATTCAAAAATTTAATAATATCAAAGTGGAAGAAAATTAGAAATTGTAGAGCAACATCTGTGTTTGATGAATATCTTTTGAAGGAATACATAAATCAGTGTTCAAAGAGATGAACAGATGGGTAAACAATATTCAATAATTACTAAAGACTATAACTTTATTTTGTCAATATTTATGTGTGTATGTATGCATGTGTGTAAAGATACACATAATACATATTTTATTGATAGCTTTAATTACAAAATATAATTTAGAATTTCCTAAGAGGGAGTGTGTGTGTGTGTGTGTGTGTGTAATATGCCTCTGTCTTATATCCATATGTGTTGTCATGATTAAAAAAAATTTTTCCTTACATCTAGTTGGGTCTATTCTACACAAAAAAAAATCCATTTTTACTTTTTAAAACCCTATTCAATATCACAGCCAGGATGTACAAAATTTTCCACTAATATGAATATCTCATAGAAAAAAATGATCCATTAGTTCTTGTTTTATAGCCACATACCTGGTAGAATTACATTTTTCATATCTCTCTTCATGCTATCAAATCGTTTTTCTGTCATGAGCATATCTCAAAAGAGCCTACTATAGCTTATAGACTCTTCCTAAGCTTCTTACTATCTTAACATGATAGATGGTCTTGGTGTCCTGATTATTAAAATACAAAATGTCCCAAATGAGTGAAGCTATTAATAATAATTTATAAAAAGCAAGAGAGCATGGACCATAAAAGCATTATGCCTCCAGTGGCAGCGTTCTCCACCATCAAATCATAAACCTGGCTACACATGCAGTCTGCATGCTTCCCTCCTAGACATGCATCAGATGTTATTTTAAATTTTCTTTTTTTTTTGTTTTTGGTAAATGATGATGAAGCTACAGGTTACTAGGAAATGCTTACATATGATTTTAATGCCTCAGACTTTAGATTGCAGTCCCATCATGCTGGAAAATTCTATTTGGAAATTTATATAAAATATGTAACAAAAATCTTTATATCAGAGATAACTTTTACCTTCTCCACCAATGACTGTGCTGGGTACAAAGATGACTTTTCCTGAGTCAACCTAGAAATAAGCTGCCAGTATAACTTCCTGCTATGGGTAGAGTGGCACTGTGTTCTTCCAGAAGCAATGAGCCATCCCAAGCTCAGTTGCTTATGAAACTACTGACTTAACATTTGCAGGATTTCTTGCATTTCATAGCAACCTTTGACGTTAGCTTATCCTGACCTCCCCAGGGCCTTGGAAAATATATAAGCTGTACAACTTTTACTCCAAAGTTAGAGGATAGGAAACAAACCATCTTGGAGTCTCAAAATTGGGATCATTTAGTTAAATGGTTAAATAAGGAAAATAGCAACTCACTTTATATGTAAATTCTTTCTAAATCCAAGGATTTCTGGGATTCTGTCTCTGGGCTTTAGAGGTATGCCATATGGACCCAAATAAAATTAATCATCTTTTTATCTTTCTGATTTTATCTGACAACTCTCCAGAATTTCTGTTTCTAGCATGTATATATCCTAGAATTTTAGGGAAGGCATCCCAAATATAAATATTTGCATATCACTTTGTGTGCTATCTCAGAGAATCACCTCTGCTTTCTTAAAAGCCACAAGACTAGACATGTGCTTCCTCACTCTGTCCTTGCTACCTCTTACATATTACCTTTGCATAGATACGAGAGAGATTGCTTGTTTTACATCCGGCTGTTTATATCATTGAAAATCAAAGGTAACAGTATTCCTCACTTCATTTCCTATTACATTTTACCTTCCTTTAAAACTCCTCCTCCAGCTCAATACCCAAATGTAAAAAATGATCCATTATTTATAAATTGCTTCATCTACACATAAGGGCATAAGTTAATAACAGAGAGAGAAGAATCCTGGGCCAACGTCATGACTCCTGCAACCACCCCAAATTAGCCGCAAGGTATGTGACAAGTTTTTCAGTGCATCTGTTTTTTGACAGATGAAAAAGATGCAGGCAGATAATTACCAACCACACTAACTCTAACATTGCCGATGCTCAAAATAAAAATAAATAGCTTACGGAATAAAAATGGTATCTGCCTCCAATGTGTAAAGTTAAGAATATTAGGCAGATCAATCAAGGCCCACACTTGTGAGAAGTAGGGCAACCAGATGTGGTGACGCAAACCTGTTACCCCAGAACTCTGGAAGGCTGAGGAAAGAGAAGGCAAGTTAGCAAGACTCTGTCTCAAAACAAAAATTTTAAAAGGGCTGAGTAGGGAGCCTAGTGCAAAGACCCTAGTTAAATTCTCAGTGCTAAGAAGGTTTTCAAAAGTTTGGTATCATTAGCAAAAAGTATGTTCCTTTGACTTAAAATTGTTTTCTGCTACCAAATCACACATTTTTATCACATTTTATTTAAAGTATAGATCAAGACATATTTTCTAAGTAGCTTTAACCTGACAGTCCAAATTGAAGTTTTTATAAAAATAGCATGTGTCTTCATCTGGAAAAAAAAAATCACAATTATCCTCTATCCATCTACCTGGGTACCTGTTGGCCCACCTGTCATCTACTCACTGCCTACTTTAGCTTCCTAGCTACCTCTGTACCTACATTATTGTGGAAATTAGAACTTCATTGTGGTAACCCACAATATCAAAAACAACTGAGCAGTTTTGCACCCAAATTCGAGATTTAAGTTCTATAATGCAATCTCTTCGGCACATGCAGTCTGGGGATAATGTTCATGTTCATAGCACCTCAAAAAGATGGGCAATACTTCTTTAAGCACTTAGGCATGTCAAGAAAAGCTTTTATGACCTGTCAATAAACATAAACATTTCAAATACTTGAAGTCAGACTGAATAAATTGGTTTAAACTTTGACCTCATATTGCAATTATAAGGCCCCACATTTGAATTGTGAATGTTTTATTATCAAATAGTTTTTCAAATCATAAAGTCCTGATAGCTGTTCAAAAAGAAGTAATAGCAGAATTTCATATATTCAAGCAATTACTAATGATTTCTCTAAAAAATGTGGAAACAGTTGGTCGTCAAATACTTACTAATTGCTGAGTGGCCATCCAAAGTTCATGTCTAAACATACACACTAGTTTTAGTTTATTCCTTCACCTCCCAAAAAAATCACTTCTGAGAATAAAGTGAGACAAATTAGGTTGTTGATATAGAAAATAAAACAATACACGGTGGAAGCATGTGTATTTTATAGATAATTTTGTCAACTGTGAATTTTATCTCATTTTGAAACAAATCTAGAAATAAAGTAAATCAATTGCAACTCTCTTCGGAAAAGTAAGATATAAGATCCTAGAAATGAAAAAATAAAACAAATATAAGATGCTAGAAAAAAACCCCAAAAGTTTCCTTTAAGGATATTTTTATCATCTTGATAATGTTGGCTGTGAACTTCAAAACTGTTCAATGGTCTTAGAAAAAAATATCAAAAATATACTCATAACCTGAGTATCTTAATTTACAGTTATCTCCAATGATATTATCAGTCATCACATGAAGATAATTTTGATGTAAAGCCATAAGAGTATATCAACAAATTCTGTTAGCCAGAATTGGCTAGCATATGCTGATAACAGGTGACCCAAATCTAAATTATGACAGCGAAGGTTGAGGTTGACTCAAGCCATAATTCATGCATGAAGGTTGCTCATACTCAGCTATCCTCTGGCCTCCTTACAGGACAGAGGTCTCTATCTGGGATATTGATGATCTTTGGCAGAGCAAAGAAAAATATGAAGAAAAATGTACAGATTCTTGAAGCTTCTACCTGTTATACACCCAGGTCATTTCTACCCATAATTTCTTGGTGGAGCTAGTCACACAAACCCTACTGAATTCAACAGTGCTAGAATACAAAAACCCTATAACATGACACAAAAAAGAATATAGGAATATCCTACTTAATATTCACATATCATTATATCCCAATGTTCTATTGAGCTTGGTATGCAAACATATATTTACAGCCAAATTCATGTTTACAATTCAACCTTATATTTGTGGAATATGTTGTACACCACATAAAGTTGATCATGATAAACCAAAGGTTTTCTTCAATTAATACATTTTTAATAAACTGGAAAGTCATTAATGCACCATGACTAATTAGTCAAACATATTCCAACGTACAAATTTCCAAACACATTTATCTAATCATCTTACGCATGGTTTTCCTTTGTTATTTATAAATATTTTAGGACTTAAAATGAAACTAAATATATTGGTTAAAAGCACATTTGATGGAGCCAATATATATTTTTTTTAAATAGCTCTAATTATTAGCTGTGAAACCTCAGACAAGGTATATAAATTCTTGTGTTTCAGATTTTCTATCTATGAGACCAAGATAGGACTTCTCCCTCGTGGTATTGTGGTGAAATTTAAAGGAGATACTCTGTACAGCACATCAGGACCTTTTTCAGCACGTCGTAAACACCATTTAAGCTCAGGTGAAGGTTTAACATTAAGCGAAAATGAACTATGTAATATTAAAAGAGTTTGTTAAAAAATAAGACACACAGTCAGAACATTGTTTGGTGACCGCGATATACTTCAGAATATGCTAGGTTCTCGAGGCATAAATACAGAAATTTTGCCCACAATTTTCTTGTCAAAACCGTTTAGCCTATCAAACTCATCTCTCCCTCCTGCCATGAAACACACCAAGAGAAGAAAATCTCCATTGTATAAAACTTATCCTCAACCGCCAATCTTTATGCTTGTATTCTATTTTAGCAACTCTTATAGAAATTTTTAAATAAATATCTCTTTGACACCTACAATTAGATACATTATGAAAACCATAGCCTGATTGTACAATATTATTCTTTTTTGCTAATCTTCAGTTTCTTTTATCTCTTGAAAACATGTGATACTTCTGACCAAAGTCCCCTACTGATGTATCCACTTTCATTCATGGTACTACAAAACCTAGATCAAAAATAAATTCTTGCTTCTTAGACAGTTCTTTGAGTCATGCAAACCTACCATATTTAATAAAAGAATATCGTATATGCAGATCAATGAAAGTAACCAAATAGAAATGGATATGAAATATTCAATTTTATAACACTGAAAAAAATTATAAGGTCATTTTGAAAATAAAATGCAACTTGAGATAAATAATCTTGGCCGAGAAGGTCTATACTAAAAATACTAATTTTCTCCAAAATTAGTATCAGTTTAACCCCAATTAAGGACCCAAAGTATATTCATTTCTCCGTTTTTTTAAAGAAGTAGAAAATTACCAATTTAATAATTAATTTAACAAATTTCAAAAAAATGGCCAAGGACATTCAAAGCGCAAAAAAAAAAAAAAGACTAGGAAAAAGGAAAAAAAAAAGTCAACTTTATCTGCAAGTACAGTTTTAATGCACTCCTAAATCACAGGGAGAAACGGTTTGATGCTGGCACAGAAAAAGAAAAGTAAGATAGATGAATGGATCAAATGCCAAAATGAACTTAGGCCAGAAAAACAAATTTTAGCTTATGACCTCTCAAAGAATTGTCCTTCTTTGTGTTACAGTAGGCACAGTCACACTGTTAAAAGATCAGGCGATGTGTGGCAAAGAGTTAACCACTTCTACTTTGAGTAATCAAAGAAAACCAATTAGCATTAATGACTTTAGCAAATGCAAAAAATTATTAAACTTCCTATGCCTAAAAAATGCTCCAATTTACAAGTTATGCATCAAATACTTATTGTATAAAAATAAAAGTTCAGAAGTCCTGCACAAATCGATGACAACTAATTGTTGGCTGACTGAACTGTGTCTCTCATCTGTGTCTGCACAGCCCAGAAGTTTGTAAATAATCAATAAACCATTTATAATAACTCCTAACCACAGATACCTACTAAATATCAATGGTCAATGTGTTAGTTGCTTTGGATTTAGTGATTAATGTCATAAATAATTCTTTTCTAACTTTCTGTGTATCTTATAAACCACTGTGGTCATGTTCTTTCCAATTTCGCTACTAAACCACATCTTAACTCGAATAGGACTGTTTTCCTTAGAACGTGAAGTTCATTAATTTTATAGCAAACAGGCTTTGAATAACAGTCTTTTAACCTCCAAATTTAGTTTTTACTAAGAATACATTCTTGTGAACAAAAATGATAATGCTTAAAACTTGTTTATTCTGCAGTATAACTTCAAGAAGCATTAATAGCCTGCCGACTAAAGTAAAAACCTGCTAGCTTTGTTCGTGGAGTCTGTTCTCACGATTTCTAGTTATCTTCTCCTCAAAAGTCTGGGCAAAGCTCAGGCAGAGGGGTCATATTCATCTTCATCTGTGTGAACAGCTCGTGATGAGGTACAGAATGCAAGACTGAAATAAAAGCTGATTTTCCCATGAAAAGTTTATCCTTGTTAAGCATGTAGTTGGCATAATTTCAGGTGAGGTAAAGAAAAGTTAATTTCTTTCAATAAATAACTTAAGCACCAGTGTCTCTGGTAACCACAGTGAGTATAATTGCTCAATGTGCCAATCTAAAGTTCTCTGGCATTAACAATAGACTCTTTGACAACACAGATTTCAGTCTAAGGCAACAACTAGGAGATAAATTTTCCCAAATCAAATATCGCCTGCTTATTCCAAATGGTGGTTTTTAAGCACTCAGTCTAAATGCCAATACCATGAGAACATTAGCTATATAAAAATAAAATAACATAAAATATAATATATAATAAATATAAGGGGTTATAGGATGGGTCAATAAACATAAAATTAGATCGAACTGATTTCAGTAAATCTATGCACGGGTGGATATTGTTCAACATTCTTTTCTATCACATGTATCTTTGGGTTTCGACAGAGAGGAATGTTGAAAATGAACTCTAGAAGATTCAAGCTGACAAAGCACAGAACATGAGGTAAGAAATCCTCTGTGAAACTAGACAACAAAATGTATTATACACATTTTTACTGTAAAAGGAAATGTAACAAATTCCCTAACTTTGTAGGACATTCCTTTATATACCTGTCATCTTGACAGAAAATAAAATTTGAAGTTATCAAAAATTGTGATACATACACACTTTTAAAATTATAGGTAGTTTTAACAATATCACCAGCCTCATCCCATTAGAGGAGTTCTTGACATTTTGTACAATACTGAATATAGAACCTCCTTGGAGCCTATTCAGGAAATGATGATATGGCACCTCCATCAACAGGAGAAAACAAGGGCCCTGTGTACTCACAACCACCTACCACTCTCCAAGAAGAGAGTGCAGGTGTGTGTGCAGTAACCAAATTAGCTTTAAATATTGTCTGAGGAAAGAGTATGTCGGGAAACTCTATTAAATGCTTTTAGTTGTTGCAATAATCACTACTTTGCTGGATGCTTTAAAGATAAGAAGAAAAGTAGAAACAAGTATTTGGTTCTCAAATGGGAAGAGACAACCTAGTATTTATCTTTTACTTAACTTCACCTCTTGATTAATCTAATTTCTTCTAAGCAAGTAGAAAATATCCTGTCTGTTAGGCAATTCTTTTCTTCTTTCTATATCTGCTATCCTAATATTTGTCTGCAGTTACTCAAATTTGTGTATTATTATTATTATGAAATAATTCATTTGCACAATGCAGGAAAATATAATGAATGTGTACCCTCTGCATACAAAATTTTAAAATTACAAACAAAGTTGAAATTTTTAAGTTCTCTTATACAATCCCAGTCTCCCCATGGTGTAGGTACTAGCAACCATAATTCTGAATGCTGTATTTATCATGCCCATGTATTTTAAAGTAGTTTTATTATATTTAATTGCATATATAATAGCTAATAATGTTGCATAGTTTTAAGCCTAAAAATATATCATGCTATGTGCATACTTGTAAAACTGTGTTTTCTGCTCAGCATGGTTAAGAGATGTATTTATTACTCCTTAAATATAATTGATTTTCAGTAATATGTGCATAATCACATACAACTTTTTGAGTATACCACAGGGGCTTTGTCCATTCCCTGATAATAAAATTTAAATTATTTCTACTTTGACTCTATTACACACATATGTGTATACACACAACCATTCATTACTCCCACTTCATGTAAATATTAAAATAATATACTTAACAGTGGCAATTCTCATTTGAAGGTTGCATGTATCTTTAATTAATATAACTCTTACCAAATTGCTTTTCTTTGATTAACTGAATATAATATCTCCTTTTCTCCAAAATATATTCTTTTATCAGTATGCATTTGTAATACATAACAATTCCACTCAACGGAGGGAACTGGCATGGATGTATGTCACGTCTTAATCATGTTCTACTTCCCTCAGCTCCTCACCCCGTTCCCTCCTCTTCCCAGTCCCCTCTCATCCCCACCGAACCTCCCTCTCTCTTTCCTAGCTCTCTCTTCTATTTTGCTCTTTTACTTACTTATACTTATGTTTCTCATGTAAGAGTAATTATGTACTATTTAATCTTGGTGTCTGATTTATTTTGCTTAGTATAATGGTCTCAAAGTCCATTCATTTTCCTACAAATGCCTCAAATCTATCATTCATTATGACAGAGCAGCACTCCATTGTGAGTGTGTATACATATTACATTTTCTATTTTTCATGTATTTTAATGTATATTTGTGATACATAAATATTAAATATTATTCCTCACTCAAATTAAGGAATTGGTGCATATACACATCACATCATGATCATTTTTACTTCTCTCTTCCCACTCGATCATTCCCCTGGCCCCACTTTCCCTTTTCTTCTCTACAAAATCTATCACCCTGTTTATTGCCATCATTATTTTGTTTTTCTCTGTTACTTATCTACACTTTGGGCTTCTCACATGAGAGAAATAATGAGATATTTTGACTGTCTCTGATTCATTTCACTAAACATAATGGTCTCAAAGTGCATCCATTCTTCTACAAATTTTGGAAATTTATCTTTCCTTATGGAAGACCAGTACTCTGCTGTCAACATATACTACATTTCCTTTATTCATTCATCTGTTCCTGGGCATCTTGGTCGCTTCCAAGATTTTAGCTACTATGAGCGGTGTTACTATAAACATGAGTACGCATGAGTTCATGTTACCTGATGTCTTTAAATCTCTCTGCAAGAGACTCAGAAGAGGTACAGTTGAGTCAAATGGATTATCTGCTTCTCAAGGAATTTTACACAGACTCTAACAATGGTTGCATCAGTTTATGCCCTGAGCAGCAACATACAAACACACCAGTATTTGTTGTTATTTGAATTCTAATAATCGTCATTTTTACTTACAGTAAGATAGAATCTTACTGTTGGCTTGTGTTAACTCTCTCTAAAGATAAAAATGCTGAACATTTTCTCATGTATTTATTGGACAATTGTACTTAGTGAATGCATTTTATTTTTGAGTCTTTATAATGTTTTTCAGTCCTTTACATATCAGATATCAGTGTATCAGTATATCATAGATATTCGTCTCTTTTTTAATACAAAGTGTCACTCTATAGCCCAGGTTTGTCCTGATCTCACTATGTAGCCCAGGATGCCTTGAACTCATGGCAACCCTCCTGCCTCAGCCTTGCAAGTGCTGAGATTATAGATGTGCGCCACCACACTCAGTTTATATGGTGCTAGGGAATTGAACTCAGGGCTATGTGCTTACTGGGCAAATGCTTTAACTGCTGTGTCATTCCGCTAGCTTGATATTTATTTTCTGTCTGAGATTAGCAGGCGTTTTTTCCCCATTTTGTCAAGTCTGTCTTCTCTCTGTTGGTTGTTTCCTTCACTGCACAGATTTTTAGTTTGCTGTGATCCCACCTGTGCAATAAGTGTTCTCTTGACTATGCCTATGTGTGTCCTCAAGGATTTGGCCTATTTTCCAGCAGATTCAGTGCTTCTCTGTTAATATCGAGGTCTTTGATTCATTTTATTGACTTTAGCACAGGATCAAAGAAGTGGGTCTATGCTCATTCCTCTGCATGTGGATAATCAGTTTACCCAGGACTATTTGCTAGGACGCCATTTTTGGCAATATTGGTATTTGCCTATCTGGGAATAAGTAATGTCTTTCAATTTTCTAATGTTCTCCTCAATCTCCTTTATTCCTCCTCAGAGTTCTGTAATTTATCTTTACAGACATCTTTCACTTTCTTGGTGAATTTTACTTTTAGGTATTTAACTTTCTGAAGCTACTGAAAATGAGATGTTCCCTAATTTCTTTCTCAATGAGTTCATTGTTGGTGTACAAGAATACTAACGATTTGCATGTATTGATTTTATATCCTGCTACTTTGCTGAATTTATTAGTTCTAAAAGTCTTCTTATGGAGTTTTGGGGATCTTCCATGTAAAAACAATGTGTCTTTTGCAAATAATGATCATTTAAAAACAATGTGTCTTTTGCAAATAATGATCATTTGACAATTTCTTTCCTCTATATATCCTCATTATTTCCTGATTTCATTGATTAAGGCTTTAAGTTCTATATTCAACAGGATTGGTGAGAGTACATACCTATGATTAGTTCCTGATGTTCCAGAAAACACGTTCAGTTTTTTCCTCACTTAGTATAATGTTAGAAGTGGATTTGCCATAAATGGCTTTTAGCATCTTAAAGTAAGGCTCTTCAGTATCTAATTTTATCATGGTTTTTATATGAATAGATGTCGAACTCTGTCAGACTTTTTATAAGTCTATTGAGATGATCATATGATTTTTTCCTTGCCTCTAATTATGTGTGCATGATATTTATTGATTTATGTATGTTGAACTACCCTTGCAATTCTGAGATGAAGCTAACTTGTCATGGTGTAAAATTTCCACCTGTGTTTCGACTACAGCCTATGACATGAGATCAGGTAGGGAATTGTATACTTGTTTCAGCATACTGGCATTTAAAAAGTTTCAAATTTGGCAAATTTTGAACTTTGAATTTTTGATATAGGGATACTCAACCTGCAATTTTTTATCTCCTTTCAGGTTGTTTTCATTTTGTTTTTTATTGACTTATAGGAATATTTTACACGATTGCACACAAAATGCCAACTCTATGTTAAAAATATTTTGGTATCTTTTGGTTTTGTTAATGGTGTCTTCTCATATAACAATTATTTTCATTTTAATCAGCTATATATACCTGTATTTTCTTTATGTTTTTTTCTTACACAGGAAATTCTCATCCAGCTCTGGTAACACAGGCTTATAATCTGAGCATGCTAGAAAACTAAAGGAGGAGAATCACAAGTTCAAACCTAGCCTGGGCAACAGTCTCAAAATCAAGCAGATCAAAATGAGCTTGGGATATAGCTCAGTGTAAAGTCTCTATGACCCAGCTCTAGTACCACAAAAACAAATAATAAATAAATAAATTCTTGTTCTTTCCAGTGTCAAAAAGATTACCTTTTTATTTATAAAGGTATAGATATCTTTTTCTACTGTATTATATTTTAATCCCACATCACTTACTTAACAATGTCTTCTGTTGCTAAGTTATTGTGACACTGCCTTGAGTTTTTTAGTAGAGCAAAATTAAAAGCTGCACAGCAAAGACTTAATTTAAAGAATTCTTAATACAATCGAGTATCTATTAAGGTTTATAAACCTCCAATCTCATTTTTCACTTGCACAATACAACAGAATAGTAAGTAAAGATACTTAAAGCACTAAAATCAGGCAAGCATTTTAGTCCAACTTCTACAATTGGCTAGTTAAATCAACTTCATGAAAAATAACCAGATATAGTCTGATACACTTCAAGTGTGTTCAACAATGTTACACATACTGACAGATTGGAACCCATTGTGGCATATATGGAGGTGGTGGAATCTTTATTCTAACAAGGCAAACCCATTCAAATTACCACAGATTTCTCAGTGCAAACTGTAAAGGTCAAGAGAGCCTGGAGCAAAATCTTTCAAGTTTTAAAAGACAGAAGTGTTAACACAGGTTGATATGTCCAGTAAAATTATCCCTGAAAATAGGAGACATAAAAATTGTCCATGAATAAGAATCCCTAAAGAAATTTGTGACCACTAGCCCAGCATTGCAGAAAATACCTGAAGGAATCTTTGAGAGAGACAGAGAGACAAGCAGCACCAAAGAACATGGAAGAAAGGAAACATCTAACGAGAAAGTGTAACAAAAAAACCTATATCTATCTATAGCTATACCTATATCTGTCTATCTATATATGTATCCTACTAAAATAGTACCAGCTTTAACATAAAACAGTGAGACTTCCCCAAATAATTATTATTTTAATAATGTATAAGCTTCAAAACATAATTAATTCTATTCGACATAGGGAATTGGCACAAAAATCTCTAAAAATATGTGTGCAGGAATTTATGGATGGATGGGTAGATAAAATGATAAACCAAATCTGACAAAAGGTCAATAATTAGTGAATTATGAGTAACTTATGAAAGTTAAAAGAATTCTAAAATAACTAAGAATGCCATTATATTTATTGTTTATGTATAATTCACTTTTGTGATATATACTTTATTTCTTTTAATGTAGTAGCAATTAACTCATTCAGTTTATGATGTAAGTTTATCCTAAGAGCACTGATTGATGTAATGATAACCTGAATGTCTTTTGAATGTACAAACATTTACTTTTCAGTACTCAGCCAAGGAATCTGAAATTTAACTTCTCTGTTTCTTTCTCCCATTTTCTAGCCCTATGAATTTCATTGTTATCGTTCTTTCCTTACGTGGACTGATGGGTGAGGCTATGTTAATGAACCTTAACGAAAATAAGATACAAAAAAGAAAAGGAAGAGGAACTAAAGAACTTTTGGCAAATATCTCAATAAATGGCCCTGCTGTACCCAGAGAAGAGGCGTCAAGATATGGTGACTGCGGCCTATTGTAGGGGTGGGAAGCTGAGCTAAATTGGTGATTTAAGTGATGACCTGAGTCAGATGCAGAAGATTAAATATATTAAATATCACATGGTTTTTCTGATTTGGAAAACCCAGATTACGGGCATTCCATAGAACCAAATGAGTGTGATTGTGGGAAATAGGAGGGTTGGGAGCATGTGGGAGGGCCATAAATGGGAAGGGATTATAATGTGAATGTGATATATGTGTGCAAAAATACTCAACTTTATTATAACAATTATGTATAGCATATAAATATTAATAAGAACAGGGGAAAAAGTTGCAGCTTAGTGGAAAGTAGTTAGGTCACAGGGACAACACTCTCAGAGAGCAGTGAAGCTATATATACTGTGGACTGAGTTCTCTCAAGAGTGACTTGTTGTAAATCAAGTCCATCCTATACTTTGAGGTTTCTGTACATGGCCATCCTCGCCACTTCTCCAATGTTTTGTGACTTAGCCCTTACGTGACATTTCATATTTTCTTTATATGTCCCTCAGTGTCCAGTATTTTCTTATAACAATAGAAAATGGGCTAATATATCAGCTAACTTTTCAGCTTCAACTCATTTAAAAAATAGAAATAACAACAATAAAATGTTAATATTTCGGAGATTTAAATGGATTAACATATGAAAGACACTTAACAGGGTGTAGCATATATATTATAGATTTAATAAATGGTAGCTATCCTTTTTAATTCTGTTATTTTTATTCCTCTTGAGGAAAGAATGAAAGGAGTATTTTCTGTAACTATCATAAATATTGACCCTCCCGTCCAAGTTGCCTCTACTAGTGAACATTTCAGTTTTTACAGAAAAGACAGAGAGGAAATAAAAATCTAAGTGAAGAGATCCCAAAGAGAGGAAATCAATAACTGGATGAGAAGGATAAAAATCATAAAATAATAAAATCAGTGTTCATATACATTTTATAGGCATTACATGTTTTAACCTGCAAAACACTCTGTAAAATAGGCTGTTTTCTTAAAAATTAACTTGCTTTCTCGAGGTTACATAAAACAAAAGTAGAAGGGCAGAAACTGAAACTAAAGTGTGTTTGACACCAAAATCCTGTGTTTTGTCCACGTACAATAGTTAAAAAGACAGGACAGAGGCTTGGGAACCATTTTTGCTCTATCAATAATGACAGAACATTCTCAAAAAAAAAAAAACAGTACATTCTTCAGATTCCCCAATGCCTACCCCTCCCATTGGCTTTGATTTAGGTGTACCCAGAAGTTCCCTTAGAACAGTGGTTACCTCCATCTCTAGGCAGCTCTACAAATTGCTTTTTATTTAATTCACTAAAGTTGTGGCAGGCAAAGTTCAAGTGGAATTAGACTAGGGGAAAGAAATATTATATCGCTTTTGTGTTTGGAATCTTACACTGTGCTAACTGAAAAGACAGCCTTATCAGTCAGTCAGTCACACACACACACACACACGCACACACACATAAAGTAAAATGAAATAAAATAAAATAATCTGTGTGCCAAGTGGCATGTCACTTAAGCTCCATGAATTTCTATTTCCTTCTAAGCAAAATCAGTATCTGTTAGGATAATCTCTAGAGGAAAGATGTTACAACAAAAAGAAACCATTTTTCATGTTATCTTGAAGATAATTGTGCTAGAGAATAATGTAAAAGGCTAAAGTATCAGCATGCAATATGGTAGTCATCCTTTTGATGACATGAAAGAAGACAGCTTGGTGGACAATAATTTTGTATTTCCTTAAAATACTTATAATATCATCTAAGTGAGGTGATTACCATATTTCTTCCCATGGAGCTTCTGCTACTATAGACAATAGAGTGGAGAAATAAATATCACAATAATATGAACAGACAAATCTCCCTTTTTAATTTTTTTCCAGTCAACAAATAATTCGTTAACTGACTTTTCCATTTCAGAAATTAAAAACACAATATCCATTTATTTCCTCATTCAAAAGTTCTGAGGATGAAGCTGATGGATGGATGGATAGCTAAGTAAGTAAGGTAGATAACTGATGGATAAGGAGTATGCAGCAATATTTCCTTTTGAATAAAAGAACTATCATAGTATTTCACAGTCACTGAACTTTCAGATCCTTACTGAAGCCTCAAAGGTTACTCTGTGCAGGAGAACCTTCTCCTAAGCTGCAGCGTGATCAGTGGCAGGTCGTCTTCCCTTGCACTGATTGCCATGCTACTAGATGTCACTCAGGAGTTAGTAGTGCTTAACACTGCTTCACTCCAGGCAAGGTTAAAAGGCTAACTAAAACTATTAGTGAGTTACCAAAATGTGCTCTGAGGATATAGAGGCTAGTGCTATTTTCAAACAAAACTACCCATAGCCTAGTTCAAGGCACCTGACTTACCTTGAACTAGGTAACATTCATACACCCTGTCAGTGGTGGTGTTCTCAGCCATGTCAACAATTTCTATCAGATCACCATGACAGAACTCTCTGCACTACAGCCAGCCCAAGTAAGACCAGAAATAACAGTTGGAATATCTATTTATTTTAACTTTTGTGAAGTTATGAATTGCTGACCATAAAATCAAACCACATAATTTTAAACCCAGACTACACGGGGTAATTCTGGTCAGTGGTTTGAGCCGAGTTCAATGAATCTAACATCCTAGTGCTTTTTATCTGTCCCTACTTCCCAAACATGAGAAGCTCATTGAGGAGAAATCAGGTGAATGAAGAAATAAGGTATATTCTGTTATCAAAGTTTCTCTTATTCATTAGTCAGAGATCTCCAGAGAAATAGAATCAATAAGGTGTGTGTGTGAGAGAGACAGAGAGGAACAGAGAAGGAGAGAAAGAGAAAGAACTATTGATTTAAAAGAGTTGGCTATATCATTATAAAAATTACAAGTTCAAAATTTCCACAGCGGGTACCTAGAAAAAAAAAAGAAAGAAATCTCAATTCAACTCTGAAAGATACTTGATGGCAGAGTTCCTTGTTGCTGGAGGGAGGCTGAATTTGTTCATTAAACCCTCAACTAATTGGAAACGGCTCATGTAGTTAACAAGACGTAATCTGCCCCAGTAGTAATGTAATTTAAACATTAATCTCACCTACAAAAATTATCTTTCAAAGAAACATCCGTAATCGTATATGAACAGCTGAGCATCATGTCATAGCCAGGTTGACACATAAATTTAACCATACTTTACACTCTTGTCTCATCTGATAAATTAAGAAATCAAGAAATATGACAATGTCTATTTTGAATGTTTAAGGTCTTGCCTATTGCTGGTTCCCCCAGAAAACGTTCAGTGTCTATTAAACTGAAATATTTTGAGTCTTGACTGAGTTTCTTTAGGCTATTACACACCATTATTTGAAGACGCTTTATTGAAAAATTCCTATTAAAGATATTTGTCATAGACTGAATAGTGTCTTCTCAAATTCGTATATTTAAACTAATATTCAAAGTGACAGCATTTACAGAAAAGGCTTTTAAGTAAGGAATGAAGGAGAAGTCATGAGCATGGTAATTCAATATGACTAATGTCCCTATGAAATGGGGAGCGTAACCATGGATGCACGTGCACAGAGAAAATTCCATGTCAGAATATAGCATAAAGGAAGCCTTTGGAAGGCCAGGGACAGACACCGCAGGAGAATCCCACTGTACATCCACCTTGATCTTAGCAGCGAAAAACTCTATACGTGCTGTTTAACCCACTCAATATGCAACATTTTGTTATGGCAGCTGTGAAGATGAAGTCGACCTGTCAACTTAATTGAGTCGGAAGTCACCTTGCAGATTAATAAAAACCCTTCTCTGGATGTGGCTCGTGAGTGAGGAAGGCACGGTTGGGGCCTGCATCTGAGCCCTCACCCCCCCCCCCCCTTCCTTCTTTGGTTCTTTCCCTTGCTTTGCTTTTGTGAAATGAGTGGACTTCTCTCTTCTACCTATTAACTTCAACCATCATATTTCTGCTTTGGCGCCAGCACACAATGCATTAAAATATTTGAAACCATGAGCCAAATAAATGATTTCCATTCTTAAGCTCTGAGTGTTAGGTATGTGGTCCCAGCAACAGGAGTTGTCTAACATGGAAAACGGGTACCAGAGAAGTTGGGTCATTGCTGTGATTATACCTGACCAGATGGTACAGGGGCCTTTGAAGCTAGTTTGTAGGAGGAATTTGGAAACAGAGCTGGAGATGGTAAGAGTTCAGAGGACAAGAATGCTAATAGAAATGTGGATAGTAAAGGTCAGGTTCAGGAGTTTTCCATTGTAAACATGGATCCACTGGCAATTGGACTAGAGGCTATGTATGTTGCACTCTAATAACAACAAAAAAAATTGTCCACACTTTCCATGTCTTCACACTATAAGACAAAGATTCAGAGTATGGAATTAATTGATCAGATGAAGAAAATTTTAAGGCCTGCCAGTATGAAGGCTGTGATATGGACATTTCTAGCTGCTTTTAGTCAGACTTACAGTGGGAATCAGAAGCAAAAGCAGAAATTTTTGAAAACTTTAAATTCCAAGGGGCTAGAGGAATGACACAGTGATTAAAGATCTTGCCTCACTAGCACAAGGCCCTGAGTTCAATTCGCCAGCACCACATAAGCTGGGTATGGTGGCACACACTTCTAATCTCAGCACTCAGGAGGCTGAGGCAGGAGGGTTGCCAAAAGTACAAGATCAGCCTGATCTACATAGTGAGATCAGGACCAGTTTAGGGTAGAACAAGACCCTGTCTTAAAATAAGTAAAATTTAGTCCAATACTAAATATAGGTGAAATAGTGCTAGAAATGTATAACTGTTGAAGATTTCCACCATTAAAAAGAAACTAAGTACTTTGCACAGGGACAAAAAGAAAAATGCCTTGAAGTCATCTCAAAAATCATCAAGAGATGATGAGGTCAGGTGGCACAAGTTCAGTGGCTACATCAGAAGGCACAAGCCTGTAATACCAGCACACTGGGAAACTTGAGGTAGGATGATTGAAAGATTGAGCCCAGCCTGGGAAACTTAGCAAGATTCAGTCTCAAAATATGAAAGGGCTGGGGATATAGCTCAAGATGAGACCACAGGGTTCAATTCCCAGTACAATAATAACAATAATAATCAGCAAGACACCACACATCACAAGATCAAGGCTATAAACGTGTTAACCACTCATCTGAGAAACCCTGGTCTCTCTGCATGAGAAAGGCCTCCTGAGAAACTAGTGTTTTGGGATTCATTTCACTGTCCATGGCCATCCTGGTACTCAGAAGCCACTGCAGTGAAGCCACTGGACCTGGCTACTACTCTCACTCATAGCAGACCTTCAGGTCTCCCACATGATGCTACTTTAACAGTATGCAGAATGCAAGTATTGTGGGGTCAGGGTGGCCACCACATAGATTTCAAAGGAAGTCTTGGAAGGTCAAGCAAAAAACCCAAGCGATCAGTACATAAAGCTGTGGGAATGGAGCCAAAGGTGCCATGGAGCCTCATGAAGTTGGAGATAACCAAAATGTAGAACATCTGTGGAGGTAAGCTTCAGGCTAGAAGTCATTAATGCAGCCAGCCCGAGATTGTGGCTACATGAGCAGCAGCCAGTAAGGCTCTAGAGATATGGCGGAGCCACCCAAGATCTAATAAGAATATGTGTTTCGCATTACCCTAATGATGGACACGGAGCTACAGAGCTCACTCTTTGCCCTCTTGTTTTGCTATCATGCTTTGATCCTATTCTTTTTTTTTGCCCACCTATTCTCTTTTGGAATGATTACCGTATGCTCTCCTCTATTGGGGTTATGTTATTTGTTTTCTTTGTTTTGTGCTGTTTTCATAAGGGTTCACAGCTAAGAGTTTGCCTTTGTCTTAAGTGAGATTTTTACTCGGAATTTGGGAAAATACTGAAACTTTCAAGAATTTTACAATAGTACAATTATATTTTCTTCTGTTGTACACAGGAAAATTCTATCATATTAGGTAGAGCTATTAATTTGTTATTGTCTCTACTTAGAGATTAATATGATTTAAGAAGACTTTTGGGCAAAGTTGGCAAAGTCGAATATGAAGGTTAATTTTACTTGCCACTTTGTTTTGGATAGAAGTCACAGAGGGAATTAATCAATTACGTTTTTGGGTGTGTCTGGGTGGGTCACAGAGACATGATCTAATTGCTACATATCTTCTGTCTGACCCTTTTCCCTGTGGCACTATTCTTCTGCTTTGTTTTCGTGGTCCCCATGAACTAATGATCTTTATTCCACCACATTCTTACACTAGTCAATCATGGAATGAGTCCTCTGAAACCACGAGCCAAATAAACTCTTTCCTTCATCACCTTGTGTGTGTTGGGCACGTGGCATCCTCAGCAAGAAGCTGACTATTACGGTAGTCTTAAAATTAGTATACCATCTGACATATTGTACCCAAATTTCTTATAAAAATAACTAGCCCAGACCTGGATAGGGCTAGGGGAGAAGAGCCTGTAAACTTCAGTTAAAAAAAAAAAAAGTATATTGGCTTCAAGTGAATGGCACTAATAAGTTTAATGGAACCAGAAGAACAGCAGATCTTTTCCAAGAAACAAAATATTTGAAAGAAGTGACACAAGAAGATTATCCTCCCTCCTGAATTTAAAAAATACAAGTCAGCCCTCATTCCCACCCCCCTCCCGCCCAAAATTATAGCATTAACACTCTTCCAGAAGTATTTTAAATTTTAAAGGTAATTTTCAGGTAAGTCAGTAATGTATACATCATCAGTTTGAATTTGTATTGTCTACTTTCTCAAATGAGGTTAGCCAAATCTGAGAAAAGAGAAAAGGGGAAAAAATTAATGCTAAAACAAAATGCATTTGAGATAATACACTGAAGAATTTAATGTTTCAGACTTAAAAACCATGCTGGGTAGAGGCACTTTCTCTAAAATTAACTATGATTGTCATTACTATCCCACATATTTTGGAGAAATGTGAGAGTTAAAGGTCCTCAAAGAAATAAATTAACCCAAACATTATTTACCTTTTTCTATGTTGTTTACCACTCATTGTTGTTTACCTTTTTCTACATTGTTTATATCGCCTGCCTTTGAAAACAAAACCAACACAAACAAGCACCTTCTTTTTAACTGGCTCTCCTTCGAGCATTATTTCCACTTACCCTTCAAAAATTATAAGCTCATCGATGTTAGTTCCTTTGCTGTCCACAACGTATCATTCAAACTGCACTTTCCCTTAACTCAGCCATCTGCTGCTAACTCCTAACCGTCCTTGAAGATAAAAGACTAGCTATAAGAATTCCTGTAAAGCCTTCTTTGATGAATTCCATTGGAAATTCCCATCCCTCCTTCACTCCTTTCAGATTTCCATGTTTTTCGTATTTAAAGTTTGTATTTAAAGTTATTGTCTTTTGAATGATTAGTCTTAACTTACTGATTAGAAAAGGATCTTATACATCAGGGAACATTTTGTGCAACAAATTATGGACAATCTATTGACTGAACTTCAAAACACATAGTAAACCTGCATTGTCACTACACTGATAACTGGTGTGGGATTGAGTAATTAAATACTAGTCCAGCTTTACCTCAAGCATCTGTCCCTTCATTAAGCGCATATTAGCATATTTATGCCTGTAGTGGTGTTTGACATATGAGTATATAATATTGCACAATGTATCAGGTATGTAAAAAATGCAACATATAATTCCATTAGTAATGAAACTGCCTTTGTATCTCCTGGATTTTTATTGTGTACACATTCTGTCCCTGAAAGGAATTTATATACAAGGCTAGTACTCTCTAAGGACAAGCCAATCAGTGATTCATAAAAATTTTATTTTATTTCTATTAGTGCCATCCACTCTGTAAAGTCTTGGAAGTGAAATATGGTGGGATCTCTCTCTCTCTCTCTCTCTCTCTCTCTCTCTCTCTCTCTGTGTGTGTGTGTGTGTGTCTGTGTGTGTGTCTGTGTGTGTGTATGAGGAAGCAGGAGGGAGACAATCCTTAGAGAACAAGGCATCTCCAGTGAAACTGGATCACCGTGTACTGGCTGTCAACCTGTCTGAGCCCTGCAAAGCTGAGTATACCAGCACATACCCACTTATGCCAATCAGACTTATTACCCATAAGTAGGCAGCAAGCAGCAAGAAGCCTAGAATTCATCACAAGATAGTTCCGAAAGTAGTAAAGCCTGAGAGATTAGATGAAGTTTTGTCTGTATAAGTCCCACTCATGTCATTATAAAGCAGGCACTGTAGGGTTTTATCGCGGGGTTTCATGAATCACTGGGATAAAGCATTAAAAGAAATTCTGTTGTTGGGTAACAGGAGCAAAGCCTGGGTTGCATTGGCTAACTCCTTCCGATTTCCAGATATTGCCTTCTTAGTAAATTCTGTAGTACTTCCTGAGAAGTACAAGAAAAAAAGAGGGTATAGTGGAGACTAGGTCGATTTAGAGGTTCATTGAGAGCTGTCTCACACAGCCTTCATGGAGCTCACAGACAAGATAGAGGACAATTTTTAATGAAAGGTCATGCAAATGAAACCAACAGCGACATGATCACTGCCATCAACTCCTCAGTCTATCTTTCCAGTTATATACGGCTACAATCCTGGTATTCCTGCAAAGGGAGCTAACCAATATGTAGGCAGCATCTGAAATGGCCACGGCAATGCCTATCTTCTGATTATTACACCCCTGTGTGAAAGCCGGATCTACTGACTTCCTTCTAATGAGTACAGAAAAGGAGGTTATAAAAATTGAATTTTCTCTTGTTTGCACTCTCTAGCCACATTTGGTCACATGTTTAGAGGGAGGAAGCCACCGTGTTAGGAGTTGCCCTGTGGTAAGACAAAGGACTGGAACACAGCAAGAGCAGAGAGCAGCTCACAAGTGGTAGGATGAGAGGAACTGACCCTCCCGGACAACATACGAATAAGTATGGAGGCGGACCGCCTCCCTAGAAAGCCTGAAGACCAGCATAGCCCCAGCCGGCCCAAGGACTGTACCCTCTGCTCAGCTGTGAGTCAGCTCTGTGTGGGTCCCTGACTCACAGATAGGGTTAGGTAACCCATTTTAATTTAACTAAGTTATGGGGCAACATTCCACACACATTAGATAACTAATGTAGTCCGCAGTATCTTATAAGGAATCCCTGCATGTTTATCATAGACATAAAAATGCACAGTGAGGCAGATGATTTTTACAGAACAATACATTGTAAATATGTAGAGTAAAAAATTCCAGATTCCAATTCTGGTTCAGACTTTCAGAGGAAAGACATGTTCTCTAGAATATTTCCTGACACGAACTTGCCCTGATTTCAAGGTAGAAATTAATTAGACCTAAGATATTTCCCAAGCCAACAGTCTGATGCATATAATGATTTCAAAATCCCATTGATTGGAATTCTCATGGCTGGCTGCATTTTCCTTCGGGCTGGCGTCCTTCCCGCGGATGCCATGCCACTATCTCTTTACTCCATTAGAGCAGTATTTGTGTCACTTCAACATCCTATTCCTTCTTCATAGTTTTTGAGGTTTCAAACCAGCAAATGATGACAAGGAATGAGCATGCTTTACTATGATTACTTTCAAAAACAGAAAAATTATATACTAAAATTTCAGCAAGGCAGTTTCTATATTCAAAGTTTTCAACTTATTTAAAAATAAAGACTCAGATTTCCAGTTTTATTGCCTTCTAATGGAACAAATAACAGAAACAAAGTAGAGAAAACGGCATGAGCTACTTGTAGCAGATGCTAATTTAACATTTCTTAACAGCTTTAGTTGATCCATTTTCCTTATATCATTTTAAGGAAATAAAAACATAATGGAATTATTACACTAAGATGTTTGATACCAGTGGTTGTAAAAGAAAAGGCAGCTGAGCTGGTGCTATACGCCTATCATCCAAGCACCCTGGGAGGATGGAGGCAAGGGGATTTCAAGTTCAAGTTCAGCCTGAGCAACTTAGTGAGATACTGTCTCAAAATCAAAAGTGAAATAAAAATATATTGGAGATATATTTCAATCTGAAAGCTTAGGGCTGAATCCTCAGTATCACAAATGGGGAGGAGGGAGGGAGGGAGGGAGGGAGGGAGGGAGGGAGGGAGGGAGAGAGAGAGAGAGAGAGAGAGAGAGAGAGAGAGAGAGAGGAGAAATACTGTCTTATTGCGGCCGAGTGTAATCATTTAGATGGTGCAAACAACAGCTTCAAATAAAAGATCTAATTCTTCAGTGCACAGCTCTTTTTCTTCTATGTGAATAGTGCATATCTGCTTTCTTCCCACAGTTCATCAGTTTCAAGGAATAGGACAGATGGCTTAACCCTGATGTGTGTGTGTATCAATTTGTGAATCATAACGTATACTTAGGCTAGGAAATTTGTGGGCCCGATTGCCATTAGCATTATGCAAAGGAATCGTTAGCACCTACATAAAGCTTGTGTACCTGTGCACTCTCAGAGAACTCTTTGGAACCGGCTTGTCTACTTGACCCAGTGCCGTGGGTCACGGCAAGGCAAAAAGAAGTTGATGTGACTATACAGTATCATTGACAAAGTTAGTGCTTCACAACAATGCTTCAGTCGGGACACAAGCCCGATGCTTAACAGAACGACGCCCTGTGAACAGCTTTCTCCTGCCCTACTCTCAACAGACTCGCACAATTTTTGTTGAACTTACAAAGCAGTTCAGTATCAAATGCTGTTTTACAAAAAGTTGTATAGAAATAAACATAGTAATGTATTTGGTTCCTTTAATCAAATCTTCATTAAATTCACAGGCTATAAATCAAATAACGAATGTTGTAAATATATCATTAAAACTGTATTACACATACTTTTATTACATGTTTTATAAATGTGTTTCAGAGAAAGAAAAGATCAGATATCTTCACAAAGGCTCATGCATAATCTATTTTAACTTATGGAACATACAGCAAATCACATTATTAAGTAAATGATCAATTTCATAATAAAAATTAAAAAGTCAAAATATGTCATTAAAAACTATCAAGTTTGTTAATTCTCATGAGGACAAGAATTTAAATGATTTTATTATGTAATATGCTAAAAGTTATCTTTACTTCAGTCGAATCCCAGAAATTTTCAGGAGCATAAATATCCACTAAATGAACTCTAATATGAAATACAGCAAATGCAATTTGTAGTTGATCTTTCATCAACGTTAGGAAAAAGTTGAACGAAAGGGCTCTACAGATATCATAACAATCATAACCAGATGCTAATATTAGGTGATGTGTTTAATTTGTTTATCCTACAAAGTATACATTCATCAACTTGGAGTGTCATTTCAGTATTAAGTACTGTTCTTGGAACCAGAGTTTCAATACTAAGTCCTCTGCTTGGTAATTGATAATGATTAGAATCTAGTAAGAAATAATATGTAACCATAAGCTGTAATTGTTGACAAGGGGCTGGGATGAATCTCTGATTTGAAATCAAAAGTTGAGATTTGAAAAAGAAGTTAAACCAGATGGAGAAACTGGGGCAGGAGCACTCAGGCAGATGAAACACTATGTGCTAAAATTTCAGTAAGACATGGTATGAAGCCTGGGGGAAGATGGCCGATGAAGAGGAGAGCACAGAACTCTAACCAGGGGAGTATCCAGAGGCAAAAAGAAGACATCCGGGCAATAAATGCTTCTGAGTGCTCTCTAGGGTAATTGGCAGTATTCCAAGGTGAGTGTGTGTCCACCGTAAAGCTAAAACCTAAAGAGTTATCCAGACAGACTTCCATTTTAGGAAGATTACTTTGAATAACCTGAGAAGCAAAACTGGAAATCAGTTAAAATAGCTGGAATCATCTTGTTTCAGAAAGGTAGAAACCTTTCAGGAAGATGATACCCATTCTGCTTACTTTACTTAAGCTGAGTTAAATATGTGAGCCATTTACCACATAGAGTGAAATTACTATATCTGCCTCAACTCACTAGGTAGAATCAATTACCTCTCAATTCCAGATTGGTGGAATATAGAGCTGTAGCTTTCAATATTTTAGGTATATAAATGTATGGCCCATTTCTTATTCACCCAATCACATATTAACTTCTTCATCAGCATGAAAACCTAATAGGCACCAAATATTACACTAAGTACCAGTTTTTTTTTTTCAACAAAGAATAAGGCTCCATTATGATAATAATTAGAGTCTGTAAAAGAATATATGCAAATGAACCACATTCAACACAAATAAAGTTATATAGATTTTGTGGATACTGGAGAAACTGATATAGACTATAGATTCTCCAACCAAAAAAAAAAAAAAATCCTAAATAAAATAAAATTTTACTCCATAATTTTTAAGGTTGCCATGATCCTCAAATTCTCATCTATTGAACAATTAAATGTCACCACTGATTAAGAACATTGGGTCTACCGTGTCTTACTGATGTATATTAACAATGCCCAAGTATAGTATTAATTTTTTCAATGATATGTGAGCATTTTCTTTAAAAAATAGTTTCCTTAATCAAAAATAACTTTGCAGTATATTACCCACCCTCAAAGCAAGATTGCCAACAGTGTTAATTCAGACATCAGCAATGGATGCCCTGTTTATGTCTATATGATTATTTGTTTATAACAGAAGCCAAACAAGCAGAAAACTTGCTTTTATTTAATTTGCTCTAAAATTATTCACTTGAAAGTTTCATTGTAAAGAAAAAAAAAGACTGTCAAATAAAATTAGCTATTTTAAATTGCCTGCAAGAGGCAGAATGATTTTTATTTTGATACTGCATATCAAGGCCAAGGACTTTACGCTGAGCTACACACACACACACACACACACACACACACACACACACACACACCCACCCACCCACCCCCGTTCTTTTTGGTTTCAAGAAACTCAGTAAGTAACTAAGTTGCCCAGGCTGGCCTGGAAGTTTTGATCCATCTGCTTCAGACTCTCAGAGTCCTGAGATTACAGGCCTGTGTCACCAAGCCTGGGTACAAATATTTCAATTATTATTTTTAGATTCCCTCACAGCTCAACTAATAATTTCACAAATATCAATCAAACACTTCTATGAACTTACTTAGGACAATATAACAGAAATTTTTTATGCTCAAAACAAAAAAAAATTGCAATTAAAATGATATAAAATTCTTCACTTAGGTACAGATTTAGTTACTTTTAAAAATTAAGCTTTGGTTTCAATCTACAATACCAAAGAATTACTCCTTTAAGCAAATTCTTCCCTCAGAAGGGAGTTGACTAAATAAAGCAAATTGCATAGAATGATAAATTGATGCTCACTGAAGAAAAACTTAAATCTAGAGTGAAATCATAAGGTCTAATAGACAAAGCCTCAGCGCTCTATCGATCTTATAATTTAAAACCTAAGTTTTAAAATTTTATTTAAAATCAATTTTGTAGACATAAATCAAGTTGAAGGAATAACAAAAAACTCTTCACGCATTTAGGGTGCTAATCAATTGCAACTTCCATTTACTATTCAATTATCCAGTCAATGAACTTAATATTTTCTGAGAAATATCTATACAGTATATTCAGGATATGGAGGGGTACTTGACAGCCTATTTATTTATTTATTTAGCGATAAGGTCTGGCTCCATAGTTTATACTGGTCCTGAGCTCAATATGTAGGCCAGGTTAGCCTCAAACATACTGTAATCCTCCTGCCTCAGCCTCCAGAGTGAGTGCTACAATTATAGGTATGTCCCATCATGGCCAGTTTACATGGCGCTGGGGAAGAGAACCCAGGGCCCGGTGCTTGCTAGGCAAGTGCTGTAACCATTGATCTACACCCGGAGCCCACTGTCTGTTTCCTGTAATCACATCCTCTTCTCTCGCCATAAATGTAATCTGTACATGCAGCAAGTAAATTGAGCACTCTTAATCATCTTTCATCTGCCAGGTTGCCTGGTTTTAGGAGCCTTGTATTTTGGTGAAATGTGGTTAACTTGCCTGGAAACGTTTTGTTTTTTGTTTTTTGTTTGTTTGTTTGTTTGTTTTAAGTAGCTATTCAGTTATAGAAATGTTTGAGAATCTAAAACAAATTAGCTTTGAAAATAATTTTAAAAATGTATTTGGAGGAATTTTAAAGTCATAAAGTTGTAGTGTATCTGAATTGTTAGCTGCTCTATCATGACAAATGTGAAAG
Organism: Ctenodactylus gundi; assembly: GCA_004027205.1. Classification (NCBI taxonomy): domain Eukaryota; kingdom Metazoa; phylum Chordata; class Mammalia; order Rodentia; family Ctenodactylidae; genus Ctenodactylus; species Ctenodactylus gundi. The sequence goes on from PVKB01000339.1 coordinate 658,031, forward strand.
CACTGTGCCTGCTTCTATCTGGCTGGCTCAAGCTCCTGAATTGTGGCCTTAGACAGCATCTTTCAGCATTTTAGTATTGCTTTTATTTTTTTCTTTTCATTCATTTTATTTCTTAGAAAACATCAAAAAACTTTCACCACCAATATTTATTAGTATGTATGTGTGTGTGTGTGTGTGTGTGTGTGTGTATACACAAGCTCAGTGATTGTGATATATATATATATATATATATATATATATATATATATATATATATATCACACAATCACTGAGCTTGAGGATTTTGTGCACACATATATTATGATATCATTACAGTTTCTTGCTCTATCACCCATATTTCTATAAGATGCCTGTATTCTAGATTTCTCATACTACAGAAACCATGCAATATTTTACCTTCTAAGTTTGCCTCACTTTGCTAAGCATGATGGTCTCTTGTTGTATCTATTTACCTACAAAAACTTGGAATGCATCTGTCTTTCTAGAAGAGTAGTACTCCACTGTGTGCATACGCCACAATATTTGTATCCATTGGTCTCTTGGTGGGTATTTTGGTGAGTTCCACATTTTAGTATTGATAGATGTGCTGCTGTGAACATGGGTATGTATGTATCTCTTTATATGTTGCTTTCAACTCTTTTGGAAAAATGCCCAAAAGTGATATCGCTGGTTCAAATTGAATATTTATTTTCACTCTTTTGAGGAACCTCCTTTGTACTGTGATATACTCTATCTTGTGGAGGAGTGCTAATTAAATTCCATAAGTCCATTCTCCTCTGCAAACATTCATTAAATGAGGATTTGGTTTTAGTAGGTCAGAGGTAAACCCCAACATCCTGGATTTCTAATAATCCAAGAAGCAATGCTGATGGAACCAGTCCATGACTCACTATTTGAGTATAGGACCTTGTACAAAGCCACAACTTTTAGAATTAACATGTAATGTCTAACTCTTTTTGTAAATAATTTACCAGCTAGAGAAAGATGGAGGTATAGCCAGGATGCTTTTGCGCCAGAGGCATATGAAGGCTTACCAGATACCCCCTCTTTCATTCAGGCTCAAGTGAAGATAATCTCTGAGTTACATGCCCTCTTAATGATCCAAATGCTCAAAACAAGTGCTGCAATGCATGAATTTGTTTAACTAATGCAAGTACTGTAGACCTTCAGGAAAAGGGATGCGATAAGTGCCTTTCCTTTCATAAATATCACATACTTTCAGTGTTTTGTACCTGTTTACCAAGTCTTCTGAGTGGACAGCGGCCCTAGGGAACAGAAACCATCATACTTTCAGTATCACTAATATCCAACCTTTTCTTCATGCATAACACAGAGCTTATCAATATTGGATGACTACTGCACACTCAAAGAGAAAATGGTTTGGTAGCTCATGTAAACCTCCCAAAGGGAAAGTGCTTAAATGGCTATTCCAAATAAGAGCAACATTGTGAACTGTCCTTCCCACCGGAGTGTTACTTTCCCCACTTTGAGCACCTGCCAATATCACAGAATGACATCACATTTTTTTAAAATCTCGAGCCTCACTTTTACATTTACATAGAAATAATACTAGGATTATTTTGTCTAGTGAAGAATCCTAGGAGAAGATGACGACTGTAGATATTTTACGTTCTTCTTTATCAACAACGTTTATTTTAAAGCACTGTAGTTCAGTCAATAGACAGCAGCATACTAAAGTCCTCGGCCCTGCTGTACTCACAGAACTGAAGGCTTGTTTCTGAGCTGGGAAGTGAGTGCCTCCCCAGCCAAGCATAAAGAGTGCACATTCTGGGCTGCAATTTCAACCTTTTATTAGATTATGAAGAAGAAATCACAGATAAGCCCTGACTACATTTCTAACCATAACAATTTTGACATGATAAATGCATGTTGTTTTAAGCCACAAAATTTAGGCTAATTTGTTACTCAGCAACCGACAATAACACAAATGGTTTTGCTGTTTTGTTACTTAAAAACAAAAGAGTCACAATTGAGTCATGGGGAAGGGAGGACTTACTCCTTCCTGAGCACAGTCATCGGGAAGTGTTCTTAAAGACACCAAGTGTACTAAGATATATTTCACAAGCAGAATTTTATCAGGCTGAGGAGAGGCAAAGCAAAGGAAACAAAATGATCAAAAGCAGAAAAGAATGCTTTTCTACATTTTATTTCTTAAACTATTATTCAAGAGATGCTAAGTGACAAGGGCCAGATTGAAGGGAAACAGCCAGGGAAGACAGAGAAAGTTCAGTAAGGCATGGCACTAGAACGGCTTTGAGACAGGCCATGGAGTGGAATTCTTGCAATACTGACATACTGAACTTTGATTCAGTAATAAGAAAAAAATTAGCAGAGACCAGAAAAAAATATTGCTAAGGTAGAATCTAGAGAGCTTGTTTTTTTTTTTTTTTTTTTTTGATACATTGAGTTAGTAATGGAACAGGAAGAATGGATTACAGCTAGCAGTTTCTAGTTGGTTCAAAGTCTACTTTCAATGTACAAAGTAGGGCTCTGAGTTTGATATACCTGCCTAGGGGATGATATCCTCCAAGCAAGAAAATCTATATTTAGTGGTGCTCAGCCTATATAAATGTGAACCAGGAGCAAATAAAAAACAATGTGGATATTAAAAGGAGCGAAAATATAAAGAACAAAAGTTTGAATGACACCAAAAGTGGTCAAGTAACAGGAATAGAGTTTTATAAATCAAAATGTTTCAAAGCAGGAATTAAGTTGGTCCTGGATGACTGTAACTTTTTTAGAGTACTCTATATACCTACCAAATGTCTAGAGTCATCACTCATTGAATTTATTTATTTTTGCTTGAATACTTTCCCCCATTTTATTGATATATGTGTGTGTGTGTGTGTGTGTGTGTGTGTGTGTGTGTGTGTGTGTGTGTGCAAAATTTAAGGTTTACAATGGAGTTGAGCATTTTGTGCACATACGTATCTTGTCAAGGACACAAAAGCTTTCCCACTCTCTGTCAATGAATTTATTTTATATTTAAATATTCAGTTGAGGATGCTGAGAAAAAAAAAGTAATGCTCAAGGGAGGCCATCAATATTACACATCAAAAGAATAAATATTAAGAAGAGTGTCGCATGTTCCAGCCAGGACAGTTCTAACATTAAGACTCATTTTGAAAGGAAATAAATTTTAGTGTCTGTAGCTTGAGAAATGACTGAGAGACTCAGATGGACAATCATAATATTTTTGAAAGGTTGATTAAAATTAAGAAAAGTAAATTTGTGAACTAATATAAGGAAAGAGTTTTGTATTTGGGGGGACTTTTAATAATTAATTATTTAATTTTTTGTATTTTGAGAGAGATAATTGTGGTCTAAATTTAAATAGAGGGAATCAATACAGATGATATAGAAAATAGAGAATGAAGAAGTTGATGCTAAGGCTGAACCAAAACACGTATGGGTGTGGCTGGACAGATCATTTTCCTGAACAGAAATAATATTAAGACATTTGGTAAAAGCATAGTTTGGTGTGATAGAAATAGAAATTGTGTAACCTTATTTTATTTCAATCAAGGCAAAAAAATCATCCTTTAACAGTGATAGATGAACTAAAACCCTTATGGAAAAATGATATTTTTTTCTATTAAAAATAGGAAAAGAAGTTAAATGGAGATAAAGTTGTTCAGGAATAATTTTTAAAAAAAGATCAAATCTACAGGTGAATGGAAACAGATTGCTTTAGTTGGGTTAGAAACAGAAGTTTGTCTCCAGTTTAATCATGGAAACTAGATATATCTAAAAGGGCAAATAACTGAAATGTGAAAAAAAAATCAATCTTCAAAACAATGTTCTATTTTCCTAAGACTCTCAATTGGAAGGCACACAACCAATGAAAACAGAGTTTAAAGACAAAGAATATTTTAACAATATTTGTTAAGAGTCTTCTATAACCAAAGATTCACCCAGATTCTAGTAATATTAAAATAAAAAACGTATTTGAGAAAATGCATTCATCTGCTGAAGATACAGGTCTTCTCTTTGAGTCCCTGTGTAGTCTCAGCAGACTCCTGGTTATTAATGAACCTTATTATTTTATTTCAATAAGAAAAAGTACTGGTAGTAGCTGACTGGGAACAGAGTGGTGGGAAAGGTCATTTCTCTTAATTTAGAATGTTGCTTTAGATGTTTCTAATGAATATTCATTTTGATATCGAATAATCTTATATTTATAACAGTTATCTGTAGCATTAAAAGAAAGAACTGTAATCTCTCATCACACATGGGAAAAGGCTTGAGCAAATAAAATTGCAAGGGAAACATTATATATAAGTAGGCAAAAAGTATTTCTAAATACATCAGATACAGTATAAAATCACATGTCCTGATTATAATCCATGGCATCTACTAAGACCATTACTAAGAGGTCTCCATCAGACAAGAATTCCATGTTCTGAATTAAGATACCACAACAACGATGTAAGTAACTATTGTGGTTTGGCTCTGGAATGTCTCCCAAAAGACTCATGTATTTAAATGTTAATGGATTGTCTAAGGAACCATGTGCTGTTGGTAGATTAGGGCCTCATCTGGAGGGGTGGATTACAGTTAAATTAGGATTAAAGGTGTTAAGTTAGGATTAAAAGCATGTGAGTTAGGATTAATGGTGTGTAGTGGCCACACCTTCCACACCTGGAAGCAGGAGGGGCTGATCACTAGGTGGAGACCTGGAAGGATACATAAGCTGCATCCTGCCTTCCTTGAGGACTAGGACTTGGACTAGAACTTGTCTCAACTAGTCTCAACTTGCCTTCCTGTCTGTGATGTCGTTAGAAGCTGCCTCCACCTCTCCGTCTGCCATGTACTTCGATTGCTGCCGGCCACCCCTGAATGGATTGTGACCTTTTGAAACTGTGAGCTAAAATAAACCATTCCTTTCCTAAATTTGTGGGTGTCAGGTATTGAGTCACAGCAATGAAAAACTAACACAGTAACAAAACCATTTTCTTAACGTTTTGTCTGAATAAGATGGTTATTACTTTAGAGGCTTTTCTCATGGGTTAAATCTGGTTACTGAGAAAGGGATCTCTGCCTGAACAGTGCAATACTCCAACCAGTTCCCTATGGACCCTCTCCTGATGCTCTCCATCCCGTCAGCCATTCAAAAGGTCTTCTGTTGGGTTAGTAACTGGCGTAACCTCATGTCCTCTGTGTAGACTCTGCCATTCAATATTGTCTTTTAGGAATGCTAATTCATTTGGACTGTCTGCCCCAAATTTCATTTTTAGATTTGTCCCTACAAAACTATAGTTTAGATAACCTGGTGTCATAGTCTACCATTCGCAAATTAGTCTTAAGGATATGTCCTTCCCTGAGGCTGGGGGCTCCAATACAACAAACACAGCTGCTGATGTGCATGAGGATCTTAGCCAGTAATTCATTATTTCAGAAATAAATTTGATTTCAGGCCCAGCAGCCATGGCATCGGCTGGTACAGAAAAGAAATTCAGGCAAGTTTCTCTTTTCTAGACTAGCTTACTTCAGGTAGAGAATCAATGTTATCCTCTAAGGCTATGCCATCACATTTCACTAATTCCGGCTCTTTTTGATCCCAATATCTCTCAAACATCCCTAAGATTTTTGGTGTTCTGTATCCACTGTCAAATCTAGCTGAATGCAATTTCCAAGGGACAGAATGTCAGAGCCCCTACAAAATTAAAGCAGCCAGTTAGTACTTCTGCTTCAGGGACCATGATGTTTAATTTGTGGTAAATAAACATAGAGTCCTCTTAGATACTCACATCTTGGGTTATTAATCCATGCCACAGCTGAAGTCTATGAAGTTTCTGGAGTTTTTTTTTTTCTGAAGTTTCTGAAATTTTTTCTCCCATTAAAGTTTCCTGGAATTTTTCAAACACAGCAGTCTAAGGCAGAAAGTTAGCATCTTCAATAAACTTTAAAAGGGTGTGTGGGAGATCGTGTAATTCGGAGCTCAGAAACAGGGAGTTGTAGCATTTCAAAGTAAATAAGGCTTTTCTAGTGAAGCCTACAAGATGCTCCATGATGGAAATCTATACCTGAAAATGTGGGTAGGGAAACAGCAGAACTGGGTATCACCCTCAAAGAGTGGCATCTCCACCTGGAGCCTGGAAACGCGAGCTCTTCCTGAGGAATATCTTTTTAAAGAGCACGACAATCAGAGTAAATGTCACCCTCATTAATCATCCTCTTGTATAACAGAGCCAATTGTAAAACCTGTATTAAGCCTAATTTCCTGAGAAGGTGAGGAGAATCGTGAAGCTTAAACAACTGTCAGATCTACACAGTAACTGAAGCAAAGCCCTTTCCTCCTGTGCCTCAGGTGTTACAAGTTGTACAACCTTCTCCCCTGTCCTCTGCTCCTCCACTTGTGCACTATCTGGAAGCATCAGCATAATGGAAACATTGACAAGAGTCCTTACACACAAAGCCTGTTGGGAGAAAAGAGCTAGCTACATATTCCTTTTTAGCAAATAGGATTTAATTTTTAATACTCCAGAACTACTATGATCTAAAAACTAACCTATGATGAATTATGATATGATTAGAATTCATATCCAGGAGTCATTCCAATGAAACACAGTAGAATCACACAGAATTTGGCGATGGACCTTAAAACCAGAGCTGCATTTTTATTAATGTAATTATAAATCTTTTCAGGTTATCGCAAAATCATTTTTAAATAGCCGCACAACTGTGATGCATTGCCAGCCTGGAATTATTAAGTGAAAAGCCCCACTTGTTAATTTTCTGTGTCAACTTGACTATCCATGTTAGTTGACTATTGTAGACAGTAAAATGTTGTCAATAAGTCTTATCTATTTAATCTCTATGAGATTAACATTTGAATCAACAGATTGAAGGCTGTAGTCTGAATGCTTGTGAGAACCATGACTAATATGATCAATTATTGGTTGTTTACTTAATATAAAGTTGATTAAAACATCATAGGAAAGAATATTTTTAAAAATGAGCAAAAGTGAAATCTAAAGAACACCTGGTCCCACACACACACACACACAATAATATCGTCTACAAAAGCCTTCTTATATTAACCAATGAGAATGTATAATACATTCAATAAAATACATATTTTGTTTTTGCCAACTTTGTATAACTTGTCAGACTATTTAAGTTTCTGAGAGCAAATTCTCCTTCACTACTTATCAACTCAGTAAAGGAAAGCAATCTTAAACCCAGGCAACCAAAGGATTGTGGCTATGCTCTAAATTTTTTTACAAAAACAAGTAACAGGCCACATTTAGCCAAGGAACACTATGTGCCAACGCTGGATGTATACGACAAGTCCCCAAAGCTTGCTGTTTCAGGAAAGCAGAGTCTTTCTTAAAGTTTGAGGAAATAAATCAGAATATATGTGCACATACAAATGAATGTATCACAACAGAGAAGAATTGCTTCATGTGGTATAACTACTAGAATCTGACTTTTTGTATTAGAGGTAACCTTAGAAATATTTAAATATAAACCTACTAATTTTGTTGTTGGTCACTGAAGCCATGAGCATTCAAGTGAAGTATCGTGTTACATATATTTTTTAAAGGAAAGAATATATTTCAAAAAATCCTAAATTGATAATAAAAGCAAAATTGTCAAAATAAGACTTCTCTAGAAGCAGGGATAAAAGTAAGATGGATATTATTGCAGAATTTTGTTACTGTAAGGTGAGCAACACCATAACATTTCTCTTTTTGGTGATGGTATTATTATTGACCTATGGCAACTTCCCCTAGAGTACATTACTTATACAAATAACAATTTCTAGCAAAAAATAAACCGAGTTTCTGTCTAGTTATTATCAGAAAAAGTGTCAGGAGCTATAGATAGGTAAATAGCATCAATTTTAACCAAACAAATTAGGATCAACTAGTATGTATTGTACCCTTTGCAACTGTATGACTTCTTTGGCTATCAGAGACATATTTCATTATCTGTCAAATATTTGCCTCACTGTTTCTCTGAAGAAAAGCTGCATATGAAATTGATAAATATATAGGTATCTGTATCCATATACATCAATGGGAAGGAAAGAATTTATGTATCTACCCAAAAACTATTAAGTGAAAAAAAAGTCGGTTACGGGTGACATATTGGTAGAATTTTCAGGTAAATGTACACAAAACACTCCTGTCTTGCCATTGCTCTAGTGTTGTATCACATTTTAGGGTAGAATGGAGAAAAGTCTAAGGGATGGCTACTGCGCAGGGGAAAAGCATTCTGATTAATAAGCAATCAACTGATAGATACCAAGTTTTAGCAGCCTTCCAAATAACAGCATCTTCAAAGTTACAGCTTCTATTCACTCACCAAAAGGAAGAAAATATAAAAAATATACTAATCAAGAACCATAAGAAGAGGCTAAGGGCATAGCTCAGTGACTAAAGCACTTGCCTAGCTTGTGTAAGGCTCTGGGTTCAATTCTCCAGCATCACATAAAAATTAGCCAGACATGGAGATACACGTTAATAAAACCAGCACTTGGGATTCTAAGGCAGGAAGATTGCTGTGAGTTGGAGGCCAGCCTAGGCTACATAGCGAGTCCAGGAACAGCCTGCACTGAAGAACAAGATAATGTCTCAAAAAAGAAAGACTAAGTCAATTTTTTAAAAGGTGTGCTTACATAACACAGGCATACTATGTAGTTTCCCTAGTTCCCTAAAGCTCTATAATTTCAGTCATCTTTGCTTAAACACTTAATATTTTCTAAGTCATGATCCCACTAAACATTATTTGGACTTCATGATAATATGTGATCCTTAAATGAAGGTACATTACGCTATTGATCACCTCATATTCAACTTTCATAAGAAAATGACTAGCAAGAATAAAATCCAACAAGAACCTTTATATCAGAAACTGAATGACACTCAACATTTTAAAAGCTTTGAATAGATTAATCATGTCCGAAGAGTTTTCTCAGCCAAGTGGTAATGCTCCCTTTGTAGAGTAACAGTTTTTTTTCCTTCTTACTGTTACCAACAACAAAGGATTGCGTGCTAATAGAATGAAATCCTGTTAGTTCACTCAGGTGTTGTGTTGCCATTGCAGATTAAAATACTACATTCATGACAGTGTATCCAGAAAAGCTTTTTTATCCATTTTATTGATCTCAAAAATTTTTCAAAGGGAACTGCAAACAAGCTCTCACAAAACTGATGTACGCAAATGTTCATATCAGTATCACTATGTAATCCAAGAATGGATACAACTCATCAGCTGAAGAACAGACACACATAATGTAATAACAACTACAATAGAATAGTAACTGGCAATAAAAACAATAGGAGTTAACAATGTATGTTGCAATTAAGGTGTGCCTTGAGAATTAATGAGACACACTACTTCTCATCCCAGAGAAAAGCATTTCCTTATATACCAAACAATTTTGTCATACATTTCTAGCCATTTACAATCCTCCTTAAGAGCCTTCATGAAATTTTAATACTCATGGACTCAAAGCAGATACCACTGATCTACTAGATAGTGATGAAATGGTTTGGTTATAATGAATTATTTAGCTTTTATCTATGTATTCATTATTATAGGATTTCAATGTTAATAACACTCTAAACAATAATGACAACAACAAAAGATAAGATTATTGGTAGGCAATGGGATTTTTTCTTCTATCAAGTGGTAACACTTGATAAGCAATTTTTTTTTCATTTATCACCCTATTTCACAGATGAATCTCAATGGTCTGGACCACACACTTTCACTGTCACATCTGCAGAGCAGTGATGATAAGAATCAGTTTGCCAACCCGATATGCTGTGAGATTTTCAATGTGGCAATTGTATTCAGTAGAAATAAGGAGGACCTTGTTACCAACGTAAGCCAATGCTGCTATTAACTATCTTGTATTACTTGAAGTAACATTTCAGGTTTCTGGACATCAATTATTATATCTGCAAAAGGGGAATGAAGCCAAGGATGATCATTCTTCTGAACTGTTTAAGGATATGTTATTTTAAATTTCATTAAAATATGTCTAAGTGTGTATTAACAAATTCACATATATTTATATATTATATGCACATATCTATTTATCCGCACATACAAGAGATTTAAAGTGAGCCATCTTGGTGTTTAAGACACATTTTAACAAATGTCATTATTTCTAAATCAATTGTACTGCTTTCCAAAGACTATTTTGGGGAGGGATACAAAATATTCAGCCTGCCTGGGCTCGGGGTTCAGGACATAAGAGACAAGAAAGATGGCAGAATCCCAAGATAAGAAAGGAGGTAACTGCTTTGTCGGTCTAGTCAATTCATCCACAATAAATGTGTTCCCAAAGGCAGGAAACAATTAGTTCTAAACATTTGATTTAGCTTCAGAGGGACTCTGTGAAAAGATTAGCTAGAAATTTTCTAAGGAAGACCAAGTGACTTTTGAACATATTTATAGAATAAAAGTAAAGTTTAAAGTAGACAAGTAAACTTGTAGACTTTTCCTCTGAAATTTTATTTCTGAGAGACAATTTTGCCTTACCTGTTTTTCCCCCTCAACAGTCTGAGTTTGCTAAGTCACATATCAAGGCAGAAACAAAATATCCACCTAGAAATGAGGTCCTCTCTATGACCCTTCTAATGGATAAAAAGAGTAGAATTAATGACTGAAGAATAAAAATGTCTCCAAGCTAAAATTTCCTCTGACAATTGGTCAGAGGTGCTCAGGAAACCTACTTGTTTCCAGACATTGTGTTCCTGAGGTAGGGGTTACAGAGTTAAAAATAAATAAAGAAACTTCTGAAAAGGTGAAAAATAAGAGTCAAGCAGAGATCCAAAGAAAATTAGCAGAGAAAATTAAAAAGAGTATATGAAATAGGAAAAAAACAGATGAAATTAGACATATTGACCCTTAGGAGTAAGTTGTATCTTACATACACGGAGATTGAGGGAACAGTAGAATATTGTTGGATTTTTTTAAATGAAACTTGCAATAAGCATATTCTTTTTCTCATTTGTTTCATTTTCAAAGAGAACGTGTTCTGCATTTTTGCTTTGAAATAAGAAAGCTTAAATAGTGTCAGGGTGAGCTTTCCTGCTGCTGAAACAAAATACCTAACTTGAAGTTTTGCTCTGGCTAACCCTTTCAGACTCTTCAGCCCAGGTCAGATCAATCGTTGGCAGAAAGACTCTTGTAAAGTTAAGATGCTCCCTTAATGGCCGACAGGAAGCAGAGCACAGGGAAGAGCAGTGGGGAGAGATGTCACCTCCAAAGGAATAGTTCTCACGACCTTCTGAAACTGGGCTCCACCTTCATACAGCGCATTCAGCTAATTAAAAATAATCCAGTCACCTCTCTAGGAGTCTCTTAAGCCAACCAAATTGACAGCTACAATTAAGACTAAATGGAGAAAATAGACAACTAAGATTAATGAGCAGGCTGTTGGGCGTTGGTTTCTCTGTGGGTAGAGCACTTACTAAGCACATGCAAGGCCCTGGGTTCAATTTCCCAGGATCACATTTTAAAATAAAAAATGCCTGGTGTGGTGGTGCATGCCTGTAATCCCAACACTCAGTAGGCAGAGGCAGGACTAGGATACTAGTGAGTTCAGGACCAGGCAGGACTACAAAGTAAGAACCTGTCTATGAAAAAATAAAATTATCTGGCAAAGATAGAATGTCTTCTTCCTTTTGATGGACATGGCATGATTTACTCAGTATACTTACTCAAATATTATGTTTTAGCTTTGTTTTACTACACTGAAATATAGAGGGTAGCTGACTTACCAAGAATAAAGATTTAATTAATTCATAATTTGGAGATTCAAAGTTCATAATTAGGGACAGGGGATGTCCACATCATTTTGGCCTCTGATAAAAGTCAAATCGTTGCATATCCTGGAAGAAATGTGAGTAAGTGTTACATCTCCAACTGGATCTAACAGCAGAGATTGGGCACCACAATTTCCTTCAGCGATGTCCTAAGGACCTCCCATAAGAATCCATTTCTTAAAGGTTTTACCACCTTCCCATACTGCTTCTTGGGGACTAAGATTTCAACACATAGACCTTTAGGAAACATTCATCATCAAAACCATATCACTCTTTATTTTTCCCTATTTTATTCATATGTATAAATGCAATACATAAAGTTTACATCGATCTTGAGTATTTTGTGCACATACATATCATGGCAAAGTTACAAATACTTTCACCTCTCCATTTGACCCTCTTACAACCTTCCCCTTTCCTCCAGTTCCCATTATACCCACATTGAGTTCTAAAACATAGTTGTGATCTGGGTTTCTCATATCAGAGAAACAATTCAATATTTCACCTTCTGCCTTTGACTCACTTCACTAACCATGATGGGCTCAAGTTGCCTCCATTAACCTAGAAATGTCTCCAACCTATCTGTGCAGGAGTTTACACTTAAACCCTAGCATTATGAGAGGTTGATTCAAGAGGCTCAAAAATTTGAGGTCAACCTGGGCAATTTAGCAAGATCTTTTCTTTAAAAAAGGGGGGAGGGAGGGGCTGGGGTGAAACTTAGTACAAGATCCAGAGTTAAACTCTAAATATTCAAAAATGACCAAGCAGCCCATCCCTCGTTTGTACCAGAGAAAGCCAGGCAGCCAGGGCCAGAGCCCCCCGCCTGCACCTGGTGGCTGTTGGGTCTGGACCTTTGCCCATCCCTTCTGTACCCCAAAGACAGCCAGGTAGCTGCCAGCAGATCCCCACCTGCACCTGGGAGCTCCAGGACTGGGCCTTCCAGGCTTCATCATTCCTGTATGCCAGACAGAGCCAGGTAACACTTAAAATAGAAAGAGTCTAATTTAAAAATCTCAGGGGAAAAAAGAAACCAGAGCCCATCAACAATACTGGAGACTCTACTCACTCTAACAGAACCATGAGGAAATGTGGTAATGAAACACCTACAGAAAGACCTGACTCCCCAGAAAATAGTAACCATGTTCTTGAAATAGCAGAAAACAAAGAAGAAAAAGGCAAAAAAAAATCATAATTTCTGGGCTCAGAAATACTTTGAATTTAAACAGGAAATGAAAGTGCTGTGCTGGGATATAGCTATACTATCAGCAAACATTGACAAGAAATTACAGGAAAATAAAGAAGATAGGAACCAGAAGATAATAAAGGAAATACAAAAAATTAAGGAAGAATTTTGCAGAGATATAAAAACATTAAAAGCTGAATTTCAGAATGGGAATAACACACAGGAAAAAAAAAGTAACCAGTTTGAACATTCTAAAAATAGAATATAAGACCTAGAATATAAAATGGTTGAGCTCAAATGTACAGGCCATAAAGAATGTAAAAAAAACAAAGAAAAAAAAGAGAATGATTACAACAGTTGATGGATGGCTCAAACAGAAACAATCTCAGCATTATAAAAATGAAGGAGAAAACTGAGGGCAAAACAAAAGGCTTAAAGGCCATGTTCAATAATAGTATGGAAGAAAATTTCCCAAATCTAAGAAAAGAAATGCACAAATGATTACTACAGGAATATAGAACAATTTTGATCAGAAGAGGATCTCATCATGACACATCATAATTAAAATACTAGAGACCCAACACAAAGAGAGAATATTAATAAAAGTTGTAAGAGAAAAACAGAGGATAACTTTCAAAGATAAGCCCATCAGGATAACTGTAGATTTCTCAACCTAGACCCTAAAAGACAGGAGATCATGGAACAATGTCATCAAAGTACTAAGAGAACATAAATGCTAACCCAGACTGCTATATCCAGCAAGATTAGCTTTTAAATTAGAGGGAGAAATTAAATCTTCCCATGATATAGAAAGCTTAAAGAAATTTGCAGCCACTAAGTCAGCACTGCAGAGAATACATAAAGGAAAATTAGAAAAAAAGGGGGTTAATGACAGCCAAGACCCCAGAGAAAAAGAGACAACAAATACAGAAAAATTAACTGAGAAGAAAGTAAGTATGGATAATACTGCTGAAAAACTATAACAATGGCAGGACACACAAATACACCTCAATAATTACTCTGAATATGAACGGCCTTAACTCACCTATTGAAAGACATAGACTAGTCGACTGGATCAAAAAAAAAAAAAAAAAAAAAACAGAAGTCTACAGTTTGCTGTCTACAAGAGACACACTTCACCTACAAGGAAACTCATAGACTGAAAATAAAGGATGGAATTCACTACTTCATACAACAGGACCCAGGAAACAAGCAGGGGTAGCTTGTTTATATTAGTCTCAGACTCATCAAAATTCAAAACAAAACAGATTAAGAGAGACTAAGATGGTCACTATAAACTTGTTAAGGGAATAATAGAAGAGGAAGCACTCACAAATTTCCATATGTATGCTCCCACCTGGGGAGCACCCAATTATGTAAACCAAAAAATATTACATTTGAAAAAAAATATAGGCCCCAATACAAATTATAGCAGGGGACTTTAGTACTCCATTATCACAGATAGATAGATCAACCACACAGAAAATTCACAAAGATGTAAAACAGTTAAATGACACTACAGAAAACTTGGACCTAACAGTTTCCACCATCAACCGAATACATGTTCTTCTCAGCAGCACATGGAACATTTTCAGATCACAGTGGAATAAAACTTGAACTCAACAACAACAGAAAACAGAAGAAAATACACAAATACATGAGACTAAATAATTTATTAATGATCAAACAATGAATCACAGAAGTAATCAGAGAAGAAGTCAAAAATTTCATAGAGTTAAATGATGAAACAAGTACATCATAGCAGAATCTTTGGGACACAATGAAAGTAGTACTTAAGAGAAAAAATCATAGCCATCATTGACACATCAAAAGAACAGAACAGTCATAAATAAAAACATTAATGATGCACCTTAAGACCCTAGAGAAACAAGAACAATCTAAGCCAAACAGCGGTAGAAGAAAATAAATTATAAAGATAAGATCTGAAATTAATGAAATTGACAGAAAAAAGATTAATTAGTGAAATAGCTGGTTCTTTGAAAGAATAAACAAGATTGACAAACCTCTAGCTAAACTCACCAAAAGAAGGAAAGAAAAGGCACAGATAAATGCATTTAGAAACGAAAATGGTGAAATTATAACAGACCCTGCAGAAATTCAGAATATTATAAAGAATTATTTTAAACACCTATATTCTAGCAAGTTAGAGAACTGGGAAGAAATGGATGATTTCTTAGGCACATACAAACTACCAAAGTTGAATGAAGACTTTAAAAAGCTTGAACAACTCCATTGTACACACAGGAATTGAAGCAGAAATAAAAGCTCACCTACAAATAAAAGCCCATGACCAGATGGATTCACAGCAGCTTTTTTTCAGTATTTCAGAGAAGAATTAATTCCAATTTTTCCCAAACTGTTCCATGAAATTGAAAGAGAAGGAATATTACCAAAATCATTTCTGGAGCCTAGAATCACCTTAGTCCCAAAGACAGACAAAGACTTAACCAGAAAGGAAAATTATAAACCAATATTCTTAATGAATATAGATGCAAAAATTCTGTTTTCCCACATTTTATTGATATAGATGCAAAAATTATTAATAAGTTTCTGGCAAATAGAATACAGCAAGGAATAAGCAAGATTATACACCATGATCAAGTGGGCTTCATTCCTGGGATGCAAGGCTAATTCAACATATGTAAATTAATCAATGTAATATATTACATCAACAAAAGCAAAAAATAAAAACCACATGATGATCCCAATTGATGCAGAAAAGCCTTTGACAAAATTCAACATCATTTCATGATAAAAACTCTGAGAAAAGTAGGTACAGAGAAGGGTCTTATCTCACACTCATAGAAGCCACGTATGCCAAATCTACCACAAATATCATAGTAAGTGGAGAAAAATTGACAGCATTTCCTCTTAAATCAGGAATGCAACAAGGCTGTCCACTCTCACAACTCTTATTCAACATAGCCCTTGAAACACTTGCCACAGCAATCAGGAAAGGGGGTGGGGGGGCGGGATGAGGAAATTTGAATTTGTATCAGAAAGGAGAAAATCAAACTATCCTTATTTGCGGATGATATGATTATCTACATAGAAGACTCCAAAAACTCCACTAAGAAACTCTTGGAAATAATGAACAAATTCAGCCAAATTGCAGGCTACAAAACCAATACTAAAAAATCAACAGATTTTTCTCTACACCAACAACGAGCCCACTGAGAAAGAACTCAGAAGAATAATCCCATTCTCAATAGCCCAGCCAAAAATTAACCCAGGAACTGAAAGGCCTAATCAAGATCCTAACCAAAGAAGTGAAGGACTTATATAAGAAAACTATCACACTGAAAAAAAGAAGTTGCAGACGACATCAGGCAATGAAAAGACATCTCTTTTCTTGAATAGGCCGAATCAATATAGTCAAAATGAATATTCAGAATCAATTCAATTTTTATAAAAATACTAACTTTTTTCACATAACTTGAAAAAATAATCTTGAGATTCATATGGAACCAAAGGAGACCTAGGATACCCAATGTAATCTTTGCTAACAAGACTAAGGCAGGAAGCATTATGATTCCAGACATCAAGTTATACCATAAAGCAATAATTGTAAAACCTATATGGTACTGCCACCAAAAGAGACAGATAAGCCAGGGGAACAGAACTGAGAATGCAGAGAAAAACTCAAATACCCTCAGCTACCTAATCTTTGATAAAAGAGCCAAAAGTATACACTGGAAAAATGACAGCCTGTTCAAAAAATGGTGCTGGGAAAACTGGACATCCATATGCAGAAGAATGAATCTAGACACACACCTGTCACCATACACCGAAATCAAATCAAAGTGGATCAAAGACCTAAAACTGAAACACTGAACCTTCTAGAAGATAAATTAGGCAAATATCTAAAAGACATAGGTCTAGCCAAAGTCTTTCTTAATAAGACACCAAAAGCAAAAGAAATAGCCCCCTTTATTAACAAATGTAATTATGTCAAATTACAAAGTTTCTGCACGGCAAAGAAAATTATCAACAATGTAAAAAGAGAACCAACAGACTGAGAAAAAATATTCACCACCAATACCTCAGATAGGAAGCTCATAACCAGAATATACAGGGAACTGAAGAAAAGGAAGCCCCTCAAAATGAAAGACCCTATTGAAAAATGGGCAAAAGAAATGAATAGGCAATTCTCAGATTAAGAAGTTCAAATGGCCAATAAATACAAGGAAAGGTGTTCAACACCCTTAGCCAGAAGAGAAATGCAAATCAAAACATCACTAAGATACCATCTAACTCCAGGGAGACTGCAGTATACCAGGAACACAGACAGCAATCAGTGTTGGCAAGACTGGTGGGGGAGGGGACCCTCCTGCACTCCTGGTGGGAATGTAAACCAGTAAAACCACTACGGAAAGCAGTATGGAAGACTCTCAAAAGACTGGAAATAAATATCCCCTTCTACCCAGCCGTAACAGTTCTGGAAATTTTCCCAAAAGAGTTCAAAAGAGCACATAACAGACATACATGTATATCCATGTTCACAGCAATACAACTAACAGCTAAAATGTTGAAGACACCAAAATACCCATCAAGAGACCAATGGATACATAAATTGGTATTTATTCACAATGGCATACTATTCATCTATAAAGACAGGTTGGAGGCTTTTGTAGGCACATGGAGGCAACTTGAGACCAACAACCTCAGTGAAGTGAGTCAGAAGCAGAAGGTGAAATATCAAATGGTTTCTCTGATATGAGAAACCTAAATCACAATTATTTCATAGAACTTAATGTAGGGAAAAATGGGAATTGGAGGGGTGGGAGAGGTAGTGGGAGTGTTGAAGAGAGAGAAGGGAAGGATTTGTAACTTTTCCACGATATGTATGTACACAAAATACTCAAGATCAATGTAAACTTTATGTTTTGCACTTATATGTATCAATAAAATGGGGGGAAATACCAAACAAAAACCCTTCTAGTTTGGCTTTTTTCTTCTTTCTCCCTCGTCAGCTTTCCTGTAGGACTAATCACTGCTACTTTACGTTGCTATGATATTATATGCATTACTTACAGATTGTCTATACCAGAATATGGGTCCTGGCATAATGCAATTAACAACTTACCAAATAACTTCAAAAAATTATTTTCAAACCTTAAATTTTAAGAATTGTAAAACTGGTAGCAACTATAACTTTGTCACTTACTTAGAAGGATATTCTTATTCTGCTTGCACCAAAAAGTGCAGGCCTTTTAGACAGAAAGGTTCTGCAACCCCATCCCCTCTGCAGGTTAAGCGAGGCACCCTGATCTTCTAAGAAGCAGCAGAAATCTTAATAGCTAAGAAAAGGAGATATCAGCAAACACATGCCTGCAGAAATTGTATAATTCAGGGCCTAATAAAGTGTGACACACCAAAAGAAGAAAAGACTTAGCAAATTCTCAGCAAGAGTGGCTGAGGAAGATCCTGAGGAATAAGGTGCAACACACAGATCTTAACTTGAACACATCATGGTGCCTGTTATGTTAAAAGGGGATTGTTGACTCTTCTTCCCTTCCCCGCTGATCTCTTCCTGCCTTATGTATCAAGGTAAGTGCTAAAGGGAAAAACTTCACACACCATCGGAGAAAGACCGTTGATGACCCAGGTCATAATGGGTTTTAGATTAATAGACCAGAAATAATAAAATCACACTCCAGGAGAGAGCTAATCAGAAGAAAATGAAAAGACATTCCACTTGAAATCCTTTTTTTTTTTTTTTTTTTTTTTTTTTTTTTTTTTTTTTTTTTTTTTTTTTTTTAAGGAGAGAAATGTAGAAGACAACCTTGGGTTGGGAAAATCATTTCTCTTCTAAAACAAAGAAAATATTTTAAAGTGTGAAAGAGCCATACTTTCAGCAAAAAAAAAAAAAATGAGCCAAAAATAAATAAAGTCAAAACTAAGACTACAGGTTGCAAAGTAAATTGAGAGACTATTACGAACTTCGTATGAGAAAAAAGAAAAAAGCTCTCTTGAAAACCAGTTTTTCAGGAAAAATAGTATTCATCTTGTAAATTAAATACTTTTGTGACAAGACCAAAAGCAGTAGATGTCTTGCTTTTTTCTATTCCTATATTAACACTGTATTTTGAAAAAATAAAAACCTGTAGCTCCATTATATTTATTGATAATAAATTATTTCTTATAAAATTCTACAAAATTGCCAGAGCTTTTGCAAGTATAAGAAAAAGCAACACCACACCCACTTATTATGAATTGAAAACAAAGACAATTTACATGTAGTTAGCGTGTACCTTGTGACCAAGTACAAATTTTATTAAGTTTTTAAAAGCTATTAAAAGGCTCCAAATAGCCATTGCTTCTTCTCTGTGGGGTTTCTCAGCAGTGGCGCTATTCATGAAGATCGGTTAATTCTTTGTTGCAGGGAGCCACCCTGCACATTGCAAAATGATAAGCAGCCTCTTTGGCCCCTGCACTCTAGATGTCAACAGTTCTCCATACTTGAGACAATCAAAACTAACTCAAACATGACCAAATGTTCTCTAGATAGCAAAACTGGCCCAACTTGAGGTTTGATACACAGGCCCTGGTTTGAGAGCTACTGACCTAAGGTATCAAGGATTTTAAGATCTCTTTCCTCTATTGGAAGCCAGCAAGCAGTAGGTGCAAAGCAGGGCTGCCTCCTTCCTGAATCTGGTAGGAGTGCATCGTACATGACAGCAGATGACAGGTTCAAATTATGATCACACAGAGAGGAAAATAGGACAGAAGCCTCTTCAGAATCATCCACGCTGATGATTTATTTCAGAACAAAAAAGGAAAAGGTTACAAAGAGATAGGAGGCTATAGATTTACTAATTGAGGTTGTTTCTAATTCTGCTGAAAATGTGTCTATCATGGCTTTCCAAAAGCAGACCACTGATAACAGTTTAACTTGCCAGGTCTCACAGAGACAAAGCCTATGTGCTGTTCAGCTGTTAACCAAGTGCCTTTAGCAATAATATGTGTTTGGAATTTTCTTTCTCCTCATCTATTACTTTAAGAATTTCGGGGCTGAATTTTGACTAAAATCAAAATCCAAAGTACTCAAATTATATAATGTATATATTTGTTATTACCAAAAGTTTAATATTTTAACTGTTGTTACAGTAAACAGGCAGACTTAACCGTGGTGATCATAAATGACTAATTTGATATTTCCACTTTTTTCTACAAAGTAAAGTATTGAAACATTCTAGAAAGGCTATAAGTTAAAGCTATACTAGAATGCTTGCACTACCATTGTATCAGCTAAAGAATAAATCACTGGATACTTTGCCCCAGCTGGGTTTGAACATGAAACAGCCCATTGATAAGTAATAACGAACCACTGAAGCACCAGTTAGCTGGACAGAATCAACAGGTGTGAGCTCAGACAGCCTGATTACATCACCGGTTTTTCAACTAGACTGTAGGAATTGGGTCAGTGCCTAAGGAATTAACTCAAAGGTCAGACATCATAAAGTTTGCATACACGCATTACAGAAATAATCAGTTAATTTAGCTCCATTAAAGTCTCTTTACATAATAAAGGGACAGTACATCCTATTAGCTAATTAATTTACTACTACTGTTACTAATATAACTGTTTTTACTATGATTACTACCAATAACAAGAACAGAAGCAGCTTTAATCCCTTTACAAGCATCTATTGCATGAGAGTAATTGATATTTAAAACTATTACTTCAAGTCCTTTCAAAATCCTAAAATGTAGTACTATCTCGAATCTAAAATGAGGAGACTGAGTTTCACAGATCTTGCTTTGCTCAGGTCAAATTGTTTTAAAAGGTAGAACCCGGACTAACCGGTTTTGACTGCTTTTCAAAGTCTGTGAAGATTTTTTTTTTTAACCTTTGGTTATATAGCCCAGGGTCCATAACAAGCCTTCTATGATGGAGATCAGAGGAGAAACAAGAATAATGCCAAAGAATTAGCTGGACTTTATGGTGCGCCCCTGTAATCCCAGCACTGTGGATAGCAGAAGCAGGAGAACTGCAAATTCAAACACAGTCTGGCGACTTAGAAACAAAGCAAAACTTGATCTCAAAATTAAACACATACATACATACATACATACATACATACATACATACTGGAAAAGAAAACCTGTACAGTTGTTTCATCAAGAATTCATGCAGATGTTCAGAGCTCATGCTCAGCCCTCATTTTCTGCTCTCAGAAACCCATGATTTTCCAATCTTTCTGTCTGATTGAACATTTTCATAGAGGAGTTATTTTTTTTTATTTCCACTTCATTTGCTTTTTTCTAAACCTGTTCACTTTTAGGCAATGAGATCTTGCATGTAATTCAACTTTGTGGTATTTAAGTGATGTTTGAGAGACCAAGGTTTTTGAAGTTTTTGAGGTTTATTCAGTTCCTGCAAATGCTTAAGGATATATATTGTTGCATATATTAATGAGAATTATTGGAATTTGAACATATTTTATGAGCACTAAAAATAAAATGTACAGTTAGAGGGGGGAAATGATAACAATCACCAACATCAAGAAGTGACATTTCCTAAATGTTGAACATTTTTACCCCACTAAGCCATGATGACAAAGACTTGGCTTTTAAGAAAATGAGAATCATAAGCACTCTGCTGCTAATAAATGTGTTCACTACAGTACAAAGGTCATCTAGATGATAAGTCAGACCAGTGCATGATTTTGGTAAAATTAACCAAGAATAAAATCTTCTGTGATACTAGCATTAACTCCTTATTCTTTATTACTATTCTGCATACTTGTGCAGGATCCTTCTCTGGCCACGTGGCAATCACAGACAATTCATATTCATTTTAAAGTAATCAAGTTTATGTTTTTTATGTTTACATTTAATATTGTTCAACACCTTTTATGAGTATAACACATACATAGATGTATTTTATATTCATCCTAAATATTAATTTTATTCAGGATAAATATTAAAATGTAGCATAGAAAAGGATCAAGGAAGACTAGGCCTTTAAACTATGATTGATTTAACAGTGTTTGAAAATTGGTCACTGCCAAGTCTTTCTGGTGTCTATGTCCTAATAGTTATTTTTGTTTATTTTTCCTTCCATCTTCTGTTAGAAATCTTGACTGTGAAGTTTTAGAAAATAAGTAACATACAGATTCTAGAAGTAATCTAGATATTTCAGATATTGCTAAAAGAATATCAATCCTTATACCCTTATATGTGGTCTACTGCTAAAAAGAAAACATATATATATATATATAATATATACATATTATATATAATATATATACATAATATATATACACACTTGAAAGAAAAAGCTTGTCAACACACCTTAAAAAATAAAAAAACAAAATTTTCTAACATATCCAATTGAGTTTTAGAAATTTAAGCTATTTGTTCAAAGTCTTAAATTGTGTTTGCAAGAAAATATTTTAGTCCCAGAGTTGATAGAAATTTATTAGATGCATTCCATTAACAAATAGTTACCCAATTGGTAAAAATATTTTAAAAGAAAAATTCATGCATGCTTTAGTTACAGTAGCCATTTTTTTCTATTTAATTTTTCTACTTTACCATAGCCATTAAAATCAATAATCTAAATATACAGAGCTTGATCTTTAAGTCAGTACATCGATTGTCTACCAAGATTGTCAACAATATAACATATTGAAATCTAGTGCATTCTCTAAAACGTTTTAATATTATTTAATGAAAGTAGAAAAGAATATTTGTGCTGCTGATAAAAGTAGTTGTAATAAATTTAAAGGGTTGTTACCTTTATAACATAGTTTTAAATATTCACTGTGAAAATTATAGTACTTTGGAAAGTAATTTATTAATACAAAAATTTAGATATGTCAAGGGTATTTTCAAACTCATGAACTTATTAGAGTGTGTCATCAAAAAGTTAAGAAATCACTTCTGTAGAGAATGTGGCACAGTATGGGTTTATTATTCTCTGAAAATGTTTTCTGGTACACAATTATCTAAGGTAGGAGAAGTACCCCAGCACGGAGTGATCTGGACTGGCGCAACTTAAAAAGTTGTAAAGCTTCAGGCAAGTTCACCCACCTCACCAGGATACTTTTGCTTTTCTATACACCAAAAAAGTGGGCTAGGTGATCTCCAATGATCGATCTAGACTTATTCTAGTTTCAAGACATCTTTGTTAAGATTTTAAATTCACAACTACATATTATTTACTTTGTTATGATAATTCAAACAGAGCAAGTGACTTTACCAGCAAATGGCAAAGAGCAAATATTAATTTTGAATGAGTGGATTTAAATTAATATTAAATGATATATCTTAAGAAGGAAAACCTATTGATCATTTTATAAGCATTTATTGCTTGACAAGTGTCCAACACAGTATTTTCGCTTTTAGAATGATGTGTATATTAATAAAATATTAAGCCTATTATTCCATAGATCACAATCATATCCTGCACAAAAGTTTGACAATAAGTAATACCAGCACCAACCACGAGCTTCGTTCATTGGTTAAATCGAACCTCATAATTAAATTATACTGTTCAAAGAATTATAACCGCAAATACAAAAGAAAGTAAATAAAACAGCTTTTATCATATAATTCCAACAGAGTGATTAAAAACTACAATGACTTTATATAGAATTATTTTAAAGACATATTGCTATTAAACACCCATAAAATGCTCCCTTTGGCCTCGAATACAC
This sequence comes from Ctenodactylus gundi, assembly GCA_004027205.1. NCBI lineage: Eukaryota > Metazoa > Chordata > Mammalia > Rodentia > Ctenodactylidae > Ctenodactylus > Ctenodactylus gundi. Next base: position 681,712 of record PVKB01000339.1, read on the forward strand.
TGACACTGTCATTCCTGTCCCCCTCTGAGGCAGTTCTGGAAGTCCTTCTGTTTGTCTTTAACAGATAAGGTAAAAAATCCAGGAAGTGCTATGCCATGTGCCACCTGATGGAATGTCAGGCTCATAAACACATTACTTTACGTCACCGTCTACCTTACTCACTGGTTCTGGTACCGTGTGACCTCTGGGTTTTCCTCAAAGTCAAAATAACCATGAAAAGTAAACATGGTCTGAATTGAGTCAGGACATCAAGGTAGCTATATCAATATAACCAAAGACACCTCAAAAGAGAACTTCCAGAATTGCTCAGAAAAGTGGAAAGAATGATGGAATCCATGTGCTCAATGAGAAGGGGTCGTATTTTGAGGGGAAGTAGTGACAATGTGTCTTGCCTTGTAATGAATTTGTTAGTGTAAACTTTCATTGTGTTGTTTGAATATACCATTTAAAATGTTTTAGAGACTACTAATTCTGTATGGAAAGCCAACATTGCATGGATCATTTATCTGGGCTTTGTTTCAAATTTTTCTGTAACACTTACATCACTTCCCAACTCTTACTTTTGGTTCTATAGAACAAAACGTGGTGTTCTTTTGGCAATTTAATGTTTGCAACCTTTCACCAAAAGTGGCCAAGGTAGCCGGGACAAAATGTCACAAAAATGTCACTCAATCAAAAATGGTCATCTGCCTATTTTGCAACAATTCACACTCATGAGCATTCTTTAAGATAAATATTCAACATAAAATGGGCACACTCTGAGATTTTAAATAAGCAGTCTTTTCATCACATGCTAAAATTATTTCTACCCTAGACACTGAGCTTGACACCAGTTCCATGAACCAGAGCAGATGTGGATAGAATAGAAAAATATAGTTATTCTGATACACAATAGTATCTTTTTAAAAAGTGATCTTCGAACCACTATTCTATCCATTCAGCAATTTAACATTTTCTATCAAACACCCACTGTGCATTATTGGAGACTTTTGGATATAGAAGTGGAAAAGGCATGCCCTCATCTCCCAAGAGTCTTTATTTCAGACACAGAAAGAAATGTTCTTAAACAAATAAATAATATCATTTGACAGTAATTAGTAGCATAAGGAAAGCTTTAAAGTGAATAAGTTTTGAGGAGTGAGAGTGACTGTAATGTGCAGTAAGGCATTTTCACTAAGTTGCTAAAGACAGAACTTTAGGAAGTATTTGAAAGATACCAAGGAAATTTGGAATTTTAGGGGTATTTAGGATGGACAGATGATATCAATGTTATGTCCCTCCCATTTGGAATGGAAAAACAAACTATGAAGATAACATATCAGATGGGCTAGCAACGTGAGTATTGAAGAAGAGGGAGAGAGGAAGAAAGAAAATAAGGTAAGTAAATTTCTTGTTAACAATATAATAATAACTGAGGCTAGATATGAATCATTTTAAAAAGAGAGTATAGCTGGACTCTATTACCCTGGGATAATGAATGCACTTGGCAGAAGGCAGAGGAACAGTAGTCTTTTAACAATCACACAAAGAATATTTCCAAATGGCTAATTGACCCAGAAATACAGAAAAACTAAGGAAAAATGAGAATATAGAATTATAAACAGCATTAATTTGAAATGCTTGCATGGATGTAAGGTGTCATCAAGAGGCAGAGGAAGCTAAGTGCAGGAAGAGAGTGCTGTCAGCAGCATGGGGGCGGGGGGGTCGGAACTCCACAAAGAGGTGGACCATGGATGAAGCAGCAGAAGATTTGAGTAAGACATTAACAGCCAGAGCGAGAATCATGGAACAGAGAAATCGTAGACTCATGTGCACATTAAAGTTTTTTTTTCTTTTGAGACAGGGTCTCACTCTGTAGTCCAGGCTGATGGCTTAAAGTTCTCATAAAGAGAGGCAAAGGGGCATACATTTCATTTGTGTCCATAAATAACAGTGAAAAATGAAAAATACAAAAATATAGAACTAATTCAAATGACTGGAAATGAGCAAATTTACACACCAACACATAACTACAAACACACACTCACACTCAATGGCTATAATGTAATGCATAATATAAAGTATAACAGATATCAGGTATATTTACCACTACTGTGTCTAATCAGTAGCGACTCTTTCACTACCTCTAATTGTTAAGTTAAACCTTATAGCACGATAAACATTAAAGGTGAAAAATAATTTGGAAAAACAAAATTGCAGTACTGGTGATTAAATCCAGGGCCTTTTCACGAAACTAGTTACATCTCCAGCCCATTTTTAAATTTTTATTTTGAGACAATCTCATTAAGTGGCTAAATTTTTCCAGGTTAGGCTAAAACTTGTTGTCCTCTAGCCTTGGTTTAACAGAGTGCTGGGATTACAGGACTGTCCCACCATGCCTGGATGACGAAGCTCTTCACTGAGAAGAATAGACTTTTTCACTGTCAGTCCACCACCAGAAAAACTCTATGAAAATGATTAGATTGAAATCTGACCCATTTTAGTAGCTATTTCAGAATATATCCATTTGACTGAAAAGAAATACAGAAATATAAATGAACCACACAAAAGAAAGCAAGAGATACCGGTCATTTGGTTCTTTCAAATAATTCATAGATTTTTTTGTAGTCTGGTAAATTTTAATCTGGTAAATCAGTAAATTGACTAATCATTTTGATAAAGCTTGCCTTTCCACTCAGTTTGACCAGAGTACTTTTAGCCTTTGAACTTTGCCTATGCTGAAATTGTCGCACAATTTTAGTGATAAATATTATAACTACTATCTCCCAATATGCCAAAGATTTAAAATTTCTAGTGATAAGGAAGAGAGGAAAGAAATAGAAGGCAGACACACAGGGAGAGAGGAACAGACCTAGAGACAAAGAAACAGGGGGGACAGAGACAATTTACCGCAACCAATGACAGATGTTTGCCCTGAAGGATAGACCACGTAAATAGCGCAGAAGCAGTACAGTGCAACAAAAGATGATTTGATTTCTGTTTTTTTTTTTTTTTTTTTACATTTTCATTCATTCGGCCCTATTTCCCTGAAAAGATTCAAGAGGACACATTACTTTCCAAAATAATCTATATAATATATAAACTGTCCAATCAAACACTATGACATAGGTTTTGGGGTCTTAGTGGAAACTTGAATCTTTAAAGTCCTCATTGCTAATTAAATCATCATGCATGCTCCACTCTGGAATAGAGAGTAAAATGAGAACAGGGAAATTTCCTGAGATCCCACCCTCTTCACAGAGCAGTTTCCACCAGTCTGTTAGCAAATACATCATTTTTTGTTAGCTACAGATAAATTCTGATTCTTCCTCCCTTCTCACATTCTTATTTTACCGGGAGGGCTTGGTTTGTTTTTCCTGACACCATTGGAGATTTCTAAGCTACCACAGAGGTGCCAGCCCATACTGTGCACAGCGAGTAAAGAAGAAACAATCTGGCTGTTGTTTTAACACTTTGCAAATAATAACTTGTCTCTGCCGCTTGATTTTTGCCGCTGGACATCCAACAGTGTAATAATCAATCCACCAAATAAAACACAGCCTTCCTCTTTATCTTCCTCTGCAAATTTGGGAACTTGAGAGAGACATTTACAGTTCAAAGGAAAACTTTGTTTTAATTATGCATTGGGATTATTTTACCCAATGAGAAGTCCATTGCCTTCCTCAAAAGTTTCCATTAAATTCTGATAAATGTGATCTGTAACAACAAACAGCAAGGCCTGTCTTTTCCTTCCTCCTTTCCTGAGATCCCCTTCTTTCTTTCCTTCCAGTGGGTACAAATGGCAGTACTCCATGACATTAACCTACACTGCCAACTTTCAAAGTGAAAGAGCAAATTCTTTCATTGTCTGAGTATAATAAAATATTTTTTAAATATTAAATATGCACTTAGAAATTGCATGAGTTTACTAAATACTTAGTAAAATAGTCTCTTCTGACAGAAATTATATATAGTTATTTTTAACTTAAAAATTCCTTTCTTCTACTTTTTTTCTGTTTATTCTCTTTTCCTTTGTGTTGGGGTGAAACGCACGTGCTAAGATGGTGCTGTGTCACTGAGCTACATCCTCAGCCTTAACAGATTCCTTTTTAAATATTTAATTTAGTGATTCCCAATGTTTGATATACACTATTACTCAGTTGGTGGTCTTATTTAAAATTTGAATTTCTGTCTGAACTTTAGAAATTTTATTTCTGTAAATGTCATGATTTGAATCTGGAATATCCCTCCAAAGCCTCATGTTTTGAAGGTAAATCAATCACAGGCAATAATCCATAGGCAGATCACGGTGCATTACCCGGAAGGACATAACACTAACTCCACCCTTAGCCTCTCTCTCTTGGTTTCTGGTCTTGCCATGCTGTCAACAGCTTCTCTACAGCTATGCCTATGCAATGTGCTTCCACCCTTGCAGAACACACTAAGACCTTCTGAAACTAAAAGCTAAAATAAACCCTTCCTCCCTAAAGCTGTGGCTGCTGGGTACCTTGTGCCAGCAATAAGAGGGCGACTAAGAAATCGGCACAGGGAATTGGGGTCATTGTTGTGACTTTATCTCCTGATGCGCTTTACAACATTTAGAATTGTTTTGCAGTTTGGAATGGTTTGGAGATGCCAGCTAGAGAAGGCTTATAATGCAGTAATCAATCTTAACTAGAGATTCTGGTAAGAGTTCAGAAAACCAGAATGCTAATAGAAGAATGGATTGTAAAGGCCTAGCTCAAGAAGTTTCAGATAAGCAGGGGTCTTCCCTGGCAATTGCTATAGAAACAATGTGTGCTATGCTCTATCAGAAAGTATGTCTACCTTTTGCCCCTGTACTGCTACATTGGCTGAAGCTGAGATTAACACTGGCAGTCTAAGCAAACTAATAAATCTGTTGGAGAAAATGTCAAGGCTGCCAAATATTCAGGCTGTCATGTGGGTACTTTTTGTGGCTTTTAGTCAAATTTACACTGAGAATCAAAAAATGTGGGCAACTCCACTTGGGAGTCCTTTCCAGAGAGGGAGCTTTTACCTCTTTCTCCTTTGTTTCTAAATAACGACACTTTCTAAATCTCGAAAAAAAAAGAGCAGAGGAAAACTAAGTAAACAATCTCATAGTTTTGTGTAACTTAAAGCAACTGGGAAGTTGAAACAAAAGAGAGAATGGTTGCCGAAGAGCCTAGCATTAAAATTATAAGCCCAAGTCATTGGAATCGGAACTATAGGAAAAATGTCTTGGGGACACCTCTGGAATCAGGAGACTCCGCCCTTTTACTCATTCAAGTAAGCAAAGACAAAAGACTTTGCTGTGAAAAGAGAAACCCAGGGCATCCTTGAGATCAAACTAGGAAAGGAAATCCCCAAGGGGTTCAGCCATCAGAAGCTTATGTGGCCTCTGCTTAGTCCATTGGCACACTTTGGTGTCATCCACATGTGCCAGTTTCACAGGCATGCAGAGTTCACGAGCTGTGGGGTCATGGAAGTTTCCACCCAGATTTCAGAAGAAGTCCACAGAGGACATATAGCTTGCCACTGGGAGAAAGTTGCAATGGAGACCCTGAAAATTTAGAGATGCCAGGAATGTTGATCATCTGCAGAGGAAGGCCACAGGCAGAGCCGAGTCAGCCCATAAGGGAGGCTATGGAACGTGCAATCTGAGGCAACCCTACAGCAGCAAAGCTGTCCAAGCTCTTTGTAGCTAAATTTTGTTTTAGGATTTGCTCCAGTTGCTAGATAACAAAGCTATTTATCCCACTGAACGTTGTGCTTCTTTTGCTTTGATTTCTCTCTATTCTCTCCTTTGAAACAGGAATGCTTACCTTGCTCTATTCTATACTGGAAGTGTTTAACTTTTCTCTGATTCCCACAGGAGGTCAGAGCTAAGTGATTCCCTTGAATCTCAGAAGGAACTTGAACTTTTTAGAAGGAATAGAAATGTTAAGACTTTGGCAACACTTAGAGATGAACTGGAAGTATTTGCATGAGTCTTCCAGGGGCCCAGGGCTGAATGCTTCTGGTTTGGATGTGGAATGTACCTCATCAGGACCCTACATTTGAATGTTGTAGATTATCTATGGATTCTTCATGTGTCAGGAGGTGGCTCATGTCAGAAGGAGTGGACTATAGGCATGTAGCAGAGTAAGGACATGTCACAGAATATGAGTATGTAGGGCATGTGGCCTGGAAGGGTGTACTCCTGCCAAAACATCTTCCAGAAATCCTAGATTCTTCTTACAATGACCAAGTAGCTTATCTTCACAAAACCCTTCCTGCCATTGCTGTCTACCCTTGAATGAACTGAGACCTTGTGAAATGTGAGATAAAATAAAGCTTCCTCCCTTAGGTTGTCAGAATCTGGTGACATGTCCCAGCAACAAATAAGTAATGAAGATTGTAAGTATACAAGTAGTGTTCTTAATCTATATTTATCCAGGTAAGTCGAGTAAAGCTGGTTTGAACCTGGATTTTGGAAGTGCTCTTGACTTCACTGATTTTTAAACTTACTATGAAAGTCAAAGTTTCCTTCTTAAGTTAGCTACTGGAGACCTTTGGACACAGCTTCAAGTTCATCTCCTAAGTGTCTTCCCCCAAAAAGACACAAAGCGACATTCAGACAATCATATTACAAAAGGTCACAGAAAACTGGTGGTACAAACTACTTCGAGTGGCAGAATCACTTATTTTTACTGTAGTCTACTTCCTATTTTAAAATTTTTTTCAAATGTGATTCAGTCAGTAGAAGAATTATAAAAAATGAAAGTTCTCAATTTGGGGCTTATAGATAAGTTCTAAAAACTATCAGATGCTGTTTGTAAAATTTTAAGGACATAGACATGTCTCTGGTGATGGAATCTCAGTGGGGTCCACTGGCAAGATTTCTCACAAGATAAAAATATCTGCCTCTATTTGAATTGATTTCATGACTTTTCCAGTGTTTGATACGTAAATAAAGCTTTTCTTTGCCACCATACCTAGCTAAAAATAAATAAATAATCTATTAAAAAGAAAAAAAATCTACAAAAGTTTTGAATTTTGTAAGATTTATATAGAGAAAAATAGGGTAACACTAGCACACAATTTTTAGCTACAGCCCTCCTCCCTTCTGTCATCCATTGCTATTTGATCAGATTGCCTAACTTCTTCCACCTGTGCTCCCCAACTCTGTATTTATCTTTCAAATTTATATTTTCAAGTAAGCAATGATTCTCCTTTGTAATTACTTTGCTATGACTATGAATTACTTAACGGAAGTTGGAAACTTTGTGAATAAAACGTGAAATACTTTTTGAGAAAAACTTTACACAAACTTTACAACTTTATAGAATTATTTTAATACAAACACTAATACATATTCTTCAGTAAGCTGCCTTACAGGAACTATGTATAAACTAGTCTGTTACCTGTGCATCAATTCATATTGACATGAAAATAAATTTATGAGACAAGGCAACATGAGTTTTGAGATCTAAAAGAGAGAAAACAGAACTTCAAGAATGGTAATATTTGAAAACTTATGATTATCGCTCTGTTACAAAACTGCTTATGATGTCGAAGGGCATGTCATAAATTTGACAATTTAAGACTGCAATAGGTAACCTTAAATCAATTAAGCTTATAAAATCAACTTTTGTTAGCAACTAAAGGAAAAATTAATATTTAAAAGAAGCAATGTAGATACATTTTTAACAAGAGAGCATCAGTTTGTTCATTTGAAAGTTGAAAAATATGATTTGAGAAAAAGACCTAGAAAAAAGCTTTAAGTCAGTTTTTATGAAAGTGATTCTACTGTATAGCATATATTTATAAGGAGTTCCAGAAATAGGTTCAGAAAAAGAGAAAATTGTGGCTAAAGAAGTTTTTTTCCAAAGAATCTTGTAAAAAATTGCAACAAACACTCAAGGAAATTTATCAAAACACTGAATTATTTAAGCTAATTTAAAATTAAAATGTAAAATACAGTTCTATCAGTTGCTTTCTTCAAAGATGAGCAACAGTTTTTAAAATTAATTTTAAGTTCTTTTCTACTGCAGGCATGTATTCAATAGCTGCCATGTTCTGATATTGCTTGATTTGTGCATTTTGTTCATGTGTGGGTTCATGTGTAGGATGGCTGGTCCTCGGTTTGTCAATGGGAAACTGGACAGATAAGAGGTGGAGCCTAGAGGTCACATGGGGTGTGGTCTCACAAGAGTTCATAGACCATACTGCCAGACTTCCTATATTAAGGATGTGATCTCTAATTCATGGATTGAAACAGCATTCTATCATGAGGTCTTCAGCGTGGTAGAGTGATGTCAATATTATGCCTCTGAGCCTTCAGAACTTGAGTTATTTTTTCAAATAAAGTTATCCTGCATCAGTTATTGAGAGAGATGTAACCATCTTTTCTACATGAGTAAATCACATTATAATATTTTAACATGGTCTATATTAAGCTTCCATTGAGAATACACAATGCAGGGCTAACAGTAATCTTTCAAAGAGTCTGAGATTGATTTCTTCTTTAATCAATATGGCAGCATACTAGTTTTCCTGAGGCATCCTCCCGATAGCGAGTACCTCAGAATAGTATACTAAATGCACATATTGGAAAAATAAAACAACAAAGAATGATATTGCATTAAAAGAAGGGACATTCTCAATAACTGAAACAGTCCACAAACTACAACCCCCAGAAGTACAAATCCCCAAAGTACTAACATTGGCATACTCACAAGTTTTGCTGTCATGGGCCACAGAATGATGTTGTAAAGTATTTTGAAAGAGTCAGTGTGCTTTGCAAGTTAGATGGTTAGAACACAGATTCTCATACAGCACTGACAAGCTGAGAGCTTGTGACCTCCGTGGGTATCACAGAGACAACTACAACACTTACTCTTCCTAGACACAGAAGGACATTTCTTTACAGCATCTGTTGAAGTTTCTGTGGGTCTGGAGGTTGCTCTTTTGAACATTAGGATGTGGTAGACAAATCCTGTACTCCATTGCCAGACAGGGATCTTTAGAGGTAATATATTTCAGCAATACAGTGAGAAAATAGAGGACAGCCCACCTTACTTCGGATTTCACTAAAGGGAGGTGAACTTTAATTTTCTTAAGCCACTAAGAGGTTTGGGGACACATTTTTGAGTACACTTAGTCTGTCTTGATTACAATAAATGAATTATGAAAAACAAATTGTACCAGAAGGAAAAAAAAATAACAGGAATACCTGACTTCTCAGGATTCTGACTGTGGAACTGGTACTTATAGGTACAACAAAAAACCAAAATACTCTCTGTAAGGAAATTAGAGGTGATACCCATTGTTAAGAATCTCCAAAGTGTCTTGCGGAATTGAATTCAAATTTCTCCTCAGGAAACAAATACTAAATCTAGAACAGAAATATTCTAAAAGATAAACTCCAAAGATTATAATATCACAAATAAAAGTTAGAAGATATAGAACTAAGCCACCATAAATGAGAAAGCAGAAAGAACAAACTGCTCAAGAAGAAATTCAAAACCTACAAGTAACGGAATTAAAACAAAAATGAAATTAGTATGCTTAAAATGCTTATATTCATAAAATAATGAATTAACACCCTAATTAAACATAAGGAGAATTTCTAAATTTACCATGTAGATTTGGAAACAAAAGCAATATACGCAAGCACAAAATGTCATGGTTAAATTTAAAAACTTAAGATTATAAACTAATTAATTTTCACAATACTATAAACTGAAGGACATAAAGATATTATTTACACTATAGCATAGAAAAATTATGTGGTATGCAAAAGACTGAAAATATATATCCAACATTTAAGTGTTATAAAATTATTGTTTATAAAACATGACATTCATTGTGAGAAAGAGTTCCAGAAATTTTGCAACTCATAACACAAATTTAAGATTCTTTGAATAGATTTTATGATAGAAAAACTATCGAACTAGTAAACTTATAGATAGATAAAAATAAACTAGCCTTAATGAAGTTTGGTGAGAAAGCCACATCCAACAATACAGTAAAAGTCTTAGAGAATAGGAAACAATTTAATATACACAGCTGAATTTCTGAGATGAGTCAGAAATAAGGAGAAGGGATACTGACACATAATAAAATTTCCAGAAATGATAAAAGACTCCAATTCTGGATTTAAGAAGCCAAATATATACCCAACACAGTTTTAAAAAAAATATCTACACATTTATCAAGGGAAACTAAAGAACACCAAATATAAAAATGGAATATTGAAGTTATTAAAAATTAACCTAAAGAAGTAGCTACAAAGGATCAATATTTAAATGACAACGTATTTCTCATAGCAAAAGAATTCTGAAAAAGAATTGGATTAAGACTTCAAAGTACAAAGAGAAAATAGCTTTCAGTATATGCCCAATTAGAACATATTTAAAGAATTGGGGTAAATTAAAGACATTTTAGGCAAACATTTACTAAAAGTATTATGACCAAGAAATGCTCATTAAAGAGACTTCTAATGACCATACGGTAAGAAAATGGATCCAAGAAGAAAAGCTGTGATTTAAAAAGTCCTGTGAACAAAGAAAATGGAAACCATATGAAAAATATCATTGAAAATTGACTTTATCAAGCAAAAATAATATGTATAATTGGCAGAGGTAAAAGCTAATGACAAGTGGGTTCCTATTTTAGGATAGAACTCAGACAGGACAGGATTCTTGCTGCAAAACCAGACAAAGCCAGATAAATTTTGAACATCCTGTTTTTACAGGGCCAGGTAACTTCAGAAACAACCAACTAAAGTTTCAGAAAGCAGAAAAACTGTTTCATGTGACTAAGGATTTTTTCTCTTTCTTTTTTCCTAGGGGCACTTTCTGATTTGGGAGCTTGCTAAGCATCTGGCTTGACCATTCCAAGAGCTCAAACTAGCAAAGAGAGAAACTTGCTAAAGTTTTAGAAATTCAGCAGGACAGGTGTGACGAACTGAAACCCGAGGGGCTGCAAACATACAACTGGTTTTCATTGCACGACATTTGCCAAGGGGGCTCCTAGACAGGGGAAGGGACATGAGGCCAGAGCTTTCAAAGGCAGAGTGAAACATCCGGAAGTCTCGTGGAAGTGACCTAACCCAGATGTACTGCTAGTCTTACCTTAAATGAAGTTGCCAAAGTTGGAAATAACAGAAGGTAGAAGGTCAGAAAGCTGGGCTGAGGTTTCTGCAGTCTTCCAATCATGAGGAGGCACAGCTGCAACACCTAGGAAGAGTGAGAGAAAACACAGCTGATATAAATAGGGGCAAAGCCGGAGACTGATTCTAAAAAACAAACCCAGCCCCAACTCATTTATTCTTTAGGGATTGAGGGGCATTGTTCGTCTCTGTGCCAACACAAGACTATAGCCTTTAAGCTGCCTCTCAAGGTACACCAGGTACATCGTTCAGCACACACCAAGGACCTACTAGAAATGCTGAAACAAGACAATAGAACCAGCTCTCTTGAGAACAGGAGAGGAGCGACATTTCAGTTGCCAAAGGACTTTCAACATCTATAGATAATATGTAAAAACGAGAGGAGTGAGGTCAGGGAGAGCAAGGGGAGGGGCAAAAAAGAGAGTGGGAGGGCCCTTATCACCTTGACAAGATACATATGTGCATAAAAGGCTCAACTCCATTGTAAACCTTACATTTTGCATGTATACATAATAATAAAATGGGAAAAAAAGAGAGATCCAAGGGCGGAGAACTAAGACTAATGAAATTGGTGAGGTTGACCAAATGAACATTCTGTTTCACATGAAAAAAAAAAAAAGCGAGTTAAGTAAGACTGGACACAGCTGAGAACAGTATATTAGTCTGGGTTCCTTTCAAAAGACAGAATTTACAGATATTAACACAAAAGCGTCTATTAGGAAGGCTTACAAGTCCAGTGATAGAGGTGGTCCAAGACGGCTGCTCAGCCAAGCAGTAGATCTCCCCTCCGGGACTGCCAAACAGCTGGTGATGTGAGAATCTACTGTAGATCTCAGGTGAACATCAGAGAATGAAGATGGGCAGCAACAGACAGACAGGCACAAGTCGAGCCAGGAACTAATCTGTGCTGAAGATCTGCAGCCCCCCTAGACAAGCACCAAAGCGAGACCTTTCCCAGAGGAAGAGCCCAGCAATTGGCCCTCTTCCTCCCTTTTATACCATTGGAGTTCCGGTTGGCCCTCCCACATTGGGGTGGGTGCTCTTCTCTCATTGGCCAGCCCACAAATGACTCACACTCTAATCCCGACAAGTTCGTAAGCCCCAGTAAGGGTGGTTGACCAATCCCGATACCAAGGCAGGTGTGGGTCTTCATTCCATCAAGTTGGAATAATGCCATTAGTGGACACAAACAGGATTAGTGAAATAGAAAATAAGATTTTAAAAACTGAAGAAAAAAAGAAATCGGAAGCATATATGTATAAGAATGTAAAAGATAGTAGGAGGTTGTCTTCCTCTGGCATTTCAATGGAGAAATTCTGATGAAATGTTTCGCGTTCAGGAGACTCAGAGCAAGCTCTCAGCAACAGCCTTGTGAGGGAATGAAGCATCATTAAGCAAAGGAAAGCATGAACTTTCTTGCAGGCAGCTGCAAGGAAGGTCTTAGCGTCGCAGTCGCCCTGGACCGGGGATGGTGCTTCAGAGATGTCCCAGACGAGGCAGGGGAATTGTGCAATTTTTCCTCACATGATCTGTCATTACCACAGCTGCCTTTGGAAAGAAGCACGAACACGGAGAAATCAGTTTTCTTTGGCAGAGGGCCCTGCCACGCAATGGATTCAGCTGCGCGTCCTCAGCAGTCAGTGTTCCTGACAGCTGGGAATGCTAGGAATAAGTGAGACATCTGGGCAGCTCACCGCAGCCTCTACTGCAGTCCGTACCTGGGTGTTGGAGTCACTTTTAAAAATAAATCCGCCTGTCTAGGAACAACTCTCCCACGATTCCGGTCTATCTCTTTTGCTGTAAATGCCCAAGAACACGGGCACATTATGGCCCTCTTTATTGCCACTGTTCTTGGGCCGTAAGGAATACTCACTCTCTCCCTACCCTACCCGCCATTTTAGTCTTCCAATGCCAACACCTCTGCTCACACAGGGCCTTACATGGTAGGTGATCAAACACTCATCTCCAAGAAACTTCAGTGTAACTTTCTCTGCTCATGGAAGCATTTCTTACGCACTTACAGTAAGTACTGAGCAAGGAAACCACGGGACACATGTCTGGATTGTGCAGGTGCCAAATATCATCTTCCTTGTCTGTGTTGTGTACAGAACCCCACTTTCTCCTGAGAATTGGTATCACAAATCCTTTCCAGCACGGGAACTTCTTCACTTGCCTGCTGGTCTCTCGGTAGAAAAAGCTCAACTAAATCAGACAGAGCTGATAAGCACATAGTTGCACAGGAACTGTAGTACTATGTCTGTTGGAAGCATTCCTTCTTGAGGGATGATTGTGTCGACTTAAAGTTGTGGGTTCAGAATTAAAAAAAAAATGTTAAGTGAATTATCAAGAGTAACAGTAAACAGAGTAAATCCTATGTCTTTGAATTCTGATCCGGTGTAGTCAACACTGGGAACAGAGCACCTTTCAATGTTTATTAATGAGGTTACATGATTACCATATCCTGCCAGATGACACCCTACACTCAAGGTGCACTCTCCAAGTGGGCACCTCAGCTGTATGTCACAACCCATTCCATCGCTGTACCTTATCAGCAGCTTTGCAATGATGTGGTAGGAGGAAGAACCACTGGGCCCCAAGTCATATGACCATGTTACAATTCCTTTGTATTAAAATATTTCGAGAACTCAGGTATATTGTATCACATATCCTGTCATTGAATCAAAGTACATACCCTCATAGAGCCCAGCTGGCTAAAGCTCTGCAGCAGGCACGTGCGAGAAATATACCTGGAATATGTATGCATTCCTGCCAAGACAAATCTCTGGCACCTGAGATGTAAAGAATGTAGTTTACTCAATTTCTTCCCAAATAACTACCCTACTCAGTATGCCTGGGAGTGGTACAAAATGGGGCTAGAATCTTGTTTTCTTTTCTGGCAGGTCGAACACGCAATGGTGATACTGGTACAGAGGAGCCATGCAAACCTAATTCTAATGAGCCATCATCACTCATCTATGCATGAGCCCATAGCAAGAGTGACCAGTGGCAGAAGTTGCCTGATGTCATTTGACCTGGTCATCTTGCAAGTTCTTTTGTTATCTCTCAGTCAATGTTCTCTTCCCTATATGTGCTGTGACAAGCAACAGATTCATTCTTTTAACGTGAGCACAAAGTGGAGCCTTCTCAGTACAGACCCTAGCAGTGGCCTGGGGTTCAACAGTATGGGCACGAGGACATCATAGCTACTAGCCCTACGCATCTCTGCTGCATCGCCACAGAGATATTCTGATTTTCAAACTTTGCCATAATCAGCCTACAGAGAACATCTTCCCCTTCTCATCCTATGCTCACAGTATTGCCAGTGAGAACTGTTGAACAGGATTTGGAATTTAACTTGAGAAATCATTAGACCAGAGGTGAGTCCTGTGTAATTTCCTATGAAGTTTCTGAGGGTTCAGTAATAAAGAAAGTGTTGGAATATCCTCCCTGAGAAAAAACTGTTACGCTCAGGTCCACCTACCACTAAAGAATGGTTCACAATTGTTTATAGGAATCTTTGGATTTTAAAAGCGAATTATATTTGGGTCAGATATGACTCTGATCCGTGAAAAAACAATAAACCTGAAGGTTGTAGACATAAAGCAAATAAAGATTCTGCAGCAGGTCTGATAATCATGAATTTTATTCTACTAATTACAGATCAATTCCAGTGATTGACCAGCCCAAATGAAGAACCTCAATACAAACAAATGAGAAACACACCATATCCTCTGTTCCAGACAGTTCGTATTGACAAATAGTTGCTGCCTGCTTCTGGGCCCTGGAAAGACTCACCAAGCATCAGGAGATCTTGGAATGTGAAAGGAATCGTCTATTCTGTGATCTACAAAGACACCGTTGAAGCATCAGAGCAGCAATTTACAACCAAAAGGACACGGTACAAAAGTTATCAAGCTGAGGCTGGTCTTCAGCTCACAGGTGAATTGAATGAGAGCTGGAGCAGATGCCTACCAAACCCTAGCCTGCTGCATTGCTGCCTCTGCCACAGTCCATACTTGTAGAGTTAACAAATTTCTGTGACCAATTGACTATAAAAAATAGGCTTGCTCTATCTGCAAGGTATTTCAGTAGAATGGTTAATGTTCATCTGATAGAATGTTAGTCAACAATAAAGATGAAAGAATAACTATTAACATATGCTCTAAGTAGATTAATCTAAAAACGTAATTGAGTGAAACACATTGCAGAAGAATACACTTGCTGTGATTCCATTTTTATAGAGGTCTGAGTTTTTTTCAAATAAAGATACACAACAGAAAATCAAAGGATAATTAATGCAAAATTTAAGATATGAATTCCATATGTGTTTGTGGTGGGGGCTTGGTAATCTTATTGATGAGATATAGATGCTTTTGAAAGGACTCATATATTTTCTTAAGCTTATGATGGTTCTATGGAACTCTACGTTACCAGTTTTGCCGAGTAACTCTCAATCCAAATCACATAGTAGACTCTGTAAGATCTTAAAACTGAAAAGCAAATTGGATGAGAGGTGTTTGGGAATCAGTACTGTTTTCAATGCATAACTAGGTTTCAGAAACATTGCTTTGCACTCCTAATAAACTCTTTTGCATGCATATTATATTTAAAATATGTTTAAGTGAAAGGAAATAAATAAATTTCTATCTCAATTTTCTACTTAGACTTGCTCTGATATATTGACTCATTTTGCTTCATGTTGGCCAGGTCACATATTGGTTTATTGGTCTTCAGAGACAACCACATTAAAAGTTCTCATGAGGTAATGGCTATTTCCAGCCCAACTCAGTCAAGTCTGTCTGCTTTCCTCAGTAACCACTGCCTCATCTTCTGATGACTCCCAAGCTAAGGCCTAGCCAACTTTCTTGCACAAAAATAGATGCAGCTTTTCTTAGTGATATTTATTTCCGGACTACTTACGTTACTCTTCTCTCTCTATGTCATTTCTTCTTGCTACTAATTCTTCAGTCTCTGTCATCGTGGCTTCCTTCTTCGCTTCCTGAAAATCCCATTTAAGTACTTCTCATTCTACTGTGTTTACTTCACAGAAATACATAAACTTAAGCTCAGGTCTCTCTTAAATATGAAGTAACTATTTTAGAAAGAAAGGAAGGGCTAATATTTATTAACTAAGAACTCTCTCTTTTCACTTGATGAAAAAAATATGTATTTTCATGTCATGAGAGCTTTAACTCTGATAACTTTACCCCAGGATTTTTTCTATTTTTCTGAATGCTCCTTGAAAAATATAAGAGTAGAAATAACTGCCAAATTTTTAAATTCAGTATGCTGTTCTAATATCCCTAGGAAACAGTTTATTTTAAATATTTTTTGAAGCCAAATAAAGTAAAAATGTAAAAGTAAAAGTGTGATCTTATGGAAAGAACCGAGGCCAATAAAGTCAATAATAGGTTCATATTTATCATGTAAATAAAGTGTGAAATTCAAGCACACAACAAATTGGGAAAATGAAATACATGAAATGTTTCAGATTCCCATTACTGAATATGAGATGCTTAAATGTTAATATTATGCTAAGAATAATTGCAGTTCCTCTCCAGCATTTCAGAGAATTATACTGGGACCCATCAAATGTTGTTGTTATGTAAGATATTGCAAGTCAAGTATTTTCTAATACCCTTTAAGACCCATTTGTCACCATAAGCTTTTAATAATAGAAAATAGAATGTTTTCTAAAGCATCTCTAATTTTCAGATGTTTTCTTATTTCTAGACTAAAAATCTCATGAGAAAAGGGAAATGTACGAGATTTATTTAAATGTTTTGACATTCTTCTAAAATATATTTTTCGAAATATTTTTGCTAGTAAAATCATATTTATGGATCATAATCTTCCAAATATTATATCCTACAGAAAAGAGGACTTTTTTCTTACAGAAAATATGTATAAAATGTGTTGCCAACACTCTAATATTTTTATGTAAAGGCAGTTAACCTTAGTGATAAGATTGACTTACTTAATTCTTTTTTAAAAAAAGATCTCCAGCTTCCTGACAGGAAACTTATAAGGTCAAACAGGCCTTTCAGGAAAGAAACTAAGATTAGGTAATTAACCTCTTTATCCACTTAGCAGTTCAAATTCCTCTAATTTCAAAGTTTTACACATAGCGTGAAGACAACTGTTGGAGTTTGAAAAATTATTTGTGAGAGAAAGCACGGGGAGGGTGTATGTGTGTGCTTGTGCAAATATGTAGCATGTATGATGGGGACTTTCATACCCGCAAACAGAAAAGACTATCCGGGATGTTATTACAATACTTCACACAATTTTTTTAAAATGAAGATCAAACTTGATGACCTAACTTTTATACAACAGTAGTTCAAAGTGGTGCTAAGCGTTGTATTCTGAATTTTTAAAATACAAATTATAACTAGATAAACGAATTTGCTCACTTAATTACCTCATAAAATACATAGCTAAAAATATCAATGAAGGAATGCGCGGATATTTATGAGTCTTTCTAATGGAGACATTTTTTTCAGCTTAAAGAGTCCTTAATGCGAATTTTTCTTTTTCCCGTAGAAGACAATGCAATATTGACTTAAGAAATCTTGTATATTTATCACCTGATATTGTGTCAAAAGTTAAATCTGCTCAATGTATTATTAAAGATCACATTGGGACTTGCCTTTTCTCAAATTTTCCATACTTCCACTTTTTTATGTTGTATTCACACTGGGGTTAGAAATAAAATAGTTACAAGAAGATGGTTCAGATCCTTTCGCATACTGAGAACAAAGAGAAAGTATTTCTTTTTAGGAATCAAGGAAATTTCTTCCCATAGACCTTTCCTAACATTTCATGGGCAAGAATTTCCACACTCATTTTAGAACAACTGAATAACAAAGGGTCATTGACCACTATGTGGCTCGACAACTAATTCAGGGTGTAGTGAATATTGGAGGGAAAGCTGTGTGGTCCACTGTGTGACAGACCTCCACACATTTGGCACTCACTCTTGATTTTATCCATTTAGCAATAGCAAATATTGATTACATGCCTACTATGCACAACTACAGATATAGGAGTAAATAAAATACTGATAGTTTGTTCTTAGCTGTGGAACTGGAAAGGCAGGTGATAGCTAAAATTTTTTCAGAAATAATTTAGTATTAATTCTTTAAATTGTTGAACCTGACTAAATATGAACAACATCTACATGACAAAAAGTACAAAGGAGGGAAGGGGAAGTAAAAATGATTATATATATATATATATATAATATGTATTTCATATATATTGCATATATATTATATGTAAATTATATATTTGTTATATATAATGTATATATATGCGTATCAATATATCAAGATACATGTACTTGTGATGTATTGAAAGGATATACTAATAAAAATAATAAATATGGATAAAAACACTACAAAGTCCTGATGAAAGAAATCAAGGAAGAATCAAATAAATGGAGGGGTATGGATTTTGGGTAGTGAAACAGTTCTGCACAAAACTATAATGAATGCATGTCACTGCAAATAGTGAAGAAACACAGAATGCACAACCCCAAAACGGAAGTGTGGCCAACGGGTGACCATGATTTATTAATATGGGTTTATGGATCATAGCAAATATACCTGACTCAGCCTCCCAGGTGCTAGGACCATGAACATGCATCTCCACACCGAGTGAGGATGAAGACTTTTAAACCTTGAAGAGACAAAGTAGAATTTTACAACGCTCTCTCTAGCTACAACATAGAGGAAGGATGAGCCGGTAACTGGAATAGACGCAGTGAGACCAGTTAAAAAAAAAAAAAAAAAAGGCCACTGAGGTCCTCCATGAAATACAGATATTGGAGACATTGGAGGGAGGGGGGATGAGAGAAATGGGCTTGTTTGAAGGCTTGAGACAAAGAACAAAGCACTGGCACCAGAGAAGGCATAGGAACTTGGGGTGCATGAGGAATAGAGATGTATACGCTGGACTCCAAGATGGGCAAGTATGCACTTTACCATGTGCTAAATTAGAAGGAATTATGAAAAGAAAAGAAATAGATTATGTTGCTACCAGTGAATATATTACTAAAGTTAACAGAACTATGAAAAATTCAAGGGGAAATGTCAAGTAAATAATGTCAAATCGGGCATGTTGTTCTGGAGACTAATCAAAGGAAAACCTGATGAAACTTATAAACATGAAGTCATTAATTCAGAAAACCAGGGAAAAAAAAACTTGTGACCCGCATTCTCTAAGTTAAAGTCACCTCATTTCCTCAGCTCCACGCTACATGGTGTTTATAAAAGAATTACTTCTTAACCATAGTTTATAATTGCAATATATTTTTTTCTTTGTCTAAGCTTTCCAGGAAACTCTTTTCAAATTTCACAGGGTTCATTGTGTTGAAGTAAGTCACCTTCCACAAAGCTTTTTGCAATAAATTTCACTCAAATGTTTTATGCGATAGATTTACGAGCTTCCAGAGTCAGATTTCTGTTGCCCTAATTGCAAGGACGGGCAATGCCAAATAAGCCTACTCACTTGTTAGAACTGTGTATTGTATTTTACAGAAAATATGGAGAATTAATAATTATCACTTGCTGTAAGGATAATTACAGCTAAACCTAATACACGTTCTGACTGAAAAAATAATAAGAGGCTCATTTTCATAAGTAGGAAAACAGCTATTTATGATTTAATGACCTGTGTGTTGAATTAAAGGTGGTGGTTTTTTCTCTAAACATTTAATTTGACATGGAAAACAATAGAATAAAGAGTCTAGGATTTGTAATAAAAAATAGCTTTGAATCCTGGTTCCATTATATAGTAATTGTATGACTTTGAGCAACTGATTTCATTTCCCTGAATCTAAGTCTCTCGTTAATATTTTTCTTCAAAAATGTTAATACTTATCTCAGAAGATTTGGGGGCAACATGAATACAATACAGTTTATAATGCAGTTGATACTTAACAAAAGATAGTCACAATGTTCATGTTGTTTGTGTCTAAGATAATTTTAGAATAAATGAGATGTTTTCCACAGGATATCTTCTGCAATTAGCTTGAGTTTATTCATAGTGACTCTCTAACGTCACACTAGATTCCATTACTAGCTTAATTAGTCACAGAGTTTTAGTGAAGAAAATATAAGCGCCTCACACAGAAGTATTGCCTTCAAAATAAAAAGGAAAATAACTTGAATATGCACAATCCTTCTAAGTACTTGTCCAGATATGTAAAATGACTATGAACTCCCTCAGATTAGTATCAATAAATAAGAAATACTCATAAAAATTCAAATCTTGAGTCCTCAGTGTAGTTCCAAAGAGAAGTATTTTTATAGAAACAAATGAATAATAAAATCTGTAATTGTGTTGAAATAGGTTTTTTTCAACATTCTTTCAAATGTGGTACTCAACATTCTGAGGAGACCAAAATGTCCCAGTGATTCACTTTCCTTACCAAAGAAGTAAACTGAGGCACAGGAGTGAAGAACATGGAATCATCCCAACTGCTCGAATCAGCCCTGGACTCCACTTGCATATTCTTCTAATCTTTTGACAAGTTACTTCAGCAATCTGAGGTCCCATTTTCTCATTTATAAAATCTGGAAAATTAAAATACTTTAGTTGTGGTGGTTCTTTGAGAGCACTAAAAAATTAGCATATGTGAAGAACCAAGAATAGTATCTGTCACATTTGTGCTCAATACCTGTCAGTTATTTCACTTCTTAGATTATTAGTTGTTGTTATTATAAGCAAAAATGAGACTGATCCTGTTATCACCACTCAAGACTTTCCTGAAAGTGTTTCCATTTCTATAGAGTACTTAATAGATATCACATGAAAATTACCCATAACACAAAGAGATTCAGTGCTAGGGTGACAAGGAAATGTCAGTCGACTAAAACTCAACAGATGTTGTTTCAACAAAAATTCTCAGAGCCTTTTTATTTCCCCATTTTAGTAATTTATTATGGAATCTCTTGTCATATAACAGTGAAATGATGGCTTGAGAAATAAAAGTCACAAAATAGGAATTTGTAGCTTACAGTATAGGCAACAGAGTAAGAAGTGATCATGAAAAACTGGCAACTCACAGTAACTGGCATGATTCAAAATCAAACAGGTAAATTGTGCTTATTGGGTTATCCAATCAATTTAATGCTAAGTAAAACACTGGCATATGAAGCTTCCCTTGTAGAGTTGGTTTGAGAAAGTCCTGGCCTTAGACCCCAGGGTGCATGAATCCTGCCAGTTACTGTGAGTTGTCAGAGCCTTTTTTATATGAAAACTTACGTCATTACTCTCTGAGATGTGAAAAGTATATTTAGAAATTTTCAAACGGATTTGTTAAAGAGCTCTTGTTTTTACTAGAGCATTTTTAAAGGATAGATACCCAACAAAATACACTAAATAATACCCTAAAATATACTGTGGCCTCTCGAATTTCAGAACTTAAAACCCACTCTCTCTCACTGGCAAGTAGAATGGGCTTAAGTACACAGATTAAACCAAAGGTTGTGTAAAATAATTTCACTCAATTAACACATTAGCAGATTAGCTTTTCACCTTTCCTCGTACACATATATTATCTTACAACTTGCTCACTTTTTCATGCCTGAAAGACGTGAATAATGTTAATTACTTAAACCCAAAACATAGTCTTCTGTTTATGTCAGCTTCTATGATTGAAGTCATACTTAAATATAATTCAACATCTGTGGCTACACTAAGTATATACTGACTTCACACAGAGGTACTGAGGGCCGAGGGGGATAGCTCTGTAGTGGAGACTTGCCTGGCGTGTACAAGGCCATGACTTTAGTTACCAGTGTCACAATAATGAGTATATTCAAATAAAAGGAATAATGGATTTTGAATATTAAAGTCACGCATTTTGTTATTTTCTCGGCCCTAGACAATTTCTCACATAGAGCATTTGATTTTTAAGGCCACATGTTCAGGTGAAATGTCACAGCATTTATTTGTTTCCTTTAAAAACTTTAACTTCAAATCTTTGACAATATTTTGAAATAAAAATAAAGAAAAATGTCTCTACTGCTTATGACAACATAAGAGACAAGGGAGAAAAGCTGGTGATTTATTCTATTATATTTCTAATTGCCCTGTCGTATGTTGACGGTCAACAACGGCAATGTATTTGATAAGCTAGGGTTAATCTCACCAAAATGTTGAAGATTATAGGAAACAGAATGATACATCCTTCTCATAATGAGTAAATTGATGAAAGGCTTGGCCCATGATGCCTTTTGTTGATTACGTGAGATGAACTGGCTGATAAAATTTTGGAAAAGTAGCTCAGTTCATTAGATTATAGCCACAATTAGACATTACAATCAAGCTACAAGTAGAACCAGATTGTCTTCCATTTTCCTTTTATATTATAACCCAGTAGTAAAACCACAGTTTGGTGAAAAACACCTGTGTAGGAAACTATTGAATTAGCTTCCTTCACATTGTTACAAATAGCTGCAGTTGATTCGTTTTCACTGCTGAATAATAGGGAATATATGATCATAGCACAATTCATTTATATAGTTCTGGTGAATGGGAAATTTCTTTCTAAGTTCTTAGCTTTTACCCAAAATGCTAGGCGTTTTTGTAAACATCACTTGGTATACACATTCAAGAATTTCCCAATTAAATATAATTAATATAAAATATTATTATTATTGTTTTGCATAATGTTTTTAAAGATTTTTATGTGCTTTGCTACTTTTTCATATTTCTCTTACATATATGTCATCTTCTTAGGATTGGTTTCCTTGTTCTTAAAGTATATTTTTTCAGGTATACCTATAGTAATCCTCACACAAATATGTTACAAGTATAGATTTCAATCTTTGCTTAAAATACAAATTCTTAATCTTAGCTTGAAATCACCTGCTTCATTTTCTTTCCTGAAAAACACAATCACTGAGAATAGATTTCTAGAACAACAACTATCCCTACACTTTGAAAATAATTTGTCTGACTTTTTCATTCTGTCATCACTGATAATTGAACAGTAAGTAAGCCCACTTGTAATTATAGGTCCTTTTCAGATAATCTTTCATTCTTCTCTGTGGTAAGCTCTGTTCTGTGTCTCTGGTGACCTCTGTATAAGTGTTATACTCTTTCTAGGTGGGTTTCTTTAGTGTTATCCCCCTTGAGAGTGGGATAATGGCCTGATTCTTGAATCTGGAGTTAGAATTTTTTTATTATATTTGAAAATTTTCAGCTTTTTCTCTTTAACCATAACATTCCTCCAGAAAATTCAATTAGTTGCATAGAGAAATTTCTCCCTTTATATCTGAGTTCATTTTGTAAAATTTCTATAATTTCTTTAGATCTCTTTTCTATTTATTACTTTTATCAGCTATATGTAATTACTATTTACTGTGTTATTTTATTTTTTAATATAATGCAAGTTCTGAACAAATTCTATCAGACTGTCAAATTCAATTGCCGTAGCCAACCATTTTAATATTATCATCTATCTTGAGCAATAACCACTTAATAAAAAACTTAAGAGCTGGAAACATAGCTTCATAGTAGAGCACTTTACCACCCTGTGTAAGGCTCTGGGTTAAATCCCCCCAAAAATCAGCAAAAACTCAGATATTGCTTATTTTTTAAAAGCAAAAATAAGAATTTATTTTTATATATCTCTAATGTATTCTACATATGAAATGTTTACAATTTTGGATGTGATAATTCTCACATTAGCAGCTTTGATAATCTGATTCCACAGTTTTTCCGCTAATGACTGACATTCACCATGTTTGCTTCTTCATGTGTTCTGATTTCTCTCGATGAGGTTACAGCCTTTGGACTTTTTCTAAGGAATTTCATTAAGACTTGTTTTTAAGTTCATTCCTTTGCAATGTTTGCTGTCTTCTGCCAGTTTTCTCTTCCCATGAGACAAGACAGGTTATTGTCTCTTCTATCTCTGAAAAAAACATGAATTTAATTTCTCTTTTGAGGATGTTACTCTTCGTGCTTCTTGGTTAGGTTGTTTGGTTGAGGCTGCTATTGTTTTTATTTTATAGGTCTGTTTGATCAAAACGTCAGCTCTCTTTGCTTGAGGAGTTGTCTCCTGGTCCCTGTGTAAGCAGTCCTTCAAATCCAGACTGTGCTAGGTCCAGAACCCAGGAAATTGTACAAGACTGACAGTCTTCCCTGTAACAAATAAATTGCAAGGAAGAAAGAATATTTCTGAAAGTAGATTCACTTACAGATTACAGAAGATACATAATCAACAGCGATTTAGATCTCATTTGGATTTTGATTAAAAGTATCAAACAATACCATCAGGCTATTGGGAAAATGTAATCATTAACTAGATATTTATTGATATTAAAGACAATCTCCATTTTTCAGGTGTGACAGTAGTATTGTGGCTATACTTAAAGAAGATATTTTAATCGTTTAGGGGAAAAACTAAAATTATTACAGATGAAATGATACCATGTCTCATTCATGCTTAAAACAATCTCCTAGAGGCACAAGGAGAGCTGGTAGGGGTATAATTGAAATCAAATGAGCTCTAACTTAATAATGGCGGGTTCATGAAGTTCATCAAATATTTATCTCAACTTGAGCACATATTTGAAGCTTTTTCTTCAAACAAAAAAAAGTAGCCAGACTTTACGCACCTAAGGATTATCCAATATCACCTACCAATCCATATCTCTAAAGCTGATTTAGATTTCTGGATTTAGGGATTAATAATATTTTTGTTTGTGGCCTTTGAAGAATTTCCTTGTTTTGAAACAATACATCCATATGCCTAAGAAAAGTTTCTCATCCTGTATCCAATAATCTTGTGTGTACTGTTCTGGAAACCATTGTCTTTCTCGCCATGGCTGCCCTATTTCAGAAAATAGGAGTCCCAAAAATAATTCTTGACATCCAACTTCTTCAAGTGCTCAATAAGAACTTTTCCTTCAGATTGAATCTCTCTTCCTTCCTTTCATCAATGAATGAATCCTGCACATCGTTCTCTACATTTCTCACTTGTCTGTTCCCTTGAATCTCCCCAAATCAACTGTTAGGCCGTTGGTCCAATACATAATACTCTCACTTTCACCACAGCAAATTTTTGAGCCAAGCTTGCCCCTTTCAGTCTTATTCACGCTCATCTCTCCTTCACACACAGTCAAGTCATCTTTTGATAAATGTGAAATATATAATTTTAGATATATAATAGCAGCCTGATTATAATTTATAAGACCTATAAATGACTCCTAGGCCATGCATAAGCTCACTTCTATCCAAAACTCCAAACTAACTCTGGATCACTCACTATGCTTACCTTTTGATCCAATCAGATGATTCTTTGCTTTGTTCGTGGTACTAAGTGCCTCCAACTCTCTAGGACTTAGTATGCAGTTTCTTCTATCTGTAACATCTGTTTCTCTTCACACTGACAACACCTCATTCTTTTGGGAACAGTGTGGTACCCCTTCCATGAAGAAAGATTTCTCTGACCCCACACTGGAATACGTACCCAGATAATAAACATCTATTAACCTGGATTCTCATCTCAAGTAGGACCATTTGACCAATATCCACCTTCTTGATTATTTTGAAAAAGAAAATCACAGGGACTATACCTTTATTTTGAATATTCCATTTTCTGGAAGTTAGAATAATAGCCATAAAACATGTGGTAAAGAAATATTTAGAGTGAGTAAATATATAGCTTGACACTACTTGCTACAAACATAATGATGCCCAAAATAAACCAATTCCAAATTTTAGAGAGTTCACAGACAAGTAGATGAATAAGACAGAAAATTTTACTAGAAGAAATGTGACAATATTTGTGTAAAAGGCACAGAGTGTGTAACTTTTTTGTTTTGTTTTACTTTCTCTAGAGCAAGTGAAGCAATTTACATCACATTGAATTTATGGTAATTGCTATTATTATAGTTGGCTCTGAATTGTTTGGTCGTCGATATTATTTAATCATTTTGGCCTCTCCTATTTGAAACAGCTTCCAGCTCCACACTCAGTGTCAATATTTTATATACTGCCTTCCAGTCACTTGATAAATGAGTGAACTGATCCCACCATTGGAAACACCCAGGCAATAACATTACTAATAGAACCTCACAGACTCCAGATACAGGTTGTAAGATAATCCCAGGTTTGATCTCCCAGGCACCAAGGTTGGCATTCATTAAGTTGCTCTTGTGGTTTTCATGCCTTCGATTTGATTAAATATTTGCTCCTCTCACCCTGCCAAGCACACATTAGTGGCCTAATTAATATTTGTTGAATAGATGGGTTGAAGCTACATTGGAATTACACTACGTATATGTAACAAGGACAAGGTGAACTGGACTCTGCTGTTAACCTTTCCATTGTGTGCTGTTGAAGTAGCAGGATTTGAAGTGCTTCATCCTATGCCTTAGGCACAATAATTTTGGCTACATTCCCAGTCTTTGTCTCTTCCAGCAAGCTCAAGTTCAATAAAAGAATGGTTTACTCCCAAATTCTCTCAGTTTTTACACGGAGATTGCTGTATAAAATGACTCTTGTTTACTTATTTATCATGTATTTATTTATCTAGTTTTTGGTGAACAATCCTTAAGAATGTGTACTTCCTCTGCATACTGTCTATAAGATTTAAAAGCATCTTTTTTTGCATGAGCAATAGTTTCTTGCAGCACTATTCAATATTTTGTTTTATTTACTTATGCAGAAAATTTGTGCTCTGGGCTCAGTACTTTTTTTCTTTCTTCTTAACAGTGTTTTTTAAATACAGAGGATGTTTGCTACGATAAGAGGATTCCAACAAGAACATGTTGTAGGCAATTGCCTGCAGTTTGGTTGAGTATCAGGTTGTGGGTATGGATTTTGTCCTTGACATCATGTCCCTGCTAAATTGCTAACAGCAGCTTGTGGTTATTCTGACTGTTCCGAAATATCTATTCCTGAAATATATTATAACCTTTTTGATGCTGGAGCACCCACAGAAGACACTGTATATACTTTGGGTTATTGTTTCCTTTTCAGACTCACTTCTTGTCTAAATCACCCGTTATTTACTTTCTCATTTTTGGTTCCTATTTTTTGCCTTAGCTGTGCTTTCTTCCCCCAAAAGAAAGTTTTCTTTTCGTTAATGTTTTTATTTGTTCTTCCACAAAAAACAAGTACTATGAAATCATACTTTGCCAAAGCTATGTTAGGGTTATTTTATGATTAAACTGCTTTGTGTTTTCTATGGGTCTTACGAGTATTTGCCTTGTTAACAGTTGTACTAGACTTTCCTAACTTTAGGATCAGTTTTCACAATAGATTTTCGATCAAAGTTTGGTAAATGTTAGCATACACACGAAGCAGCTAGGAGACTCTTAAAAACACAGTATCTGGTTCTGCAGATCTGGGATAGGCATACGATCTGGATTTCTGAAAAGCGCTCAAGGGGTGCCACTGACACCAGCCAAGGCACGATTACTTCTGATGGCACGCGTTAGACAGCGGACACTCCCGAAGAGCAAAGCCTGTGACTCTCCCTGCCACTATCACCTTCATCTACTGCAGTGTCTCTTATGCTTGGTATTTTACAAAAGCATATTAAGAGAACACTTTCTTTTAATAAATACTTAACTTCCTGAGATATTCACACAGCAAGGGGAGAGGTCTGTGGCCCATTTTGCAAAGTTTCAAAAGGTAAAGTGAGCGGGTGATGGATTGCACAACAGCAAACCCCAGGTGTTGGTGGTTCTAGAAAATTGTCTAGTTTTTATGAACAAAGGGGAGTAACCGCTCCATTCTCTACTGTCATGACTTGCTAATGAAGTGGTTTAAGAAGAGACAAATTTCCCTTTGAAGAGCTGCTAGTATCAGTAGTCTGTGAATATCTCTGCACCTCTTTTCATCCTTTTCCCTGAAGCAAATTGTGGCCTGTTGCTATTTGATTTAAACTTTGAAAATATCATTTAGAAGGGCAAAATATTTAAGGTTATAATACAAAAAAATTTCTTTTAGTATTACCATACTTCTCCTCCTAAAAACACAGAGTAAAAATGGGTAGGGAAGTAATGACCTTGCTGAATTTTGGAATTACAAACACAATGTAGTTAGGAAACAAAAATGAATCTGCCCTGTGAAGGTTGTGATTTAAGAGTTGCTATCAGTAGTTTCTGAATTACTGGGAGTAAAACATTTTGAAGTGCAGAAAGCCAATTAATGCTAATGAAATATAGCTGAATAACAATCAGTGATTCTACCTTAAAGTATAGTGATGGAAAAAAATAAATTGAACATTCATTGTACAATTGGTTAAAAACTACTTTATTTGTCAGGTCTCTTTTGAGACAAGCTGTTCTAAATCCTTATTTCAGCAAAAATTCTGACAACTGAGGAAAATCCACCTGCTGAGTTACTACCTTTAATTACCCAAAAAAACAAAATTGAAGGCAGGAGAAACTTGAATAAGAAAAGCCAGTTTTAAAGTTAAGAAAGTTATTACTCATGGATTTAAAAATAACTTAACTCTCTTATGAATGAGAGAAAAAAACTGAGTGTATTACTTACTCCCTTTTAGCTCTGTCTAAGGAGAATGCATCTTAAGGAAGCTCACTTTCCCCGCTGAGTGCAGCGGGAAGCATAAAATAACTTAGGACAATGAAGGAGAGAAGAGATGCCAGGGAAGATGTAATTAATTGCTAAGTTTTTTCAAATAAGAAAAGGAAGCACAACAAATGAACGGAAGGGTGCGGTGACTTGAAGACTGCCCTGTGGAAACACATGGGGTGACTGCCACAGACCAAGAGTAGAGGTAATTAAAGTGGAGTTTAAGGAAATTTTGCGAGGTCGTGGGTCATGTAAAAGTCACTTCCCCTAGTCTAATGTTTTCAAACTGAGTATTATTGGCATCTGTGACTAGAAGGCTTTTTTTCATTGTGGGGATATTCCAATCCACCCTGGATGCTGAGCAGCAGCTCCTAACAACCAGAGACATCACTAAAACCACCTGTCCCCTGATTTTGATCACCAAAATGTCTCCAGCCATTGGCAAATGTGCCGGGTTGGGGTATGGTTCTTGGTTGAAAACCACATCTGATCTCTACACATTTGATCGAGATCTCTGTTAGTTATTTCTTCTCTGCAAGTTTGGCTGTTACCTGTGTGTAATATTTTAATATTTTTAGCACTGTCTTTGTTTCCTTGAATGCATACAATAGATTCAGCTCAGCCAGAGGACAGCGCAGAGGTTTCCAGGGGTCCAGTTCCATTCAGGTTAATCTTTGAAGGTTTTCATTCAGAACATTTATGCTAAAATACTGATAATTTAAACTATAATTTAAATTATCTACTTAGACTTAAGTCAGAATTGCACACCTGTAATGACTGCAAAGGGAGAGTTAATGAACATTGAATGGATAAGAGGTATATAGACTACATAAAATTTAGTATTTCTCAATGATTTTTCAGTTTTTGATTGGGCAGGGAGTTAAGGCAGTGTTTGAGACTAACAGTTTCTATTGAGGAGGAAGATGGCCACAGTGACAAATAAATTTACTCTAATGAAATAATTGAAGACAATCCCATAAAAAAAAAAAAACTTTAGCCTGGAAATTACAAGATAACCTGATCTCTCTGGACATACTATGCCTTAGCTAATCATGCTATTTCTTATAAAAGGATGATCATGTATAACCATGTTCATAGCAGCACAACTAACAACAGCTAAAATATGGAAGTCACCAAAATACCTATCAACAGACCAATGGATACACAAACTGTGGTATTTATACACAATGGAATACTATGAGTCTATAAAGTCCAACAGCGTGGAGGTTTTTACAAGCAAATGGAAGAAGCTTGAGAACGTCGTGCTTAGGGAAGTGAGTCAGAAGCAGAAGGTGAAACATCGAATGGTCTCTCTGATATGAGAGACCCAGATCACAACTCCTATGGAACTTAAAAAGAAAAACAAAGTGAAACAGGGTGGTAGGGCGGGGAGGGAGGAAGAAAGGAGGGGGTAGGGGGAGGGACAAAAGGAGAGTGGTAGTTCTTGTCACCTTAACAAGATATTAGGTGCACAAAATGCTAAACTTCGTTGTAAACCTTCAATTTTGCATTTATACATATCAATAAAATGGGAGAAAAGATCATTTACAAATGGATATGTGCTGACAGATGTCTAATAATGGCTTTGTTTCTCTTGTAACATAGATTTGTCAATATTTGTGTTGTAAATATGCCCACCACAGTCCATTCCAAGCTACCCACATGATATTGTTGAATGGAATTATCTTGTTCTACTGACTCCAGTGAATATATCAGAATCTGCAGAAACATTAAGGCACAAATGTTCTAACTGGTTCGGACCCTAACTCTGCTTAATCTGCCCCAAAATTCATCCAATGGTGAAATAAATAGTACCTCAATGTATACCATCAAGAGAGTTTTGAAAACGCTGATCTGTGTCTAGTCTTTTGCTATTTCAAACTATTTCCCTTTAATTTTTCCAATCTTTTCATAGGGAATAGTCACTGGATATTTAGGAGTCATTACTAATACAGACTGACTAAAGACATTGGGCTTGGTCAAATATGTATTTTAAGAATGTCATATTAGCGTATTTAGTTATGTTGTACACCTAAAATACTCGACAGAACTAAAATATTGATTAAAGTAAGTGTATGGGGATTATACTGGAACAGTAATCCACATAGATAAACAACAGAGAGTTCACAGGATATACATACTGTAATATTATGGAGATGCAATGCCACAAAACTGTGTCAATCGAAGAGTATTGTATTTCATTCAGAAGAGCTTTATAAAGGAGGGGTGATATGTATGTTATAATACTTATATGCAAATATAAACATTAGAGAGTGTTTTTTCCTAAATAGTTGTATCAAATATACTTTTGTACCAAGATTTCAGATAATAGATGGAGTGTAAGCTGAACAAATGAGAAGGATTGAATTGGCACAAAAGACTGAAAAAGCTGTGGATTTCTCAGAGCCTGCACAGCTATTCCATGTTAGTGAAATTAAATCTGAAACAAGAGAGAAAGGAGAGGGAGAGAGAGAAGGAAGGAGGGAGGGAGGGAGAAAGAAGGAGGAAGGGGATGGGGAGAGAAGCACCAGTTAACAAGTTAATGGAGAATTCCTTGGCCACCAAACGTTGCCTTCTTTCTTGACTGCTGAGGTCCTCAAGAAAGGTCAGCAACTTTCCATCCCCAACACAAAAGCTCTTCAGAACTAGCCTGAGTCCTCAACTCTGGACTAAGTATGGTGACGTGATGTATGAGATCACAGTTGCCTAGACCCTGTTTACCTAGAGCCATACAGTAAATCAAACAAGAATAGTTAAGAAGAAATCAACTATTGCTTAACATTTGGGAGCTGGAAATTTCCTCAGATTTCAGTCAGAAATTATTATCTCTGAGAAGCATCATCTGATCCCTAGTGAAGATATAGTCAGAATAAGATTTAAAGTGGGTAGTTACTATACTCACCACATTGGAATTCTCTTAACAATAGATTTGCCCAAGTCCCAAAGTCTCCAATCCAGCTTGTGTCAGATAATAACATCTGCAGAGGTTTGTTTCAGTATAAACTGAGGAGAAATTTTTTTCAGACTAAATAATACAACCAAATAAAATAATACAACCAAACTGAGGAGAGATTTTTTTCAGACTAAATGATACAAATAAAATAATACAACCCATTGTCAAGGAAGACTATAATTTTTTTCTCTAGAGAGAATATAATGGAAAACTATGCTACCTGCATAATTAAAGGAAATATTTTATTGAGATATAGTGTACACATGTACAAATTATAGCAAAAGTTTTATAGGATAAAACTTGTTTTCTGGTCTATTGTTATTCTATTTAAATGAGAAAACCGTAGTGTCACTACATTGACTTTAGGCTTCATTGATAGATAAATACCCACACTTAGGTAAGTAGTTTATATAAAGCCTCCCATCTTGATGTAGATCAACAACAAGACTAAAATTTGCTCTATAACAAAAGACTGGAAACCATCATAAAATAACATTGTGAAAGTGCAAGGAGATTGATGTTTCAAGATCAGAACTGTTTAAAGGGAATAGAAAAACACAATGATTAGAGGAGGAGAGGCCTGGAATAATAGCAAAATAAATAGAAAAAATTAAATATGAAACAGTATAATTTTTAAGAGACTAGAACCATTCAAGGCATACATTTTTCTATTAAGCTAGTAATAGCATCCAACATGAGAAACATTCTTTTAGTTGAGCAGAATGTCATTTTAGGATGAGGAGAGAAGGGAGGTAAACTGACAACGACATGACATAACATGTATGTGCACCAGCTCTGAAGATGAAGGCTAATTATTTTGCATCACAAATACCTACTAATAACAAATAATCATTATGAGAAAGTAGAATGTTATTTTAAAGTACTCAAGAAAAATGAATTTAAATGGATTAATTATTCAATAGACTAAAAGATTCCTCTCCATAGATTTTCTTTGTTCCATGACCACAGACTTAATTCATTTAGACATGAACAAATATATGCCTTTGGGCACAAAAGGAATTAGATTTTACACACACACACATCTTTTCTACCTCTAAAAAACAGATTAATTATCAAATACTATCTTAACAATATATTAAGTTATGGAAAATACAAAGGACATAAAAAATGACACTCTCTAATTCCTGATTCATCTTGGAGTGCCCAGCCCAGAAGCTGTAGATCAATGTTTTAAAATGATTCACTATTCAATTGGTAAATGTCAACATTTTAATCCATAATTTCTGTGGAGAGGCAGATGGAAAAAAAATCCCTGTGCATTGCTAGTCTTAATTTAAATTGCGGTTAAGAAGGCTTTGTGGCATTATATATTCAATTTAAGGTGCACAAACATTGACGACGTGGTTCTATTTCAAGGTTATTTATTATTTATTTATTTGTCCTGGAGTTTGAGTTCAGGTCCTCCACACTGGGCTATATCCTAACCCTTTTTAATTTTACGCTGAGACAGAGTCTCACTAAGTTGCAAAGTTGCTTGAATTTCTGATCATCTTGCCTCAGTCTCCAAGAGTTCTAGGACTGAGGTGTGCGCTACCGTGACGGGCTCTTCTAGGTGTTTTATAAAGCAAAATACATGTGCATTGTGTACAGATCCACAGACATGTATTACATCCGTCTTATAAAACATATTCCAAAACTAAAATAATTATTCAGATAGGATTAATAAATACAATACAGCACCTATATTAGATCATACAATATATTCACTACTCAGTCAATAAAAGGATAATAGAAATACATTATCACAGATGCATCTATAAAAGAAGATCCAATGGAAAATAGTAAGAGCAAAATCTTCAGTTTGCATAAACAGAAAGAAAAGATATTCGCCTAAATTTTGTGAAATGCCAGAAACTGACAACAATAGAAATCTCTGGGGAGAGAAAAAGAATGGGCAGGAGAACAAGAAAGGCAGAAACATGTTTTCACTGTATATTCTTTTATATTATATTACACATGTGTATCACTTATCCAAAGTAAATGTTTATGAATGATTAAGATTTTAGTGATTACCCTATTTTTATAATACCAAATAATATTCAGATATAGTTTTAATAATTCATGCAGTATAAAATTTGAGCACTGTAGGAAATATAATAAATTGAAGAAATATTTCACTGAGTCAACAGATTTTATACAATTCTTGTTATGTAATAGACTTTTAAAAATCCTAGAAACATGGTAGATATTCACAAAAGAACAATAATTACCCCAGGAAATAAGAATAGCACAAAAAACGTATATTAGTAGGATCTAAGTACTTCATTGTATATTACTATTGAAATATTTAATGCTATGTATTATGATTTTAACTATATGGTTATATTTCTTAAATTTGTCCATACTATCAAGACAAAAAATGAAGAGTATTTATTATTCATAAGTTTCCTTCTCTTTATCAATTATTTACAATCGCAATGTGATTTTAAATCTTCTGTAAATATAATTAAGATTACAATGTAATAGGAAAGATAAATTTATGCAAATTATTTCATAGCAAAATAAATGGGAATTTATCTGCACATTAGGGGTTTGGCTTTTATGAGTGAGAGATATCAGAGGAAATACATTATGGTTAAATCTTAAAAGTAAAAAGGTGCTAATTAAACTCATTGTGTAAAATTATTAGACACTTATTAGGTGCATTGCTAATTGCAATTCTTCCAAAACTTGCTATATGACTAAATTCTGAGATAGATTTTGACTTAGTTAAATTAACAATTTCTATGAGTCTTTATAAATGGATGGTTTTAAAGAACATACAAGGGAATAAGACTGTAAGTTATAAAACGTTTTTTGAATCATGCCAATCTTCACACAATCAGGAACTGGTATAGAATTGTCAATTATAAGAAATGTCATGAAAACCTATGTTTCTATTCCCTCAGTATTTTTAGGTGGAAAATTAAAAAGTAGTAATAATTGAGGAGTTTTTTTCAAGTAATGTTTAATAAACTAAACAATAAGGACTATGCTACTTGTTGCATGTATGAAACACAATTTCCTGCCCTAAAAAAGACATCCTAACAGGTAAGCCAATAAATAAGGGAATAAACATTTAGGAAATGAAAATTTGTGGCAAAATCTATGTCCGTGCTAATGAAAGAGAAAAGACACGAGGAAGAACAATCTATTTAGGCAGTACGAGGGTTTGTCTCCATGAAGAGGCCACCTGAGGAAGGAGAGGAAGACAGCAAAATTAGAGAGGTCAACATGGTAGCAACGGATACAGAGATCAAAGGCGTGGGTGCGGCGAGAGTTAAACCAGCGCAGATCCAGCTTCATGGCCAGGAGGTAGAGTGCCACGCGGAGATTCGAGACACACAGAGGTACGTGTCTCTTGGATCTCACTGGGGATAGGATAAGAAGTAAGTTGAAGCTCTAAATTGGGAGGTAGTGATTGGATTTATATACTGAGATTGCTCTTCACTGCTGTGGGAACAGGTGAGGCAAGAATTAGGAAAAGGGAAGAAAATTCTCTCAGGGATCCAGAGAAGCTAAGGCAGTGGCTTGAGTTTGAATGACAGCCATGAGAATCAGAAGATTTGACTAGAATTTTACTAGGATTTGTTCATCTGTTCAAGGTGCTGAAGAAGAGGCAGAAGTCAGGAAAGACTCAGTTTTCTGATTTAATAGGAGAATGATGAAATGATTTATAGAATTTGAAATAAGTAGGTTTTGAAGGGAAGGATAATTATCTGTTCAATCTGAGATGTGTGAAGTTGACATGCTGCGTTATAGCCACATAAAGATTCCATGCTGATGCCCTAAGAGGAGAGATTTGAGGTGACTTATTATTATAGTATCATTTACTACATTTCTTCAAAAAATCAGTCGATGTGTCTGTCTGTGTCACCGCACTACCAACCACTTGAGAATAAAAATATTTCTTCTTCATCATTGTTCCTTACATTTCTGATATCATTAATTATTGAATGAAAGCAAGCTTGAATGGGTGCATACCAGTAACTTAAATACGAGGCTAGAACATGCACATTTTGAGTCGTACTGTATAAGAATTAATAATCTTACAGTGTTTGGCCTTTATTCATGCTGCCAAACAGCTGTGTCAACTTCTAAAATTGAGATTAATATCACCTAATAAAACTCCTCTTTTCATAGGTCAAGAAACTGGGGTCCAAGAGTTACTCAGTTAATGTCGGGGCTTGGGCTAGAATGTGTGTTTCCTTATTCCACTAGCCTATATTCTTCAGATCAAAATCCAGTAGAAACGGTTCAGTTCATTTGCATGACACAGATGTAAGTAAGTATTTCACAGAACATAAGCACCGCTTGGATTATAAACTTGTTCATGAGATAAATTCCCTTCAAAAACAACAACATGTAAAGACCAACACACCACTCACTTTTTAATTTACTCACTCAAAGAACTTCATAAATTAAAGAGAGAAAAACCCACATACACATTAAATGACTAAATGTTCTTTGGTTTCCAAGGAATTTTCTCACCAGGACTTAGAGTACAGGCTTTTATGATGGAAGATGAAGTCACTTTTCAAAAGAAAACATTGGGTCTTTTGAATATATGGAAAAGCAAATGTGTGTCAATATGTTGCCGAGTCAACCCAACCACAGTAACCATAGCAGAATATTTCTCAGTATTCTCAGTCTTCAGAATACATATTTTCCCAAGCCTGTGCCTAAATAACACTAGTGAAAATGTGTGCCCCATTATCCCTGCCACATTCAACACATACAGCTCCCTTATTTCTAGCCAGGGTTGATTATACCTGTACCATAGACTAAACAAATTTCTTGAAAGATATAAGTAGCTATTCTCATGTGGTCATTTCTAAAGAACTTTAAAATATTAAATCCTTTCTTCAGATCTCAGAAAAATACAGCAAGTATAGAAGTCTATGAATTTTAGAGCACACTGATTCTAAGTATTAGAACATCACCAATGCATAGGGTTCTTTCAATAATGCTGGACACAGATTAAGAAAAAAATCATGAGCTCTCTGAGGGTGACCTGAACACTACATTGACTATAAATTCAGACATGTGTGGTGCATCTGGTGGATATTTTGTCTGTAGGCGGAAATGAAGAGCCTCTCATGAAAGAATTAATCCAAGGGGAATAGAGTGTGGATATACAAGTGTGATCCAAGGAGATCAACAGCATAGTAAATTCAAAATCACTTCAACTTGGATCTAAAGAGAGACGGAAAGCCTTTGCTGTTTGCTTATCTAAAATTTATTCCAACTCTTCAAAACTATTACTAACTACGCTTCCTCCAGCCCAAATCCCTTCCTTCTCCCTTTCTGTCCACAGCAGGCTTCATCTCCTACCTCAGAGTGAGAACAGACGCAACTAGATGTGAAAACCTTTGACTTTCCACCGCTCAAATCAGTATGCCCATTTGCCTCACAGCCATCATTTTACCCTTCACTGTTGCTTCAGAAACAAAGTGCCTTTTCTTCTAGTCACTTAGCAATTAACTCAATAACCATTTTGGATGCCTTCAGTCCATTACTGTCTTTGCGGAAATTTACCCATTGCTTGTCTTCTCTCGCTCCTCTCTCTTCAGCTTTTCTCTTTGTTTAATCCTTCCCAGCAACATTTCAACATGTTAAAATTTGTCTCATATTAAAGAAACATACAAAAGTTAAAGTAAGTATTCCTTGCCTGTATTTGTCTTTTCCTTCCCAATGCACTCACAATCCCTCAGAGTTCAGTCCTATGCCATCTTTATTTTTCCTCATCTGCCTGATCGATTTCATTTGCTCTTTCTAATTCACACTCTGATGACTCTCAAATTTTGATTTTAATTCAAATGTCCGATTTCCCTATTGAACATCAGACCATTGATCCTGACATTCACGAATTTTCCATTCATGAAAATTAATTTTGAAACACTAGATTTATGTCCCTTCTCACTCTATATTTGTCGTGCCACCCAAGTTCCCCTGCTTACATCAGTAAATGGAAACACTGGTGACAAAATCACTCATGCCAGAAACAAATGTCACTTGACTTCCTTTTGTTAACCTTGCCTTTCTAATCAAATATCAAATGCTTAAAATATGAGCTCAGAAATCAGTGTACATCTCTTCCTAATAAAAGTATAGTCACCAACTATACTACTGTAATAGTTTTCTACTTGATCTATTACAAATCTACTCGCAACACTATATGAAAGGCAGACAGAGCTTTTAAAACATAATCTCTAGTGTGTGCATCTTTGTTAACTGGTATTTGATGCTTTTCCATGTTATCACCTATACTTTTCATCATAAATAACAAATATTACTTCATTTGGGCTTTTGAAATGTACCTAAATAAAGTTATGTTACATGCTTATTTGTAATCAGGTTTTATGACCAAACATTTGTTAATGTTGTCATCATCAGTTTATAAGCATGATGGCATTTTATTCAACTGGTGAATAGTGTCTCATTGTGTGAGGAAGCAAAGGTTTCTCTATTCATTCCACTGAGGACTATTAAACTAGTTCCACTTTTCACAGCAATGAACAGTGCTATGATTAGACTTTCTTAAAATGTCTCCTGTGCATATATGTAGCAGTTTCTTTAAAATAGACACCTAGAAGACAGAGCACAATGTCATAGTGATTGTACAATTTGAGCTTCCAGGGCCTCTACATCACTGCCTAGGAGTGATCTGTGCCAAGTGCGGGATGGTGGTGACCTGGGGGAAAAAGCAAAACATCCGAAGGATGTGGCTTCAAATTTTATCAAAATAAAAGATTTCTTCAAATACTGAAGATGCAGAATAAGACTCAGAGATGACTACAGGGGTGTTAATGTAGCACGTCCATATTATTTTGTACCTTTGGAATATTTTACAATTCCACATATTTTAGTAGAACTTTTAAAAGGTTTTCCTTATCTAAAAATTAAATCCAAAGCACATACCATAGATTATAAGGCTCCCCTGGACCTGACTTTCTCCGGCTTTCCAGCCTTGTTAAAGAAGGCATAGTGCTCTTACCAGATGTCCTCCGAAGGGATTTGCTCCTGTGCTCCCTGGAAGCTCAGCACATTCTTACGCTTTCCTTCTGCCCAAAGTACTACTCTCTTTCCTCCAGTTTTTCACACAAACATTTACTGATTTGATTCCCTCTCATCTTTCAGATCCTCACTTAGAAAGTAATTTGTTAAGAACCCTTTCCTGCTCTCCCCAGGTTGTGTAACTTTCCCTCAGTGAATCTTCTCATAGCCTTCTTCCCATATCCCAGTCAGCCTTTCATTCATAATAATTTCCTCAGTCATCTCTATTAGATACATTCCCATCAGATCCTACACACCCTGATGTCAGAAAATGCCTCTCTTATGCAAAACTCTGTTCCCAGTACTCAGCACAATGGTGCAGCATAGGTGCTCAAAAACCACTAGAGGATAAAATTATCAGAGAAGCATTTAGGAGTTGTGCTCGGTGGTCTATGCGATCGCAGTTTTTAACCTCCAGTAGACCTATGAGATCCTGGACAATATGCATGCAATTTAAAATATTCAATAAATCAAGAGTTCGTATTACACAAATCTGCAAGATACCGAGGGCATAAAGCAGCAGGCCTCTTAGCAAATGTAATTATATGTGGATGATGTTAATTCAATACTCCGCAGCTGGTGCCAAAACTGGTGTGTGGTAGCCGGAGCTGGGACACATGGCAGTCTGGGTTGCAATGTGACAAATAAAATGTGTAAATGAACACTAGACTTTTGAGAGCACATCACTGTGACTGTCAGAGAGACAACCACAATAGTAGAATGTTAAGATTTATATGGGAGCTCTCCATATGCAAGCCTTTGTGAGGTGTCAGTTTATCACAGAGTAGGTGGAGCCAGAGTTATGGAACTAAAGAATTGTGCCACTTACTGCTGCCCT
This sequence comes from Ctenodactylus gundi, assembly GCA_004027205.1. Taxonomy (NCBI): domain Eukaryota; kingdom Metazoa; phylum Chordata; class Mammalia; order Rodentia; family Ctenodactylidae; genus Ctenodactylus; species Ctenodactylus gundi. Next base: position 721,258 of record PVKB01000339.1, read on the forward strand.
GTCATGCAAACACATGCGCATTTGGTCACTGGATCATAAAATGAAGACAAAATATTTTCACAATTCTATATGAGATAGCAGGGAGGGGAGTCAGAGATCTATATTATTAGTTTCAGCTAAAATACAGAAATAGGAAGTATACTAGATCTTCAAATAAAGGTAATATAAGGCAAAAACACACCGAGGTGCAAACAAGTTATTAGTTTTAATAAAAGCTTCTTTTTTCTACCATTTCTGTTCCTTAGCAGTTGCAGCAAATGGTCTATACCCCATGAAACAACCCATTAATGTGTGTTCTATATGCATAGAGATGAATAAATGGTCTCTGTCCCTGTTTAAAAAAAAAGGTTATAGTAAAATATGCTATTTTATCTTCCCAAATTGACTGAATTTTCATACTTTAACCAGTTGTTTTAGTTTTCTGTTAGGTTATTCATGGGCAGAATTCCATGTTTAATGTAAAGTTGGCATAGATAGTGAAAGCATACGCAGTCTGAAGAGGCGGCTCCTGCAACTTGCTACCATCTTGCTGCTCTCGCTCTTCCTCTACTGCTGTTATAAAACGCATTACTGTGCTTGTCTTTCTCATACATTCCTTGCGGCCGGTAGCCTAGACCCTGTAATTCACTCAAGAGCTAAAGTTATTGTCAAGGCAGCAGTTATATCCCCAAGAGTTTCAATAAATAATTCATTGAGTGCATTCATTTCCAAAAGATCTGTTCAGCTCTGAGCCTGGCTCTTCTTTAAGGCAGCACAAATATTGCCTCAAAATTGAAGAACTAGTTCAGGACAGACCAACTACTGGGAAAGCCAAGGCAGAAAAAAAATTATATGTAAACACTGAAGTAGATTGTTAACACCTGTTTATTGGCAAATTCATTGCTGCTTTTCAGAGTCACTGTGCAACCACAGGGCAAGAGAGGGAGAGAATTTTAGCTGGAAAGGAAATAGGTCTGCGGGCTCCGAAAACAGTTCCTGGCAATACTCAGGGAAGAGGAAAAACTCCAGATGGGTGTTGCTTCTAGGAAAGTCAGGGAGGTCCAGGATCCGTGTTGGACCATTTTCTTCCTTTCCAGTTGATGTATATTCACTTACAGCCCTGCTGAAACTGAAAGAACTATTCTTATGACGCATCCTTTAAACAAACAGTTGTGTTCAGTATGACGTTTGTGAGAAATACTAAAGCCATTAGCAGAAATAAATCCCTACTTGTGTGGCTTTGGCAAACTGCCAGAGCACTTACCAAGAACGCCCCGCTTCTTGCCACTGGTGTCCCAACATCTAAGTTCTACACCTGCATTCCTGGGATACCACAATGCCATATAAGGGGACTTCCCATGTTGACCCTCAGGTCTGGAGATTTCTGCAAAAGTCACAATTTGAGTGAATAGACCATATAACCAGGACACTATGTCATAAGGAGCCATACTCAGAGATGTCTTTGCCACTTAAATAAATCTTGTGTTGGCCAAACATACCCGTTTAGCCATTCTTACAAGGTTTATCTTGTCAACTCTTGTGTTGTCTTTGTAATATAAGCTATGTAAATGAGAAAATCTTGTCTTGCTTTTTCACTATGTGCCTGGAACATGGGAGTAATGTTTAGAAGTATTTGTTGAGGAAATAAATATTTGATGAAGGAACCAGCAGATAGGTAGATGAATGAGTAGATAGGTGATAGGCATGTGCTTTCTCAGTTTTGGGTCACGTAAAGTATATGTTGTTTGAAATAGAGCTATATCCCTTTAAGAAGAGCATATGGGGACTCAGTGGCACAGGCCTGTAGCCCAAGCACCTTCCAAGGCTGAAGCAGGAGGATTATAAGTTCAAGTTCAGCCTTGGCAACATAGCAACTAAGTGAGAACTTGCATCTAAAATTTAAAAAGTAAAAAACAAGGCTGGGTATGTAGCTCAGTGTTCTGGCCTCAGGATTAATTCTCAGTACAAAAACAACAACTATAACCACAACAAAAATAGCATAAGTTTAAACTTTAATGCCTTTATTTTGACGGCACTAGATGCAGTACATACAGTACAGAAACATGAGCAACTCAAAAAACAGGCATTTCATAGAACCAAATGGGTGTGATTGTGGGAAGAAGTGGGGAATGGAAGGGCCAAAATGGGGAGGGGAGAGGTTTTAATGCTGACATGATACTTATGTGTACAAATGACTCAAGCTCAATGTAACCACTGTGTCACTTTCTCTCTCTCTCTCTCTCTCTCTCTCTCTCTCTCTCTCTCTCTAATAAACATGGGGAAAGTATTCCTTGGGGAAAAAAGAATTCTATTTAGACACGTTCTGTCTATTAACCCACTAGGATTACATGAAGGTATGTAATCTTTAAATTTCCAATTCAAAGAAATTAATATATGAGTACGTAGCTGGAACACTAAACAGTATTTGAGTTTTCACTGGGATCTGTGCTTTCAATCATATCTCTAAATATAATTACAGTAATTAGTGTTTTTGAGGGATGCTAGACCTCTTTCATCCATAGATTGTAAAGTACAACAAAGGCACTTCACGAGCGAGACTACTGCAAAGACTCATAAATAATATTTTTCACAGTTGTGGGTATGCATACAAGGAAGGAGAGAAAGGTCACTGCTATCAGGCTGTGACTTCTGTCAGTTGGGTAGCAACCTAATTCAAACTATGGCTTTGAGTATCTAAAACACAAATTAGCTGCCTTAGTTCCACTACTACACTAGCTTCACTAGTGTTTGGAGCAAGAAAACCTAACTCACTGTAATTTCTGTTCAGCTCTGAGGCTGGCTTTCCTTTAAGGCAGCACAAATATTGACTCAAAATTGAAGAAATAGTTCAGGACAGACCAACTACTGGGAAAGCCAAGGCAGAAAAAAAATTACATGTAAACACTGAAGTAATTCCTGTAAACTCGGAGCTACATGTAAACACAACTTTACTTTTTTGATAAGAAGTCACTAATACTAATATTTAGCAATGTAGTACCATGCTAAGAAGACCTGTTCCATACTTGAACACGGACATTGACAACTTTCCAGGATAGCTAAGTTAACTTAATTATTATTATAATTATCATTATTGTCATAAAGTACACTAAACACTCCGTTCCAGGACCCAACTCAAGGAGACTACTAGACTAATTAATGAGCCATCTCACAAGGTACAAGGTTACATAGGTTTCAGTTATTTTAATATGCTGCTTTTTACGCCTGTCAGAAGGGTGATTTTTTTGGAGACAGGGTCTCTCACTCTGTACCCTAGGCTGGTCCTGAACTCACTATATAGCCTCGACTAGCATGGTGGACTCATGAAAATCCTCCTGGCTCAGCCTCTCAAGTGCTGGGACCACAGGTGTGTACTACCACACCCAGCTTCAGAAGAAGTTCTAGTATCCTGAAAGTTCTCTCACTGCTACAGATAGAAAGTTATTTTTTTTTTTTTGCATTTGCACAATATTGTTTCTCATCTGGTGTTAGTCAATACAAGGTGACTAAAATCATTTCATACACCAAATTGGTGATACATGTTAATTCTATCATCAATGATTATGATCAAATACAATTAGCAAGAAATAGGAAATGAGATACTCATGACTACCAGGGAAAAAGAAAAAGAGAAAATTAGAAATCTGAGAAAGCATGGTCAAGGAAAAGAAAATGGATAACTAGCAGTTCGACAGAATTTGGTGACAGATATTCCTAAGAAGAGACAAAGAACTAAAGAAATCTGTGTGGTGTTTTGACCTTCACCACCCGGACAGTTAGTGTACAGAAAAATCTATTCTCCTAATTTTGATCTTCACTTCTGAGTGTAAAACAGCCTCCCAGGATTTTATTTTATGCATAAAATTATTATCCCCTTCCATATTGTATTGGGTCTGTTGTAAATGTTCATTATAATCACTGCTGCTTAATTTAGCAGATGGTTGGAAATGTACAATTCTTCTCAAAGGAACTGAATATGGTTATGTCATTTCCCAGGTTAATTTAAAAGAAGTAATTTGAGATCAAGCAATGTTTCATTTTGAGTATTACTTCAGAATCATTGCCTTCAATGTTTTCCTTTTCCACCTCTATAATTTTGAGTATCTCTGATAAGCTTGGTTTGACTTCTAATCTTTTAGCTCTGAACATCCTTCAGCAAAGAAATAAATAAGTCATGGTACTCAAATCCTACGGTTTGCTTCATGATTTACCAGGAGATTCACTAGGGATTTTTTTTCTCTTGTATTTGCACAAAATTGTTTCTCATCTGTTGTTAGTCAATACAAAGTGACGAAAAGTTATTTCACACACCAAACTGCTGGTACATGTTAATTCTACCATCAATGAATATCTTGTGCTTCTCTCAAGATATTGGTGATCAAACACAATTAGCAAGAAAGAGAGAAACTCCATCTAAGGAAAAAAAGATTCTCAGAATCTCATAGCTACTCAAAATGCCATCTACGTTTTTGGTTCAATGGACATTCAGTTGCAGAAGACTGTTAGCAGGATCACACACATTCTGAAAGACGAGAAACTAAACAGAGAGAGATTGTTCAAAGTTCCAGATCTGTTTCTAAGTAACAAGGTCACTTCTCTCCACCCTGGGGGCACTACCAGAAAGGTAGATTTCTAAACCAAGATTTCACTATTCAGAAGAGCTTATTCTTATATGTTATTCAACCTTTTTGAATTTCCAGTTTCTATGCCCTCCCAACCTCCTACTGTTGGCGGGGAACTTCGCATACCACAGGAAGCACAGGGAGGGTATGAGTTGAGGTTATGCAGATGGCTGACTGAGTCAGGAAATCTCATTATTATGCTATTATGCTTTGTATATAGAAGCCTTTTTTCGGAGAGAGTAAAGGATCTTAATTTCAACTAGGAAGTAAGCTTTGTAATCCCCCTGTGAAACTGGCAAATTATATTAAAACAGACAGGCATCTTCTGGGGATGGTGAAATTGTAATGCAAAGTAGCTCAGAGACCTGGGTTTGCATCTCTGTCTGCCACTAGCTAGCACTTTAAGTCCCTGTGTTTTAGTATCTCTTTATAACCACAAATACGGTTACATGTGTCTATACAGAGGTATACATTTAATGTATATATTAATGTATATGCACACACACTCACATATATAAGCTCTTCATGAATGCTAAAAAGATTTGTAAGATTGTCTACAATGTATTTTTACATTGTTGCCATCAGTAACCTCTCCCCTCCCTTCAGGGAAGTTGAGAATACAGCGGAAAGATATCCAGTCCTCAGGTATCTCCTTGTCCTGTTGCTCATGCTGTTTTTACCATCCTGATCCCCACCTCTGGCACTCTGCCGAGATCTGGAGCTCCCAGAACAGATGTATGCTCCTCCTGCGCCAGCGCCTGGTCAGCTAAACTCCCTGACACCCAGTCACGAGGATGGCAGCTAAGGTGATGGTGATAAATAATAGCCTAGCCTTGCGGAGGTCGATTTGCGGCTGGCTTCCCATGAGAAGAGATCTCTCAGCCTGGCAGAGAGAAGGGAAGTGCCTGGAGGTGATAACAAGATACACTCAGCTCCTAATGATGAGATAACTACTTTTTTTTTTTTTTAGCAACAATCGATTCCGGGGAAACTTACTCGTTCTATATGCTTCTTGAATTTTGGTTCTTTCCTGATAAATTAGAGAGAACTGAACTGCCTCTCAGGATTTGGAGGGGTTAAGTGAGAAAAGATAATTAAGTACCAGACACAGTTTCTGTAACTTCACATGTCTTTAGTAAATGGTGTTTCCTAATTTTAATCATACCCCCAATTCTTCGACTCCTGTGACAGTAGCCAAGAAGCCACCAGAATCAGCCACAGCAAAACCCACTTATCCCAAACCAGTACTGTCCTCATTATTACCACTCCCCAAAATGCTTTTCTCCCATAGACCGTATCCTATTCTTCTTCCTACAAATTTCAATATTACTCATTCAAAAAATATTCTTGTTTCATACTTTATGATTCAAGGTCGCTTCCATGTTTTTTCTTAAGAAAATTATTATTCTGTTACAAAACAGATCAGCATAAACAGAAAAGATATGCAAAACAGAACCATTATAAACAGAAAAGAGAGAGGGGAATCATATGTATTTTTAATTTAGACTAGTATTTTAGTACAGGTGTTTGTCTCAGACTGCTGACGGGAAGCTAAGGCAACACATTTCACTGGGAGCCCACTATTGTAAGATTAAAAAAAAACTTTTATATCATTTTGTACTTATTTTATTTGGGCTCCCTCGTGGCTATGCCAAAAAATGCAATTAGTTTTGTGATTTAGAATATCCAGAGAGATATACCTGGGCTGTGGCACATGACACAGGAAAAAACCAGGGGCATTCTGTGTGTTTTTACAGTGCTTGTTTGAGCACCTTGACTTGCTCCAGCACTACTGCCCACTGCCTGGCTGGACGCGGGTTGTGACTTCAAGTCCTTTCCTGTGTCTTTTAATTCTGTATCTAGTGCTTCTACCTGGTGATCTAGTAAGGGTGATGCTCTGAGCATGAATCTGTCCAGTTTTTTAAGGCACGCCATTTGAAACTTCTGGTCCTTTTTCTTTTGAGGTCTGTTTCTCTGCTGGCCCCAGGCTTAAGCCCAGGTCTCAAAATCTTCCTCCCTGAGAGAGGTCTACTCAAGAGAGACTGTTATTCTTGATCTTGTTACTTCTCATCCCTGTCTCTTTGTTATCACACTGTCTGCTCAGTGAAGCAGGCGTGAACACTATATATATATATATATATATATATATATATATATATATATATATAATCTCAGATAAATAATGTGGTGATAAAGTATAATAAAACTCTTACTTTATGAGCAATAACTGTGACATGGTGTCACAGACATCTAAGCAACTAATCAGTCAGCATTAGGGACCATCTTGATTTTTTGAGAAAAAGGAATGGAAATATATTCCAACATTTACCAGGATCTAAGTGCCCGAGACACCCCCCTCCCCCCCCCCCCATGCTACACTGCTTTTTCTCTCCCAGGTTGTACCCATGGACTCCAAGGAGTTGCCTGTATCAGGGGACAGAAGAAGAAATATTTTAAGCCCGGTTTACAATGGATTCTATACTCTATGTAGGTACCAAGTAAAAATAGATAAGTGCAGTATTACAGTCTTTTTTCTGGGACATCCCTGAAGGACAGTGGTAAAGAAAAATCCTTGCAGTGGTCAGAACTCCACAGGAAGTGCACTTGTTTGTTGACTTGTTTTGAAGGAGAGATGATTGGAGAAGCAACTGTATACCAGTTCAAGGCCGTGGCCTGTGGTTTGGCTGGATTGTCAGTGATTTTGAAGGGACATGATTAAATCATTTTTGACAATAAAATTGAGGAAGAGGTATATATAGAGATCTGACATGCAAAAAGAAAGAAAAATATTTGTGGTCCATGTGGATGTTTGCAGGATTTAGAGGTCTGGGATTCGAGTGATGAAGAAAAAAGATGACATGCCATCTACTGCTATCATTAATGATCACTAGAAAATGTTTGTTTCCTGTTGCCATGAACATGTACTTTACAGGTTTAGAAATCCAGGTCCAAAATGACAAGTGTTTCCATCTGGAGGTACAGAAACATTTCCTTTAGGCTGGAAATTAAAAAAAAAAAAATACTGACCGGTCAATTTAGTCTCGTGTCTCTTGAATCAACAGGCAAAAAAAGGAGTTCCTGAGCTGGCCCATGTGATTAGCATTGGACTGGGGGATCCTTTGGACCACTTCACAGTGGAGATAAGGGACAACCAAAGGCATCTCGTGGGATTGCTGTGCACTATGGATCAAAGGGAACAACCAACTTGATCAGAACTAGTCCTAGCCCAGACCCTTCACGAACGCAGGGTTGGGTTGTTACCTTATGTAGAGAATCACCAACCAGCTGCAGGGCTTGCTGAAGGTGAAGCAATTACAGAATTTAGACTGAGAAAAAGGTAGCTGTAAATCCACATTTGACCAAATGGCCAGTTACAGAAAGGTCCCCTGATTGTCATTTGTATTTTCTCCTCGTTTTTAAAAACATTTTTTATTTCGTATGTGTATATGAATAACACATAACTTTATCATTTTTCTCTTGTTACTTTGTCATGCAACATGAGATGTTTTGGCTTTATATGATAGTACTTATGCATTTCAAATTTATAGCATACTATTGAGGTTACGAGATATTAAAAAGAAAACTACAAATTTCTCAAGGACTTTATTCCCTCTTCTGGAACAGAGACTCATGATTTTTTTTTTTTTTTTTAGGTTGTATGTAGGATAATTATATCCTATTAGGCAGGATTATGTTTGTGTGTGTGTGTGTGTGTGTGTGTGTGAGAGAGAGAGAGAGAGAGAGAGAGAGAGAGAGAGAGGGTCTCGCTCTGTAGTCCAGGCTGGTCCAGAATTCACTATGGAGCCCAGGCTGGCCTGGGACTCAGGGCAATCTGCCTGTCTCAGCCTCCTGAGTGCTGGGATTACAGGTGTGTGCCACCACACCCAGCTTATGTGGTGCTGGGGAATTGACCTCGGGTACTTAGCACTTGCTAAGGAAGCACTTTAACCACTGGGCCATTCCTCCAGCCCCTATGTTCTTTTCTTATCTTCACTTGGAGATTAAGCTCTGGTGGAATGAGCTCGCGGTGTGATGCTAAGCTAGCAAAAGGTAGGCTTATAATGGTTATTTTTATGTGTCATCTTGACTGAGCCATGGGACTTTCAGCCAGTAGTAAGACATTACTATTAATATGACTTCAGAGGTCTTTCTGGAACAAGTTATCATTTTCATTGGTAGACTGAGTGAAGCAGGGTGCCATAGTGAGTTGGACCTCAATCAACAGGCTGCAGGGCAAAACTGAACAAATGAAATAAAGGAGAATTTGTTGTCTCTGACTGTCTTTTGCCAGGACAATTAGTTTTCTCCTGCCTTTGGTTTTATACGTAGACTGAAATGTGTGCCATCAACTATCCTGGTTCTTGAGCTGAGACTCTTACTGGAACCAAATCGTCAGTTCTCCTGGGTCATCACTCCACTGTCTGTCAATATCTTAGTACTTCACAGCCTCCATAACTACATAAGACAATTTTTCACATTTTACAAATAATCACATATCTACACTCACCACACAACACACACACACACACACACACACACACACACACACCCTGCTGGTTCTATTTCTCTATAGAATTATAAAACACCTGCTTAATATTTAACAATTAGTTATTATTCTATAATTCTGAGATAATTTAAGGGTTGGCTATATGTCAAGGCATATAAGCATAACTGTGGTAGCTCTTGTTATTATTATTAATATATAACAATACAATAAACATTCACAACCACAACAGTAAGGGTACCTAACCTTTGTTTTACATGTAAAATATTCTGAAACAAATTTTAATACTTTACATGCAGTTACTCATGTAACATAAAATATTATAGGAACAATTTATTTAATGACCATTAATTTATGTAATCCTATAACAACCCTATGAGGTATTATTATGATCTCAATTTATTAATATGGAAACAGAGGCAAAGAATATTAGTAAAGTTATTCAGTACCTTCTGTAAGTAGGACTTGAAACTCAGAGTCTGATTTTAGACCCATCTTTACCTCCATTTGGCAAACTGCTTCTTGCTTTGCTCTGTTCAGAGTTTCATAATGGAAGACAATAGCTTTCTTCACATTGTATTCCCATATCCGATGGATCAGAAGAGCAGGAAACAACACAGTATTAACTTGGAATAGACCCATTGGATGTGGATCACAGTCTTGACCTATAACTGCATTGCTTTCAGTAAGCTACCTCTCTCTGACTCAAGATTGCATCTATGGAATGGGAATAATTACAGTATTATTAGGAAGATTAGATAAGTCGATATAAGTCACATGTTCAGATAGCATTTGGCACTTAGTATTAAATAAATGGTTTTATTATCCCTTTCACCCAGAAAAAGACATAATAGGCAACAGATACCTAGTAATTTAAAGGATATATTTATTGTATCTCCAACTGTATTCCTTTATTTGACAACTGGAGATTTTTTTTTCCTTGAATCTCTATCTTCTATAATATATGAAGCACTGTGTTAGCTGCTAGGTAAATGGGGATCAGCTATTGTCTTTATATTATCCAGAGCTCAGTACATCAAGCGACATAATACATACAATATTGTGTACTAAGTGGAACAATATTCTCATCTAGCCCTTCTTTAAAAACAGAGGACAGATCATCTCAGTCAGGTAGAGACACGAGGGGAGAAAGGGCTCACAGGAGATACCCTTCCCAACTACTATGTAGATGTCACTCTGCTGGGAAGTATTTAATGTAACAAAGAGATTTTTCTCAGACGTTTCTTCAAATATTGAGATAATGCAGCATGGGATACTAGTTTTATAATAAAACTCAAGAGTGAATTTACCTGTGGAAACAGAGCACCAGAAGGAATATAAGGAATATTCTTCTAGACCTTACAACTTTCCTTTTAACATAAAGATAATAGAGGCTCTGCGCTTAAAGGAAGGGAGGAAGAGGCCATGAAAGTCAGGAAGATATTTGCCCATGAGTGACTGAACGCCTAATGAAAAAAGCCTGACAGACATTACAGTCACGGGTTAATTTCTCTCGCATAACAGGAAGTTCTGGCAGTAGGCAGGTATTGGCAGCCGTTCAGCTGCTTAACAATTCTATCAGGAACTCAGGTCCTTTCTCTTTCTGCAGGGTGCTGGATTTTAGTTTTATATTCACCACCCCATGGTTGCAAGATGGCTGCTCTCGCATCCAGATTTTACTTTCATATTCAAGGCCGGAAGGGAAGTTAAGATGCCAGCCTCATGTGAAGAAAGCACAGCCTTTCCAGAACTCCCTCGAGCAGAACTCTGCCTGTGTTTCATTGTCACATGGCCACTGCCAGCTGGATTGCAGCCTGGAAAAGCAAGAGACAGGAGTATCACAGTTGGCTTAGGGGGTGGCAAACTTTTTCTGTAACAGGCTAGATAGTAAATATTTTAAGTCGTGCAGGGCATATAGTCAGTTTCTGTTGGAATCACCCAGTCCTATCATCAGAGCACAAAAGCAGCCGTAGTCACTAGGTAATGATCAAGGGTTGCTGTGTTCATAGAAAACTTAATGCTGAAATTTGATATAAGTTTCACATAATATGAATTATTTATTTGATCCTTTTCAACAATTCAAAAAAGTGTATACCAGTCTGAGCTCATAGACGGAGGGCCTGATTTGGGCCATGAGCCCCAAATTTGCCAAACACTCGCTTAGAAGGATGGCAGCTCATTAACTGGGCTGGGACAAATTATATTATACAATTGATGTGCTAGTAGTTGTCAGTTAGCAAGAAACAAATACTAGGTAGACATTTGGTACGTGGTCAAGGGTTAATAATTTATTTTCTTTATCCATGTCAGTCTAAAAGATTTTCTTATCCAAAGGCCTTTTATTTAGTCTCTTAGACCAACTGTTGGTATCCAGTCTCTGATTTTTAGGTAATTAATGACTAGGAACACCTTTTAGAAGGATCATTTTAGTCTACATGGGGTTGAGTTCTTATTTTGCCATACTTTAAGGGAAAGTAAAAAGATCTAAACTTGTGAATTAGAAGTTTCATACATTTCATCATTTTTATCCTGATCTTCCAGTAGTAAAGAAAATGCAAATGGAGTCCTTACATAGAAAGCATCAGCAGTCGGCTTTGGCCCAAACTCATTATGCATTCTCTGCTCTTACAAGAAAAGGAGAAAAAAAAAAAAAGATTTGCAACAAGCACAGACTCCCTCTTTCTACACTTAATTACAAAGGCAATTTCTTTTATAGCCTACTTACAGGAATACCTCTTAGCATGTTGCCAACAGTATCACAACTTATTTATTGAAAGGTTATGTGTGAATTAAAGCTTTTTTATATTAATCAAGTAATTTGCTAGTGTTGTTTTGAAAAGGAAAAGTGTTAGCTTTATCCTGAAAAATGAAATAGTTCATTAATCAAGTTCACTCCACTGAAGACAATTTTGGAGTGAGAAAGGGCAAAAAGACAGTTCAGATAAGAAATTCCTAAACAGATGGAAACATCAACAGGGTTTGTCAAAGTTTCCTGACTGGAAAATGCTTAAATATGTAACCCAACTTCAATTATTTCACCAGTTATATGTACTGATGAATTTAAAGGTTCCCATTCGTTATTATTTGGAAGTAAAGTCTAATCAACATTCCAAACTGAAGAACAAAAATCCTTGCATTTGGACTATCTTACTGGTATTCATTTGTTATACAGTTAAAATTAACACGGTTATATAGATCATGTGTGTCCTTAAACATCTGTCTCTCTCTTTTTTTTTTTTTTTTGGTTAACTTAGCAGCAGACTCTTTGTAGCTTTGAGTTGGTATCTCCATCAATCAGAATTAAATTCTGTGGTAGGAGGCATTTAAAATTATTTATATAAGTCTAGATGAATGGTATAAGTTTTTAAGATAAGCAATATGAAAAATAACTCTGTTCTGAGCAAATATAGCACAAAAATGTGGTTTTTGTTTTTCTAACATGATGTATTGCAAAAATCCATTAGCTAAGCACCAATGAATACTTAAGTTTGATGTGCTAGGCATTATCTGAATCTGTTAATAACATTATAGCTACTGAGTTAGGGGGAGAAAAATGTTTAATGATATTGTAGACTCTTATTAAAATAAAAATTAAAAATGGTACACCAAAGTTTTTGGTTATAAATTTGAAAATATTTTAAAATTCTAGGCAATAATCATTCTTGCACATTTCCAAAACTTCTTTGTAAGACTACATAAAAGAAAAAATATATATGAATATATAAAAGATATCAGGGTCACCATTTAGAGGAGGACCTATCTTTGATTAGAGGAGTCTTCCTCAGACACCCTGGAACACGGGACAGAAGGAGAAATTATTGGCATAGTGACACACATTAGAGCAAAGTCCTAGCTAAGTGGAACAGCAGCTAATCAACTACTTCTTGCTAGTGCTAAGTAGACATACAAGCCCCTATTGCCAGGTATTTTGTATTTGAAGAAAAAAAGATAAATAAAAATAAAAAATACAATAATTTTTTTAGATGTCTAAATATTTGTTTACATGTTTCAAAAAATGTATAAGGCCTAAATTTAGCCTTTAAACTGCCGGTTTTTTGATTTTGCTTTAGGAAAACACCTGGATAATTGAATTTTTATATAGTAGGATAGGTCTGGAGGCCTTTGCATAAAAAGTTAATAGCAGTTTTGAGAGTGAGATGAACTGTGCAAGAAAACATTGTCTGCGAGCAAGTTAAAAGTATGATAACATGCACTGCAGAGGAAATTCTGCTTGGTGAGGGCAACTAGAGGAATTTTAGGAACTAAGTTGTTTAGTATTCCATTCTAAGATATCTTATTAAAATCATTTTGCCACTTCAAACCATTAAGTTCAGTCACACACTCAAAAGCTATGCTAATGGCTCTTGAGTACATCGGAAAAAAACTGTGATCTATAGCTCGTGAATGGCAGAACAAAAAAAAGAAGAAAGTAAGATAATATAGCAGAATCAGGGATGCAGAGTTCTAGAGTTCCAGGTCGCAAGAACCTGGCATTCATGCCTGGAAGTCAGCACTATATATCTTGTAAGACCCTTGGTGGCCAAATGTTAGGCCAACCTCAAACAGGACCAGAACTGTAGAATAGTATCAGTAGGTAAAGCATTTAAATGGAAGCAATTAATGCAAAACTTAAGGGTCAGGTAAGCAGAGAAAAATAATGAAATTGACAGATAAATATAAGGCTTTTTATTTCTCCCAAATGAATTCGTGTACCTCTCTACTGGAATGATGTTCATCTCCTCTCACATCTTTCATACCATGTAGAGACGTAGCTGGAATGGAATTCCAGTTTTTGAATGAGTGTTTTTCAGATATAGAAACACCCTTGACTGATACCTGATTATCAAATGCTAAGGAAACAGAAAGGGAGCCCAAACTCCTCTAATGTACTGATTATGTCTCCATCCACAAATATCTGCTGTGGGTTTGGACAGAAACCACACAATTAGGGGACAGAGGATCTTGGACAAGTTACGTAATCACTTTAAGCTTTTGAATTGTTAGTGAAGTTCGAATTTGAGGATAATTATATGATGTATGTCCACTTTGTCATTTTGTTTTACAAATACCTATAAAAATACAGCTGTCCTTTGAAAATTGCATCAATATGCATGCAAGATGTGTAACAGGAACAAAATTTCCTTGGAATTGAAAGAATGAAATCATCAAACCTCCATTCATTGAGATTTATATCACAGCGAGGGCTCCTTCCCTGAAATTCCAAGGAACACATGAAATACAATTGTCATATAATGGGATAAATTGTCATTTGAAGTCCTGAAACCAAGAGGGAAAAAAGGTGATATGACAGATTTTTCCAATGATTGCTTCAATTTCATCACTACTCAGAATTCCTGAGTGCACCACTCACGGTATTAGAACATCTAAATTTGGCTTGTATGTCCAAGATGAAAAATCAAGATATTTAAAGGTTATCTAGGAAATTATTCTTATCCTGACAGCAGAGAGCTAAAAATCCACATTAGTCATAGCTCTTCTTTTTCCAATTGGTATTCAGTTTTGAGAATAAGAATAAAATAAGCTCTAGGTAAAAATCGATTGAGTGAAACACAAGAGAAACTTGATGGTGACAAGTAGAGAACAGTGTGAAAAAGATGTGCTGAAGTGCTTGAAACAGTATTTTTTACAAGAGTCTGTTCTCATCTCCTTTTGACTTGTCTTGATTTAGATCATTCACCTAAGAAGAGATTTGATCTCACTCTGTTTCTTCCGATAATGGAAACACTTCAAATTATGTCTCATTCCTCAAAATAGCTTCATCTCCTGTAGGATCAAGTGTATAGATGCTTCTGCTTGAACATAGGCTTAGCTGTGGACTT